>JAHRIK010000006.1:1227500-1722617 GCA_020085045.1 Pythium oligandrum
GAAGTCGTGTCCGTGTACAAGACGTTCAAGATGCGCAACCACCTCACGTGGTATCTGCTTGTTCGCTTGATCTTGGCCAACGTGGTGTCTTCGCTCATATGCTTGTGTTACTTGTCCTTGTCAGGCATGAGGTTCGAATCGAGCTTGTCGACTCTGGCGGCAGCAGTACCGTGACCAACCGCGGCACCATGTGCTTGGACTGCTACTCGACCACGCGCTTTGACATGTTCTGTCTCAATGGCTTGTACGCTCGTGTTATCCGGATCAAAGTCAAGATGCGGAGCATGAAGATCTCGATCACGTTCAACTCGCACTGGAAGAAGCTCCGCCTCCGTGCAAGCTCGCGTGGCGAATTCTTGGGTTTGTTCAGCGAGCTCCGGGCAGCGTGTGGGGATATCCCAGTACGAGTGGTCGACTTTGATCTCCGATCGTCTACCTTCTCTTCGCACAGTTGGGCGAACAATGTGGTGGAGAACGGTGACGCCGACACCGAGAACATTGGCGAAGACCTCCATGACGACGTTGAAGATGAACCTCTGCCCGCCGTCGGCACGGTGCATCTCTCCTTGATCACACCTTACCGTCTCAGACGACCATAACAAGTGGCTCTCGCAGCTGCTGTGACACCAAGCCACTGGTAGCTTCGTCATCAAGCAGCGCCCTGCACCGTTCGAGTTGCGTAACAGCTCGAGCTGTGTCCTTGCATGAACCAAGTTGCGTTTGTCGACACCACTTCTACAAGGCGACTCTTCCAATTGTGCTTCGCATGTCTGTCGTGTCGTTGCCTGTGTACTCCCAGTTGCTGGAAGCAAGTGCTTTGTGTCGTTCACGTCAGTATATGTAATACATGTCTTCAGCCGACTTGCCTGATCAGTCGTCTTCAGATGCGCTATGCTCGACGATCGTGGATTTACAAATCCATTTTGTAGCGTGGAGCGCTGAACCCAGGCGACACGATGACAACCAAGGGGAAGAGGACACTCACACAGTCAGTTGTACACGTATGCCACGGCAATGGGATGTCGATAGTCGAGATCCGGGAGCGGGTTCGCATCTCCACCACCGACCATCATGCAGTGCTGAACGCGGATAGCGCCAGTACCCCAGATCAGGCTTGGTGGGTCGCATGAAACCCCTGCGGCGGGTGGAGGGCACAAAGGGACTTCACCTAGAGAAGACAGAAAGTGAGTCGAGTAGTAGACTCATAAGCACCATCCAATACAACAACCAACCGGCCAATCTGCTCCCTTTCCAACATGTCCAAGTTGGAAGCTTCTTCCGCAACGTAGGACTTGCTGAGCCGAATATGCCGAGGTAAAACAGAGTGTGAATAGGAGCAGAGGCGATCGCGGCAGCTTCCACGTGGCGCAAAGGACACACACGCACTCGTTGCCACTCATTTATGCGATCTTTCCACGCAACTGGCGATCGTGACCTTTCGGCACGAAGATGCCCCTTCGGTCGGTTCTTAACAGGATTCGATTCGTTTGATTGATGAATCGTCTCCTGTCGTGTGTGAGTGCGAACCCAGTGAGGCGGCTGAGCTGGTGGGTACTACCTGCCCCCCTCCTTGCTTGTCCCTTGTCGTGTCCAACGTGAAGGCGATACGTTCGACATGGCGTTCCTTCTTCGAAATGGAAAACGTGGAAATGTTCTAATACCACACGCGGAATAATACTGTACTAGAGAACACGGCGAGTGGAGCAGTGGGTGGCTGGTGTACTCTCTTTCCTGTATAACTATGTGTATCTGTCTGCAACCATGCGTCGCCTTTACCACTTGAGCATCTGATGTGCGTAATCTACAAGCACGGGGACAGATTCGGGCCCTCGACGCAGCACCTCCTGTGCGAAATCTGCCGCAAAATCCAAGTGGAAACCCACTTCCGCGGACTTGCCACTACGCGTCTTCCAGCTCTGATCGAACGCACGGAACGTGATGGAGAAGAGCTCAAAGAACGCGATGGGGTCTTCAAAAAGTCGCCAGAACGGACGCTCGAGACCGAGACACGCACCGTCCTTTAGCTGAAGGATATCTGCGACCACATAGGCGATCCGACTCGCCACCAGACCGTACGCATATGTGTCAGGATGGTTGGGGATGGCTTGCTCGTTGAGCATCGGCAGCGCCACGTTGCGATGCACTTCGTGGAAGAAGACCAGACACTGCAATGGCAGTAGACACTGTAGCTCCTGTAGTGGGTCTTCCCGTCGGAATCCAAGCTGAGCCCACGCTTGGCCCCGCGGCGCGAAGGGCTGTGGCTCAAAGCAGCTCTGCCACAGTCTTGACAAGAGCTCCATGTGCTCGCGATTGGCTTCGCTGAGTGGCGCTTTCATCGCCCCCACCAACTTGGCCAGTTGCGAGAGCGCAGCTGCCGTCGGCGGCGAGTTGCTCGAGCCCGCGACACCGCCCGTGACCTTATCCCACATCTTGGCCGACTGCTTCTGCAGCGTTTGACCGAGTCCCGACTGCTTCATCTTGGACGCGAGCGCCTTCTTGACACCGGAAAGCACTGCGCCCACGTCTTGTGTGGACGATAGACCACTGGATCCACCGCCATTGTAGTTGTTGTTGTCCACTCGACGTCCATTGGCAGGGTAGTGCGTCTGGAAATACGCGTCATAGAGTCGATCTTCGGGGATGTCAACCCACTCGGGGCCCTCTTCCTCGCTCTCGTCCGCCTCTGCCGACACCTGCAGCACCTTGACGCGGATCTCGCCTCGCGTCACGGGCAATACGCGCTTGTCGTCGGTCAGATCGAGCCAGCAGTAGGAGCCGTCCTTGGTGGCAAGTTGAAGTCGAAAGTGATACTTGCCGACGAACGGGAACGCGCGGCGCAGCTCGGCGAGCGTGGGCTGCGGGGACAAGAGCAGGGACGACGCGTAGTCCTCTGGCGGCGCGTCCTCGTCGACGAGCATCGCCTGGAAGAAGTAGCGGCAGAGCACGCCCGCGTTCGCCATGCTGGACTTGTAACGGAGCTCTTCGGGGTCGATGGGCGGGCGTCGCACGTAGCGATACTAAGTACGCACACGTACTTAAGATGATAAACGTACTTAGTGAGATCAACCTGTCGAGAATGTCGATATCACTCGAATAGAGCGCGGTGGTCACTTTGGCGCGCCGAGTTTGTCGAAATTCCAAAAGTGGCCGCGAATGGCATGGACGACGAGGAATGGGACGACGACGTGTGGAGCGCGCTGGACGCGCTGGAGACGCGGCATCTGCAGCGCAGCGGCGACCAGCAGTCGCGAAGTGATGGGCTCGTAGATGCACCTCGAAATGGCGGTTCGAACGGTGCTCTGGTCGCCTCGGGAGGCCGCGCAATGACCAGTACGTGGGCATGCTTGTCGTGCACGTTGGAGAACGCAGCGGAGCGTACGACGTGTCTCGTGTGTCAAACGCCACGCGGACAGGCGTTCAATACCGCACAGATGCAGACGATGGCTCCTCAGCTGTCGACGACGCAGACTTTAGGTCGTACAGACACAGGAACGGCAGTGCTGCACAGAAAGACGGTGCAAGCCACGCTGCCATTCGCGAAACCAAGCGGTACTACTGCCATTACAGCGCCACCAGTGTCTTCCAATCATGCTGTAGGAGCCGCCAGTGCAAGTACGCGTCCGCCAGTGCCCTCTGTGCCTCGGAATCCACCTGGGAATGGCTCGTCCGCGGCGTTTCCATCGACTTTGTCAGCTCCAAGCCGGAAACCCGCACCCAAGCACACACAGATGCGGATGCAGCCAGCCCAGCCAGTCTTCATAGACGACGAGGACGTGGGCGACGAGCCCGTGGACCCCATGGCCGCGATCCTGGCGATGCGCGAGCGTCGCGGCGGTGGAGAAGACCCGACGGCCAAGACGCGGTACTTGGACCTCGTGCCGCGCACTTCGGATCTGCCCGCGATGGACTTTGAAGCAGCGCAGACGTTCGTGTACCCGACCAACTACTCGATCCGCGAGTATCAGCTGACCATCGCCGAGCGATCGCTCTACCACAACACGCTCGTGTCGCTGCCCACCGGTCTCGGCAAGACACTCATCGCGTCCGTCGTCATGTACAACTTCTACCGATGGTTTCCCACGGGCCAGATCGTGTTCATGGCGCCCACCAAGCCGCTTGTGGCCCAGCAGATCCGCGCGTGTCATGAGATCATGGGCATTCCGCTGGTCGACACAGCGGAACTCCAGGGTAGTGTGCCGCCGCCAGTACGCAAAGAGCTTTGGAAGACCAAGCGCGTCTTCTTCTGCACGCCACAGAGTCTCCAGAACGACCTGCAACGCGGCATCTGCCACGCCGAGCGCCTCGTGTGTCTCGTGATCGACGAAGCGCATCGAGCAACGGGCAACTATGCGTATTGTAATGTCATCCAGGCCGTGGAACGCAAGACGCAGCTCTTCCGCGTGCTCGCGCTGTCGGCCACACCCGGTGCCAAGTTCGACATCATCCAGGACGTCATCCGGAATCTGCGCATCACGCACATTGAGAGTCGCTCGGCTGATGACCCAGACGTGCGTCAGTACACCCACGCGAGACAGGAAGAAGTGATCAAGTGCAGTCTCGGTTCACAGATCTCCGAGATCAAAAAGCTCTTCTTGCGAGCCATGCAACGCGTCGTGCATCGCCTCTTTACGCTTCAAGTCATCCAGTACAACGACCCGGAGCGTCTGACCAAGTTCTATGTGATCCAGACACGCGACCGACTCCGTCAGAGTCCCCAGTACGCGTCCAAACGCGGCGCCGAGGGCGATCTCGCGTTGCTCGTGAGTCTACTGCACGGACGAGACCTGCTCACGCTCCATGGACTGGTCGGATTCAACGAGTACGTGGAGAAACTTCGGAAGGAGGTGCAGGAGCCAGAAGAAGGCACACGTCCCACGTGGGCCAAGAAAGATCTCATCGGATCCACCGAGTTCCAGGCGCTGCAACTTGGACTGCAACACGTTGCGGCGGCGAGTAGCACGGATGGAGACACAGGAAGCCATCCCAAGCTCCTGAAGCTCCGAGAAGTTCTCCACGAGCACTTTCAACGCCACGCAACTGCGCAGTCCAGCACGCGAGCGATCGTCTTCACCCAGTATCGAACGAGTGTGACCGAGATCGTCAATGTATTGAACGCCTTGGCACCTCTGCTCAAAGTCCAGCCGTTTGTCGGTCAAGGCACGTCGAAAGAAAGTAAAGGACAGACGCAAAAACAGCAACAGGAGATCGTGCGCAAGTTCCGTCAAGGTGCGTTCAACGTGCTGGTGGCCACGTGCATCGCCGAGGAAGGTCTGGACATTGGCGAAGTGGACTTGATCGTGAGTTTCGACGCACTCACGTCGCCTGTGCGCATGATCCAGCGTATGGGGCGTACTGGGCGCAAGCGTGTGGGGAAAGTGATCATTCTCGTGACGGAAGGAGACGAGGAGAAGAAGCTAGCGCGTAGTGTGGCGGCTGCCAAGACAGTGAGTCGCGCGCTCACGACATTCAAGAACAAGTTTACGTACGCCAAGTGTCCACGTATGGTGCCAATGGGTGTGACGCCGCAGCTCTCGGCGCTGGCGATGGAGATCCCCGAGTTCCACGCGTCTCAGATCGCTGGTCGACAGCAAAAGCGCGTGGTGACGAGTGAGAAGGAGGCGAGAAAGACCAAAGAGGCGACGGTGGACGCGTGGCGACTGAATGAGTTGGAGAAGAGCATCGCACGAGCCAAGTATGTGCTTCCGAGGATGCCGGAGCGTCGTGACTTCCGTCCTGTGGTGGCTAGTCGACGGGTTTTGCTGCGGAGGAGGCCGTGGGATGAAGACACGAAGGACCGAGTGGACGAGAGCGCACGTTCTCGCCTCCTGCGGTCGCTCGTGCGTCGTATGCATGGCGTTTCGTACGACGATGAGGATGAAGACAGGGCGGTGAGGGCGATGGTCGACACGGAAGAAGACGACGACGAGCCTATGCCCGAGAGAGAGCAAGAGGACGAGTACCAATACGAGATGGCGATGGCTGAGATGCACTTCAGTCCGCAGTACACGAATGATGTCCTGGCGTCGGCGACTCCGCAGTCGACGGAGAAGGTTCCGTCGTCGATCAAGACGAGTACGACCAAGCAGACACCGCCGTCAACGACGACAAGTCGGAAGAAGCCGCGCAGGTCAATTGCCAAGACGCCGGCGACGTCGACGGAGGAGACGAGTGTGTTGGAGCGAGGTGAGCGCCTGTTGCAGCGACTCACAGAGATGCTCAACAATTCTTCGATTAAAGGCACGCCGTCGCCGTCGGAGAAGGCAAAGGAGACGACGCCGAGCGATTCGGAGACAGCTTCGTCGTCTGGCGCGTCGAGTGCTGCGACGCCACGGAGACCACTCGCGTTCCCACGTATCACGCGGCGCCTGGTGTTTGATGCTGAGACCACGACACCTCCGTCGAGTAGAAGCCGAGAGAACTGTGTGCCTCCGCCACCTGCTGTGATCGATCTCTCGTGGTGTTCATCGACCGAGTCGGTAGATTTGACGGAAACGGAGCAGAAACTGGAGGTAACGGAGCCTCTTGTCCATGAGCCAACACAGGACGTACCGCCTGAACCACCGACTTGGTTCCCATCAGTGAACAAGACAGAGGAAGAGCGCGTGGAGATTACTGTAACGCTGGCTCGTGAGCAAACACCCGAGGAACCAAAGGCAAAGCCTCGTCGGTCTCTCGCGTTGCGGAACCTAGCGACAACTACTCCAGTGACGGCTGTGATCCCACCAGTGCCGAGTGTTCCATCGAAGGCGACTCCAGTGCCATCCACAGTCTCGTGTCCAACAGAGCAAGTGACTGGAATGCCCCTGGAAACACCAAAACCAGCCCCTGTAACCACTGAACTGGTGACTTCCAAGCGACAAGCGAAGCAAAAGGCGAGTTCAACGTCGACACCATCGGTGACGCATGTGGGGACGCAACGTGAAGAGGAAGACGACGAGTGCTGCGCCATCTGCAGCGAGCACGAGTCGTATGAAGACGATCCGATCGTGTTCTGTGGCGGATGCAGCGTGGCGGTGCATCAGTTCTGCTATGGCATCCCTCGCTTGCCCACGGACGACTGGTTCTGCGACTTTTGTGCGTCACAAGACGGCTCCTCCTCTGCTCGTTGCGCGCTGTGTCCACTGCGTGGCGGCGCCTTCAGACGCTCGTCCTGTGGTCAGTGGGTGCATGTGCAATGCTACTTGTGGATCCCAGAGCTCAAGTTCAAGTACACAAGCGGAGGTCTGTTGTCGCTCGGCGTGCTGTCACGATTGGATCCCGAGCGCAAGACGCTCGAGTGCTCGTTGTGTCACTCGACACAAGGCCGAGGCCTCGTCCAGTGCGCTCACAAGCGCTGTCTGACGGCGTTTCACGTGAGTTGCGCGCGTCATGGCGATGCTTCTCTCGTGCAAATGGAGCAGGACGACGGTCAGACGCTGTTTCTGACGTATTGCCGATTGCATCGTGGCTCCAAGTCAGTGTGGAAGGTTCCAGTGACGACGGAGAAGCCTACAACTCCTCAGAAGCAGGTAAGGACCGAGCCAGTCAAGCCAGCCGCGCCGTCGACGATGCCGTCACCCAGTGCACTGTTACTGAGTCAGCCATCGTCTGCCTCTGCGTCCAAGCAGCAGCGTCGGCGATTCAAGCGACTCAAGCGCAAGTACGAGGCTGGCTCGACACCGTCAAAGGATCCGTCGCAATCGAGTGACGGGGTATCGCCGTGGGCCAAGCGCATGCGGCGCTCACAGCAGTTCAATGAGGACGCACGCGGTCGACGACAACAGCAATCGGCACTGGCGAAGACAATGTTCATCGAAGACCAAGCGGAAGCGCCTAGTACCGACGACGAGGAAGACGATGACGAAGAGATGGACGAGGCCGATGCGGCGTTCATCAACGACTCGTCGCAGCTCTTCTCGCCTTCGCGGACGTCCATGTCGCCTGGAGATATGCGTGCTATCTACGCGAGGTCGTTGGTCGAATCGCCTCGTACGCCAGCGCTGCTTCGTGGCCAACGCGGAGGATATCTGCCGTCGAATGGCATCATCCAAGCCTGTCTGAACGAGCTCCGTGGACAAACAGACTCGCCACTCTCCGTGGTGAGCAGCGGCGCGGCCACGACGCCAGGGGGGAGGGAAGGACCACCACGAACGACGAATGCGTCGCCGATTTCCATCGCGAGTACGAGAGACGATGAAGAGGAAGACGCCAAGGTGGACGGAAAGGAGGTTCCAGACGGAGCTCCTTGCTTCAATCTGCTGGGATTCGCGGCGTCGACGTCAACGGAGGCATTGACCTCGGCCAAAGAGCTACCAAACAAGACGGCGGCTGAAGTGGCTTTAACGCGAGACTCAGCAAAGGCGGAGGCGGAAGAGCTGCAACGACGCATTGAAGCAAATCGGCTCCGTGCTCTCGAGAAGCTACGCGCGAGGCAACAGCAACAGGCCCAAGCAGTGACCTCGAACCCATCGTCATCACGATCACCTCCTTTGAGGGCTTCTACGATGATTGCTTCTACTGATGTGCCGTCGTTCTCGCTTCTAGGCGGTCAAACCCCGGCGCCTTCGCCACTAAAGCCGCCTCGACGACCGTCGGGGACACGTGTTCCTGTCTTTGTCAGTACTGCATTTGCCAAGTCCCATCTCAACACGATGCAGAACGACGAAGAGGAGCTGCGCGTGGACGAAAAAGCTTCTTTGAGTGAGGCGGATGTGGTTTTAAGCGTGCGTCTGGCTGCTGTGTGCATGAAGTTTTCAGAACTGACGACGTGGCTTACGAACAAGCGCGATGTAGCTCAGCACCCGCGCGTGCAGCTGGCATTGCAAGTGTTCAAGCAAACACTGGTGCTTGTCGTGGCGGAAGGTACGGACAGTAGTGTGGACGCAAGACATCCTAGCTTTGCGCAGCTCCACAAGCTCGAGACATGTGCTGGTGTGGAGATTGTGCGGTCTGTCTCAGCGATGCAAGGTGTGCTGCAGCGACATGCCAGGTACGAGTGCCTAGTGTGAGCAAAGGAGATAATGTAGGCTGACTATGATTTATGCTGACAGGACGGAGTGGACACAAGGCTTTGGGCTCGAAGTGCCAACGGATGCGGGTCCCAAGTCAGCACTGGACGAGAACTTCCGCGGGCGTTTGCGGTTCTTCCGCGACGTCTGCGCCCTCTCGCTGGGCAGTGCGTTGTCGCTGAGCTTCCGATTCGATCGCTTTGTGGCGACACAGATCCCAGTCCACAAGTTCAACGAGATGCACTGGCGTCGGATGCTTCCGTGGATCTCTGAAGCCACGGCCATGGCGCTCACGGCGCACTTTCATTCATCATAACGTCTACGACAGAGTGTCTAGCCTCGCAGGGAAGAGATGACGCGAATGGCGTCGTCGAGAGTCTGGTCGTCCTTGCAGAAGGCGAGACGGACGAGGCCCTTGGTGAGCTGGTGCTCGGCCTTGGTGAAGAAGGGCGACGTTGGGATAACGGCGAGTTTGGCGTCCGAGCAGAGCTTGTAGGCGAACTGGTAGTCGGGGTATTCCTTCAAGAACAAGATACAGCACTCAGTCACACAAGAACGATGGTTCAGACACAAGAGCGGGACATACGGTCTTTGGGATGTCGTCGGCGATCGGACGATTCGCGAACTCCTGGAAGAATGGCAACTCGGACACATCACAGCACACGAAGTAGCCGCCCTCAGGCACGATCGGCTGCCAGTTGGCGCTCTGCAGCGCCGACACGAGACGGTCGCGCTTGGTTTGCAGCGTCGTGCGCAGTTCGTCGACGTAGCCGTTGTGCTGAATCTGCTTGAAGCACGAGGCCAGGGCCACTTCGAACGGCGTGACACCACAGAACGGGATGACACTGTGCGCCTTGGTGATGGCGCCTGCGAGCGCGGCTGGGGCCACCGCATAGCCGACGCGCCAGCCCGTGCACGAGAAGGTTTTACCAGCCGAGAAGAGCGAGATGGTGCGGTCGTACATGCCGGGCAGCGTCGCGAGTCGCTCGTGTTTGAGGCCATCGTAACACATGAACTCGTACACTTCGTCCGAAAGCACTGTGACGTGTGGGTGCTTGCGCAACACGGTGGCGATGCCTTCCAGCTCCTCCCGCGAAAACACCTTACCAGTTGGGTTGTGCGGCGTGTTGAGCACGAGCATCTTGGTCTTGGGCGTCAGTGCCTTGTCGAGCTTTTCGAGGTCGAGATGGAAGTTTGTGGAGGTCGCTGGCGTGTTGGCGTCCGTGCTGGGCGTGAACTTAAGTGGAATTCCGACCGTCTGGATCTCGAGCAGCGTCGAAATGGTCTTGTAGGCGTCGAAATACGGCTCGAGGATGACCACTTCGTCTCCCTATCATGTACAATACACAGAGTCAGTGCTCTGTCATGGGCTAAGTACAAGTTATAATCACCCACGGGCTCGACAAGAGCGGCTATAATGGCGGCAAGGCCCTCCTGCGCGCCGTTGAAGGTCACGATCTCCTTCATCGGGTCGAGTTGGCGCTCAAAGAGCGGCGAGTACATGTCCGCGAGGACTTTGACGTAGTCGAGCTGGCCGCCAGGACGCGTGTACTGGTTGTTGTTGGCCTGGATGGCCTCAATCGCCGCCTGCTTGACGAATCTGAATCACAGAGCCAATGAGACGAGGTAGAACGCATTGGATCAGCACAATCGACTTACTCGGGCGTGCTGAAGGACGGGAAGCCCTGACCGAGATTCACAGCGCCGTGCTGACCCGCGAGCAGCGAAATCTCCGCGAAGACGTTATTTCCGATGCCGCTGACGCGAGTGCTGATGGCACGCGACTGGCGAGGCCGCATATTCGCGCCAGAGCGACGCAGGACACGCTGCATCATGTGCATGGTCATCATCGTCACCAGCCGATCTGAGGAGCTCCATGACTGAGTGCTGTAGAGAGAGATGTCACTATAGAGAGAGTTGAAGAATGAAGATGCCGTATCCTTGGCGACAGAATAAAGTTAGTCCGTTAGACTATTATGCACGGTACATGGTCCCACTCGAACCCATCTTGGAATTTTCTCCTCCGTGGCATCACGACATCCGTGTGGCTCGACCCGATCCTAACCACATTCGGAAACACGATGCAGTCCCCAGCAGCATCTGCATACGTGTAGCAGTCGTTAACACCGACATTGCATCGGATCCGGTGAATGTGGCAGTTCTCTCCGTGTATAAAACATCTCTGTGGCGTCAAAGCATCATGTAACTGTATAAAACGCTTGTGGTGTTGTGGGCAGACGATGCGACGAAATGCCGACGGTGGTGGACATCAGGATGTTTAGAGCCCAGCCATGATGACGGCTTGGTGATGACGCAGCATGCATGGATGCCACGTACACTGTCATCTTTGTTTGTTCAAACTCCATGGCGAGGAAATAGAAACCAGATGTGCCGGCAACGGGTCCTAGGATTTCTGAGAAGACCTTCGCGATGCGCTCGCTACCAGTGAATGCAAAGTAGCCGGTCTGGTTCAGTGAAGATAAACTCACCCATCAAGGTATTAACGATGAAGGCCATGTCCGCCATGGTCTCAATTAAGTTAGCTTACATGCCTATCTCTATCTAGGCGAGGTCGGCAGCTGGATTGCTGCTTTTGGATACGTCCACGGACTGTGGTGCGTTTGGAGTCTTTGTCTGTGCATGGGCTGGCATAGCACTCTGGACTTGTTCCTCCTTGTTTTCTTCGCTCTTGGCTTCAACTGGAGCCTTGGCTTCACCCTTTTCCTCCGCCTTGGCCAACATACTGCTAAACGATCCGCCCAAGGCCGCAGCAGCCGCAGCGAGAGAAGCCGGGTCGCCCATGGCCAAGCCGCTAATGAGCGAGCCCAACACCGGCGGCTTCTCGGCTTCCGGCTCTACCTCTGGCATCTTGAGACCTGGAAACGCGCCACCCATGGCTGCGGCCGCGCTGGCCAGAGCCGAGTCATCGCCCGACATGAGACCACTGATGAGCGAGCCCAGAGAAGACTTGCCCTCTGCATCTTGACCCAATTTGAGTCCTGGTAAGGCAGCAGCCGCCGCAGCAAGAGTTGCTGGGTCACCTGCAGTGAAGCTGCTGATCAGTGAGCTGAGTAAAGGAGTCTTGGCATCTGAAGCGAGATTGAGTCCTGGAAGAGCACCACCCATAGCCGCAGCCGCTGCTGCAAGTGCGTTTGGGTCACCTCCGGTGAGGCTACTGAGAACAGAATCCAGCGGCGTCGCCTTCTTCTCACTGACTTCACTGCCTTCGGTCGTCTTGAGTCCTGGGACGCCAGCACCCATCGCTGCAGCAGCAGTGGCAAGAGCAGCCGGATCGGCACTGCCAGCGAACGTGCTGATGAGAGATTCGAGGGAGAGAGGCGCGACCTCCGTGCCAGGAGGCGCAAACAGTGGCGCGAGAACCACATTCTCAAAGCGAAGCATGAGGAACACGATCTCACGGCACCACATCATCAGACTCTCGAGACCCTGGCCGACACAACCGGTGAATCGAACGGTACATCCTTCACCCGACGCGTTCTTCTCGTCCTCCGCACTCAAAGGCGTGATCTGGCACCAGTTGACACCTCGCTGCCAGCTCTCGGCCGTACCAACGACGCTTTGGATGCTCAGTCCCTCGAGACTTTGCATGAGGATGAGGTTCTCATTGTCTCGCTGCACCGCACACAACAGCTCGACCGAGCGCGTAATCTCCTTGGTCAACGAGTTGTAGAACGCACGGTAGAAGATGACCGTGTTGTCGTTGATCACCTGGAGCACGCGGCAGTGGATGACGATGCCCGAGTTAAAAATGTCTTCGTACAGGCTCGTCGATCGCACCGCGTGCCACGCACGATCAAAGACGGTAGGACAACTGCAGCCGTGGAAGCTCTTGGTCATGCGGAAGCTGATGGTGTCGAGCGCGATGCGACTCTCCTGAGTCCACCCGCCAATGTTCATACCCGCGTCCAAGAACGCATTCTCGGGGTGGAATCCATCGATGTAGCGCAGAGTCTGGTTCACAATCTCCTGCCATTCCTCTGGGGCCAATGGTGTAAAGTAGTGCGTCAAGACTTCAGTTTCCTCCTGTGGTACAATGGCACACGCGTCAGAATTCCATAAAACTCATCAAGGGGGAAAGACGGGCGACGAACCTTGAGGAAGATGTCCATGTCCTTGGGGTCGAGCTCGACGCCTGCAGCCACACACTGCTGCAGAAGCGACGTGCGTTCGCGTTCGAGATTCGCTGTCTCGGCGTGGGCATTCAGGAACTGTACCTGCTTCTCCATCACGACGGCGAGTTGCTTGTCCTGCTGCATTTTTTCCTATTCAACCACACGCCCTCCGTCAGAACACACACGCCACGAATCTCTTTGCGTACTTCATCCGCACTCACCTTCTTTCGAACAATGAATCGACGCTGGACTTCACGATGCTTGGCACGTGTCGAGTCGGTGTAATTGCGCTTGCGCTTGGGCTTTTTAGTCTGGGACGACGTATCCGAGTCACTCACCCCAACGAGATCGGACGAGTAGACATCCCCTAGCGACAGACCTGGCATGCCTTCGGTGGGGGACATCATCACGGCGCCACTGCTGGTGGTGGAAACCGGACTCATTTGGCCAAAGTCGGAAGCAACGGTCGCCGTGTCCGACATGCTGAGGGTCGTGGAGGGCGAGGCTTCGTGGTCGGTCACACCGGCGGTGAAGAGCACGGTCTCAATGAGCTCCTGGTCGAACGCGGACCAGTAAGGCGGCGCGGGCGTAGTGGGCACGGCGGCAGTCGACGCGGAAGGAGTCGATGAGGAGGGCCCCGTGAGAACTAATCCCTGTGCGCCGTTCATTGCGATTGGCTAGCTGTGCGTGGAGAGGGACAGGCGCGTCTGCAGGCGGCCTGTGAGATGTAATATGGGGCTTCCGTGGGCGAATGGCGCGCCGCTCCAAGCGAGGAAATGCGATCTCGCGCGGACGGACAAGGCAAGCGGCACCGCGTGCGTGCAAGTCGTTCGCAGTGCAAATGAAGCCTCTTGCTGCTTGCGTGATGCCGCATCAGAGAGGAGCCACTGCGACACAGGCTGATGATGTGAGGCCACCACAAGCGGCCACGAGCAGCTCGGCTATTGGTACTACAGTGTTCCAAACACCTCTTCAGTTAAAAACAGATTGCAGGTGTTGCGATTCAAGCACAAGAGCCGGGACAAAGGGTGTTCGCAACGACTGTTTAAAACCGTCCAGCAGACTGGTCCGGAAAGGATCCGGAAAACCGTCCTGGCCTCCGTCAACTCGAAGGGCGCGCGTCGCAGGCGGATGGCGTGATGCCACTCGCTCGTCTCTGAGTCAATGACGCGCGAAATATCGAAGTGGATCATGGGGACAGCCGCAGTTCGCGTCCCACCGTCGGCGAAAGAGAGATCTGATGACAGCTGGGTTCAAACTTCAGTTACGTGAGATGTTAACGTGACGCGGCATCAGCTCACCAACGAGTCCGGCATGTGTCACGAGAGACTGGAGAATGACCTGGTCTGGCCTGGTTTGTACCCACCTCGGTCTCTCCGCGTGCCAATGGGATCGGTTCTGTGCCGTCCGTTCCAAGCGTCGGGGTATGCGTGCGACTCTTGGCTCTTTTTAAACGAGCTCAACCACCGAGACCAGCCAGACAGACGGAAGCAGGAGGAGGAAGAAGATGCCGTGTGCAACTTCTCGGCCATGGCGACAGCTCATCAGCTTTTTCTTACTGTTCGTGGGATCCACTTCGGCGGTACGTACCACGTCGTCTGTCCTCGGTTCTAGTTCGCCTCTGACGGTTTTCCACTTCACAAGCTCTCGTCAACTGTCTACTTCCGCAAGCAAAGCACCGGCAGCATCTTCACACTGGACTCGCGTGACGGCACGGAAGCACAAGTGCCTGGATCCCAAGACACTGCGCGACTCGTCGGGTTGGCGCTGGGGAGTTTGCAAGGCCTGCAGCGTCTTTACTGGAGTGACAATCGCGCTATTCGCAGTGCCTGGGTCAACGGTACAGACGCCCACGCATTCATTGGGGCGCTCGTCCGCGTCCAGTGGATCGGAACCAACTTTGGTAGCACACGCTCCGAGCTGTTAGAGCTGGCCGTCAAAGGCACGCGCTGTGTGAGTGTGCTCCAGTGGAACTCGACGTTCGTCGACTGTCTCGTCGCCATCCCAGATAGGTATCCAGTCACCATCGTCGATGGATCACCACCATTCGTCGCGGAGACGGATTGTAGCCTTCGCACTGTTCGCGGCGTCATGACGGGCTTTGTGCGCAACTACGCCGAGATGGTCGCCACGGGCTACCCGTCTCCGATCGTCAGGCAGATCAACATCCAGGCGTCCTTCGTTCTCCCGCACGCGTTGGCCATTCACGGGAACGACTTGTTCTGGTCGAATCGCGCGGACGGTAAGATCTACCGCAGCAGTCTGGTGGACACGAGTATCAGCATCGTAGCGTCAGGCGTCTGGGATGTACCAGGCATGACTGTGATGGCAATCCCCTCTACGAGCAACAAGACCGTCTTCTACTCACTAGAGTCGAAAGGAGAGCTTCGACAAGTGCTTCTACGGACTGATGCAACGCCCAGACATCACCGAACCATCCTCACCGACCTAAAATCGCCTCGAGGACTCGCAGTCGATCCTATTGGCCAGTACTTGTACTATACGGAGAAGACTGCTCGGATCTACCGCGTGAAGCTGGATCAGTGGACCAACCCCACACTACTGAGCGAGCTGCAAGTCGATGCGACGCTTTCGTCCGTCACTCCGTCGCTCTCTGCTACCAACAAGCCACAGCTTCTGTTGACCCTTTCAACACTCACTCGTCTTGACGGACTCGCAGTAGACGATCGGTGTGTGAGTTCCGAGTGTTGTATAGGCTCGAGATTGTGAATTCACTGGGCTATCGTAGGTTTCTCTACTGGTGTGAAAGCAACGCCAACGTCGTCGCACGGGCGAGTACCGCTGTCTTTGAACGCCAAGTGGTGGTCGGAGGATCCGCCGACTCGAAACTCAGGTAACAAACAAACATCTTGTAGGAACGACAACCACTTCATTATCTGACTTTGGGACGTACCACTGATAGCTGGCCACGAAGCATTGTGCTCGGTGGCTCCGATGGCGAGGCAAACGCACAGACGCAGGCGTTCTTCTACTCGGAATACACGGGTCGCATCTCCAAGGGCATGTCCCACACAGTCCTCGTGGACCAACTGTCTTCATCCGGCATGAAATACGTCGACAGTCTCATTCAGCAAGCCTCCACAACGAACGATCACCTGCATTTCTACGCGTTAGAGTAGATACATGGTGCGCAGTGTGGTCAATACGTCCGAGATCTTCGAGTCGGGGCCGTAGTAGATCACTTCCTTGTACATTTGCTTGTACACTTCGGGTTTCTTACCACGATGGGTCTCATTTCCACGTACTTTTGACGTCCCCCCGCTTGCAGAACTCAGTCGAATCAACTGATGAAGCACCAGTTTGATCTTTTCCACGACTTCCACGGCAAGCTTAGCGAGCAGCTCCCGCTCTGCCTGTGCGTGTGCTGCGACTCGGTCTTCGCTGAACGCATCATACGTGCTTAAAAGCACCAAAAGCGCGTGCTCAATGTCTTCAAAGCGCCCACCCATCGCGTACAAGTCAGAGAGCTCTTGGTGAATAAGCACGAACGTCTTGCCCAGTTCCACTTTCCCGAAGAAATCCAGTGCCTTTTCGTAATGCCGTCTTGCAATCTCCATGCGCTTCTTCAGCGCTGTCACCGCCGATGGATCAGAAGAGCTCGGCTGGTGTCGCACTTCACGCGAGATCAATCGTGACTGGAACGAGGCCATCTGGTAGTGCGTCGCTGCGACCTGCTTGCCATCCTCTAGCTCAGTGTACAACGCCAAAGCCTTGCTAAACATCTTCAGCGCTTCGTTCTCGACGCGCTTTCCTTCATCGCGCTCTGGTACTCGATTGGTGAGTGCCACAGCCCACACGAGGTACGTGAGCGCGAGTTCCCCCGTAACCTTCTTCTGTAGCTCTTCCTCGGCACGATTCTGTTTGAATAACTGGGCGGCATCTTTGCACAGCTGCGCTGCAGCCTCGTAATGCTTCTCCTGGACTTGAATACTCTTCCCTTGTGCAAGAATCTTGTGCAAATGCGCCAAGTTTGCGTACAGCAATGCCACATTGATACCATCTAGAGTTGTGAGACAACAAATGCGATGAGAACTCCCGTTTACTGCAAGTACCGTCGTTAAGACACTTACCTTCGATATCCTTGAACACTCCGCAGCCTCTTTCAAACCACTGGAATGCCTTCTGGTAGTTTGGCTCGTACGACAGAAAGTATTTCCCCAGTTCGTTGCAGGAGTTACCGAGTTTCTTCATCAAGCGGCTACGAGCATCATAGCAACGTGGTGAGTACTGTAGCCAAGTACCGCAAGACACCAGGACCAACTTACAAGTACACTTCCGAGTCAACTGCCGGGAAGAGCGCACGGAGATACGAGCTGAACGCGAGGTGGAGGAGCGAGATCAAGTGGCCATGTGGCGAGTCCGGAAGCTGGACTTTGCACGCCTCCCCACTGACTGTCTGGTAGAGCTCCAAAAGTGGACCGACAACTGAAGCCGGGTGCTTACTAGACAAATCACCGATGAGTTCAAGCACGTAGCTCCTCAGTTCAGCATGGGTTGAACACACTCGCGGACCAGAGTTGGCGTTGAGCGAATGCTTGCCCACGCCATCGAAGTCAATTGACGACAGTAGCTCGTCAATTGTGCTGCACGCCTCCATATCGTCAGAAAATAGCGACGGGAGTGCGGCCGCTGACGTCGGTAAGAACTGGATGGCTTCGCGTACATCGTTCATTGCGACTTCCCAGTCTTCGTTGCTACTGTGCACCCGAGCCAGCTGAAGACAGATTGAGCTGAACTTGAGCTGGAGGCGAGTCAGCTCTTCACGCAGGAACGAATCCATCGTATCCCCGTTCTCGTCACCTAAATCAGCTAGCTCCAAGTCTTCTTCGCCTTCGTTCGGTAGTGCACTAGCATCATCATCTTTCATACAATCCTCAAAGGATCGAATGCTCTCCTGTAGATGCGTCTTGGCGTGCTTGAGGAATTCAATGATCTTCGACAACTCCGCCTTGACGTCGCTTGTAGCGGACACGTTGTCCGGCTGTTCACACTCCCGCAAGTAAGAGTCGGCCAATTGTTCCGAGACAGAAGAGCAAATGGAACTGTGTGACGATCCTCCGTTCTGAGCGATCTCACCCAAGAGAGTAATACATGTTCTCAATAGATCACGTTGACGCTGACGCAATTGGCTCTGAAGTCCAGGCATCTCGTTTGTGAGCGAGTACATCATCCGCGAAGCCCTCGATGCAAAGCGATAGCAAAGCATAGCCATCATGTACTTCCACTTGAGTTGCTTTCCTTGAGAGAGCACATTGACATCATAGAGTCGCAACGAGCTCTCTCCTTCCTTTCGATACAACCAGTACGTTCCGTTCGGTCGAGAACAGTTCTCCTTCAGAAACTTTAGCAGCATCGAGGCGTTCATACTCACTTCCTGGATATCAAAGAGCGGTTTGTCTGTTCCAGACATGTAAGGAATCTGACGCGTCTCGACCAGCTTGTATCCGCGGACAAAGCCCTTCGAGTGCATGCAAATTGCGAGCTCGGGAATGTTGGCAATCACGTTGTCCAAGTAGTAATCCAGCACCGTACAGAGAGATAGCTCCTTCTCCATGTCATGAAGTCTCAGCGACACAGCTGGGTGCTCGGGATTACTGAAAAGCAATACTTCACTTCCAAGAATCTGACGAGAAAGCTAGGATTAGTTTCTCATAGAATAAAGCATACCATTTCGTCTACGTACCATCTTCAGGTCGTGAAACTTCCATTTGAGTACACGCTGGAAGGTTGGCAAATTGAAACTCGTAGCCGATGGAGCACCGTGGTCGGTAGACGAATCTGCGCCTGCTCCCTTGGATGATGAGTCATCCTTGGCATGGTTAGCCTGGCAATTACTTGTCGTTTGGTGATTGTTCAACGGGGTGAGATCTGGCAACTGGTCACTACTGCTACCGATCGACGTTCTCGCAGCCGCACTTTTCTTTCCTCGCTTCCCTTTCTTTCCCTTGCCGTGGGCCATTGGTGGCTGCTGAACTTCCGGCGCCGCTTCACGAACGTTGGCTTCTTCCGTGCTCGTCAAGCGTCCGGCCATGGCACTCTCGTAGATAAACTTCTCATAGAGTAGCTGCTGGGTCTGCTGGTCGTTCTGCTGGTCGATTTTCTTGGCTTCTTCTTGTCCTTCTTCAAACCCCGCTGGGATATCTGCGTCATCTAACTCGCCATCCACGACGAGAGTGCCTCCAACACGATGCACGGCGAGCGACACTCGGTCCTGCGAGTATGGCAGTTTAAACAGCTTCTTGATGTTCTCAGCCGGACCCAAGAAGTCGATCGACTCTTCTTCTGAGGCCGAAGCCAGCTCCACTCGACTCCCACGGAGTCGGACAGACAACTGAGGCTCTTGCGGTCGCAAGTCCCCCAATCGCATGGCATGCATGAACTCGTGGGTCATTGCTGACGCTGAATCCTCTGGCTTTCCAAGGAATGCCGATGAGAACTGCACAGCGCGATCCCGAGGACTAGAATTGCCGCTTCCAGGAGCACCATGCGATCGATACGGCAGCGCCGTTTGGTGGAGATTTGTGTCCACTTGGAGTTTCTGGAATGGCACAATGGCCGCAGACGTCGTGTGCGCATGTGTTAGACTCTCCGAGGAGCGGCGATCACCACACAGCACTAGCGGGAAGTCCATACTTTCACTAGAATCAATTGCAGTGGTCAGGATGCCGTCGGACGACGACGGAGACGGTGGCGCGGACAACGCAAGTGATCCACGTCGCCCCAACTCCTCCGAGAGTCCCACACGCACGTGCTGCTCGCCATCGCTCTCCTCCACCCACACGGACATGTTGTCAGAGCCTGTGCGGCTGCGGCTGGGCGACGGCGGCAGCGCATACGAGCACAGCGCGTCCTCACCGCCCGCCATCATGGCGCCGTTTGCTTTGCTTTGGTTTGGGTGGAATCAATGTGGAGCGCTCTACCCGATAGACCAGAAAGCGGTTTGGTTAGCCCTCGTTATCGTACTTAGTGCAGTTCGGTCAACGACCTCTTATTCAAAGCGGGCTATAATTGAGGTATGCGTCAGTCACCAAGATGCATGGCGCAAATTCCAAACAGAACAGATCGGTACTCAGCGATGCAAGACAAAGCGTTCATTATCACATTGCAGGTAATATTCGTGTATTGTATTGATGATGGTCAAGCAAACGAGTCTAACCGAACCGACTAACCGAACTGCAGGAAAAGAGCATCATGTGAAGGGAAGAAGAGGGGAGCACACACTATAGAGGACACCGGTCAAGATATCAGATACCAGATAGTGATTGATATCAACCACAAAGCAGCCACAAAGCGTATTCGTGTGCGCGTCCGGGTCAGATCGCAAATGACAGATCGACGAGGACATGCCACGAGTCATCATGCGCCATATCCGTCTACAGCGGAATTGCCGGAACCACACAGCCATAGACGCCAGTGCGCACCTTGGCACACACCGATGCGCGCTCCAAACCCTCTTGGATACCCGGACACTCGCCAGAGATCTCGCCGGCACACACGGGGTAGTTGGCACAGAAAGTGCCCACACCCTCCACACTCACAGGCGTGTCGCCGGCTTCATTGCCCGCACAGCTCGTCGGCAGTGGGTACGCGATGTCGACGGGCAAGCCAGAGCTGTTGTTTGGAATGCAGCCGTACACACCCGTGCGGACGATGCCACACGACGCGCCGTATTCGAGACCGTCCTGTGCACCTGGGCAGCCCCCGTTCTCTCGGTCCGACACGCAGACAGGTTCTGGCGTACAGAAGACACCGGCCACACCCTGCACGCTCATCGGACTCCAATTGTTCTCGCAACTAGATGGTCCGGTGGTTGGAGCAGGCGCGATGGATGGTGTGAACACGATTGGCTGCGGAGTAGGTGTCTCGGAGGCTGGCTCTGGTGTCTCCGGTGTCTCGGATGATGGCTCTGGGGTTTCCGACGAAGGCTCTGGTGTCTCTGGTTCTGGCGTCTCAGAAGTTGGCTCTGGCGTCTCTGGCTCTGGCGTCTCCGACGAAGGCTCTGGTGTCTCCGGTTCTGGGATTTCCGACAAAGGCTCTGGTGTCTCCGACGAAGGCTCTGGTGCTGGAGTCAGCGTCTGAATCGAGTTCGCGTCCAACACCTTGCAACCGTACACACCCGTGGCCACGACGCCACAGTACGATCCGTACGGCAGACCTTCCTGCTGCTCCGGACACGCACCATTATACACCTGAGCGATACAGATGCGTTGATCGGCTACACAGAAGATTCCTTCGACACCTTCGACGCTCATCTCGTATTGGCCTGGACATCTCTCGGACTGTGCGCGCACGACGGCGGCGAGAAGGAGAGCGGAGACGAAGGATCGAAGCATGCTGGGGCAGATATGCGTGTTGTCTTTGTGCGTTCGACTTTGACTTTGACTTTGACTGGGTAGGCTGTTGCTAGCTGAGGTGGAAGCTCGAGCTGGCAAGTTGAAGAGTGAGTACGTCATGGCCACTTTGATCACACGCAAAGATACACAGGTCCCATCTCGTCCCGTGTGCGATTGTGGCCATGGGATTGCGTCCTGATCAAATGAGCGTATATGACATGACGTCCATGCGACGATGCTCAGTGCCGATCATTCTGGGAACGGTGTGCGCTAAGAATACTAAGCTAGTCAAGACAACGTAGAATCCAGTCCATTTCATTTCTTTCATACTTTAGAGTCGAATGTAAATGCAACGCCTCGTTTTCATATGTGCACGACACAAGCCGAACTAAGCGGAGTCTACGGTCAAAAGAGCTCGCAAGGGGTTTGATTTAGTCGTCGTCGGCATAGAGAGACGACTTGGAGAGCAGCACAGGCATGGAGAACGACTGACCGACGGCGATCTTGCTCTCAATCTCCATAGCATCGACACGGATCTGGAGCCATCTGTATAACAACACGAATGAGTCAGTATCCTGTCCTGTCAAATAGATAAATGGAGCACCAGCAAGTGTACTTACTCTTTGATGGCCTGAGCCGTGTACGGCAACAAATGTTCAGAGATGGCTTCTGCCGCGTCGTGCTTGCCAGCCAACGACTGCAACTTGTCTGAAACATCACTCACATCCCACTGTGACTGTTCCTCGGTCTTGACTGCGGTCTCAGCCGTGGCATTCTGGGTCAACACTTCAATCCACTCGCGTTGCTCTTCGAAGGACGGAGCACAAAGCACAAACTTGCCACCGTATCCACTATCAACGGAGAAACAGTTGAAAAGGATTACGCGCGTGCCCTGTGATTGATCAAGCTGATTTGGCAGCTCCGATACGACACTACCAATCACGTTGATCTCTCGCTTGATTGGACCGTTCTCTGTATCCGCATAACCGAGCTTGTTGTTCTGCAACGAGAAGTATCGCTGCTTCCACGTGTTCTTGTAAATGAAGCCCTGCTTGAGCAAGACACCCTTCTTCTTCCATGTCGCCTTAGGCTGCTTCGTCTTCAGCAGATTGCCTTGCAGCGTTTGGCGATCAATGTACTTCTTGGCCGCAGCATAGATCGACTCGAGAAGTCGGTTGAACTGCATCTGGATGGTTGGATCCATCTTCGGCTGCGGCTGGTTGGCGTGACTCATGTCTTCCGACACACTTCGAGCCTTGCGGTCAAATGAACTGTAGCCATCGTTACTCCTTCTGTCCAGTCCTGACGGGGTGTTACCTGCGCTGCCGAATCCTCGGTTACTTGGTGACGACGTGCCAATGGTGAGACCGCTTGTAGATGATCTTGGGGACGGCGCTGGTGATGATCGCGGAGAAGATCGTGGAGACACCAATGCCGACGTCCAGCTGGATCGAGGTGACGACGAGCTGAGGCGCTTGTGAACCGAGTCGATTAGGTTACTTGCGCTGTACGATCGAGATCGCTTTGGGCCGTCGACCTGGCCTTCGGTGCCCAACGAAGAGTTGAAATCAGCAGCCACTGCATCCATCTGACGGCGACTGTGTGGAGGGGTCGTGACAAACGAAGCACCCTTCTGGGTCCATGCGTGCGACTTCATCGCTCGGAACGCGATCAGGATGTGGTAGAAATGACGCACTTCGCGATGCCAATGCAGGAAGAGGCGGGTGAACGACTGCAGCAACTCGAATCGAAGCTTGTCTGCGTGTCGCTCTGGGAAACAATCCCAACAGTTGTATAGGAATTCGATGGTTGTCAATACGACTTGGGTGTGTTCGGATGCCAAGAGGATACGGAGAGCCGCACACAGGAATCGGAAGTCGAACGACGGTGGGAGCAATGCCACTTCATCGCCGGCGGGAATCGAGTACTGATCGTCTTGGTGGAAGTTCCATCGATCGTTGTTCTCGAGATGAGACAAGCGGTAAGAACTCAGTCGGACTCGCCAGCTTCGAATCATATACATCCACACTCCCAGCAACTCGACTGCTCCAATGACCGCTGTCACATCATGGACACTCGTGCTACTCAGCAAGAACTTGGTCATTGGGTTGATAAGGCCTGGGTTCGAGAGCATTGTGCACGACAGCTTGTAAAGCGTCGGTGGCAACCATCCGGACTTCTGGGTCTTCAACTCGACGAAAAATACCTTGAGCACTTGACTATAGCCTGGCAAGTGGATCCAACCGATCTTCTGGTTCAAGACGGCAAGGGTATCAAGAACATACCACAGCCACTGATCCAGCACGAGGATGTTTAGCGTGTTGGCTTCGCCATTCAGTCGTCGGAATCGGGATTTCCATGCCTCGGAAGTAACTTCGTATTTGTCTTCTGCTTCTTCTTCTTGTGTCTTGAGCGCCTTCTCGCCAAACTCGTCGAAAACCGCCTTGTGGAATCGACGCCAGTCGAGGTGAGCTTCCAAACCATCCATTGCGAACAAGTCCGCATCTGCCTGGATCTCGAACTCTGCGGTCAGTTCCGGAACTGCCTCGGCGTACGAGTTTGCCCACAACTGGTAGAGCTCGACACCGAAGCTTGGCAATCGGAAACACAGCACGGAGAGCATTCGAGCGACAAAGAACATGAGGTTGTTGTTCATCACACCTCTGACAGACACCGTCTGGAGCACGCAGTACTTGGTCTCGACTAGCATTGCACGCAGCTTCAAGCCGAATTCCAAGTCCTTCTTGCTCACCTTTGGCGTATGCTTGAAACCGAGCGCATTTGTCACCACAGTGGTATCGAAACCAAGCAGTGGCAGATCACTCAGCTCAGCACGCTTGACGAGGTAGAAAAGCAGCTCGTAGAAGACGTTTCGCAGAGTGTAATGTCGAACACGAATGTTTTCAAGCAGGAATTGCCAGAGCCGCAGCAAGATGCTCTTGGTTTCATCCAACGCCTCCGCCGACGCGTACACCCACGACAACATCGACGCCTTGTGTGAAATCTGCAGCATCTTCAAGATCTTGGTCGCTTTTCGCACCTTGGCTTCCTTGTCGTCCTTCTGGCGCACTGCCATGAGCTCTACGAGGTCTTGCATCTTCTCCAGCAATCGCTGAGCTTCAATTGGAATGACCACTTTTCGATGGGACTTCTTCGTAGCTGGTGCACCAACAATCACGGAGCTCGAAGAAGAAATACCGTTTTCACTGATCACACCGCATCGCAATTGTCGGACATCAGGAATTCGCTTGAAGAGAATCGTGCCATAAATCACTGCGACCTGATGGCCCTTGAGCGTCAACGGCTGCTCGAATCGACTGGTCACAAACTGCTCCGAAAAGCCCAAGCCATTCAAACCCAGCTGTGGATCCGAGTCAAACTTCTTTTTCAATCGCTCTTGCAGTGCGTCTTCGAAGCTCTTCTCCAGCGAGAGCCACGTCTGACCAAACAGCACGGTGTTGCACACTTCCTCGTCGAACTTTGGATCCGCTGCCTCTGTCTGTGTGCCATCATACGTCCATTAGCGGCCCATTCACCCGATTTCTACCTCTTCTGACCAGTGACGTACCCTTTCTTTCTTGTACTTTTCATACAACGCCAGGAAGCCGCCATCCGGATCCGTCGACATCTGACCACGACCACCGGCCAGCTGTCGGACTTCAAGCGTCAATGTGGCTGACATGAGCTCATCGAACGTACTGTAGCGCGTGATCGCCGGGAGATGATCCGACGCCGTGGACCACGCCACACTGACTGGATCTTCCGCCAAGAACGGATCACTCGCGAGCTCCTCGCTCTCGGACGAACTGTCACGCTGCTGCTGTTGCTGCGAGTGCTGTCGCGACACACGCGACGACAGCACGGCCAATCGCGCCAACGACTGGAAACTCACTTCGTTAATATCGCCAATCGTCCGCTTCTCGGCGTGTTTGAGCTTGTCGCCAATGTAAAATGTCTCGTTTGTCCCAATCGTACACTTGTAACTCACGGCAAACTTCTTGAGCGGCAACGACGCGTCTTCCTGGAAATCGTGGCCTTCAGGACGATCCAACTCGTTCGAAATCGCGGGCATCATGATACCAACGTCACTCACCGAAATGTTCCACTCGCTGCACTGCTCCATGTAGCAGTTGAAGACGATACGACCATTATCACAGCCCACGAGGTTGTGATCGTGATGCACGGGGCCCGTGGCGACCGACCAGAGATCGACCTTGGCCGTGCCGATGAGCGTCTTGGACTGGAAGCGTCGGTTTGTAAAGACCTTGGCCACCACGTACTTCTTGGGCAGTAGCGACAGCAGCGCGCGATACTCCAAGGCGATGAGAGTACCCTTGTAGTTGGGGTTCAAGTCATTTTTGATCACGGGCGTGGCGAACGGCACTTTCTCGTCCGGGTCGTCCCAGTAGAACTCGACGAAAGGGTCGCTCTTGCCGCTGAGCTTGCGTCCCTGCAGATTGCGGCACTGGATGCCCGAGATTCGCACGCGGAAGAGGCATTCCGCGTCGGATTTCTTTTCTAGTGGCTCGAAGATCGAGCGCAAGTACTTGGGACTCATGGCGCGCGTGCTCGAGCCGATGCTGAACTGCTCTCCGAACTCGCGTGTGGCCGCCGTGATCTGGTTGAGCGTGTCGTAGTGTGACATGGAGCGCGGCGACGCGCTTCGACTCGACTCGCCCGAGTTCATGGTTCGTAGGGCTTCGTGCGCGACGACCAGGACCTCGTTGGACTCGGGAGACGCGTGTGCGTCTGTGACGTGTGAATAAATGCCTTTCTGGCGCGTGTCGAGGCGCGGGGGAGCGCTGGAAGCGTGGAGATTCACGTCGATGGGCGGCGTCGGTCGTCGCCCCCTTCAAATCCTCACGACACGACACAGAGACAACGTTTCGCTGGACAGACCTTCACTCTGTTGTGGGGCAATTCAAAAATGAATTGCATTGGCTCCAAAATGAGGTGGGCCACAAGGGATACCCCCGGCTCTGACTACTAGGGCTCTGATGGCTACAGTGTAACCCCGTGTTATGGTGTAACCCCTTCTCGACCACCGGAATCCTCAAGTCAACACGAGACCTGGACAGTGGCGCCTGGGAGGCGATTGACGGCGTAGAGACAGCCCTGGAGGTAGAGACCGGCAAAGTCGGCGGCCATGATGCCCAGCGTGTCGCTGATGGACGCGGCGCTGAGCGCGAACTCGACGTGGGACACGGGGACTTCACGGGAGAGTAACGTGAAGGCGTTCACGTACACGCCGCCGCCGAGTAACCCAGCGAGAAAGCAAAAGACGAGCAAGGACCAGTTGTACCAGAAGTGGAACACCGAGACGAGCGTGAAGAAGACGAGCAGAGCGGTCTGCAGCGCCGGCATGAGATAGAGAACGGGGCGCGTGGCCTGGAAGAGCACACCGGAGGACCGCGAGATGAAGACGCCGGACTGGTAGGCCATCCCAGCCGACGAGTAGAACGTGGCGCGCGCCTCGGCGCTGGTAACGGGAAAGCCGATGGTCGACCACACGCCCGTTTGCATGGTGTACTCGGCAAAGTAGACGACGACGAGGGGGATCATATAGGGTCCTAGCGTCTTCACAAAGCGGAGTTTCTCGGAGAAACTGAGTGCAGCCGCACCCATGACGACTCCACTGTCAGCCCCTGGGCTACGAAGCGACTGCGAGCCATTGCGCGAGTACGACGAGTTGCCATCCAAGGGGCTCTCGACGTCGGTGGCGCCTGGGATGGCCGTGTACTGGTTCGTAGCGCGTCGTGGCACTGGCAGACGCGTCGTATCGAGCACTGCGGTGAAGATGAAGACGTATAGAACCGGAAAGATACTCGCGAGTACGAGCGTCGTCGAGAAGCTGAGTCCCAGCCAGAGATGGAAGATCGCCACCCACGCGTACCCACCGACGCCAGCGAGTCCCGTGCCGCTGGACCAGCACGTCAGACACCGCTGGGCGTCGTAGAAGGAGGCCATGGCGAGGAACGACGCCTCCATCATGCCGGATTGCAGTCCAGAGAACGCCACGCCGAGCAGTTGAAGACCCAGCGAGTGCGTGCCATACGCGACGACGAGGAAGCTCATCAGCATCCACAGCGCCGCGACGTACGTGCGATGGCGATAGGAGAAGAGATGGAACCAGTAGGGCCCCGTGAGCTTGACGAGCAGGGCCGGGAAGATGTCGAAGAAGTAGACGAGTCCGACGCCGCCGGCCGCGATCTCCTGCGCGCCGGCGATCATGATCACATAGCCGATGTTGTTGACGAAGCCAAGCACCCAGAAGGCCACGAGATTACGCAGTGCCTCGCGCTGAGGTGGCGCATCTTCGTCATGCCACTTGCCCATCGTGGTGATAAGTGAGACCGTCGAGGAGTGGCTATATCACCTTGAAGACGAGGTTTTACGACGCTTGAAGAGACACGAAGCGATCTTGTGGTCAGTCGCGAGGATGCGGCGCATGTGGACGCTCGTGCTGCTGGCGGCTTGTGTGCACGCCGAGAAGCTCGGAGCGCTCCGTGTGACCACGCAACATGCGCATGAGGTGGTGTACCCCGTGGCCAGAGCGGCCTTTGGACCTCACGTGACGAGCTCTGGGCGTGGCCTGCAACTGGTCCACGCGACGGTCTCCGTGGATTGCACGCGGATCGAGTTGCCTTCTACGGATGGAAAGGCCACTCACACGCTGGCGGTGCTGCTGGATCGCGGCGGATTGTGCTCGTTCGTGCAAAAGACGCTCGCGGCACAAGTAGCTGGGGTCTCGCTTGTGGTCATTGGGGACACGGTGCGTGGCGCCGCTGCGAGTGCGGAGTACTCGGGTGTGCCAGTCTACGATTGCGAGCTGGGACAAGCGACTGTGAGACACAATGCGTCCGATCCAGCGACGTATCCTCTGGTTTCACCCTCTGAGGACGGTGAACTGTGCGCTGTTAGCCCTTTGTGCGACTCGGGGGCTTGTGTTTACACAGGGATAACCCACCAAGGCTTCCAGACGTGCTGTTTCCAGAGCTTCCTCGTGCAAATGGGAGCAGATCCAAGTTCTCAAGAGCTGGTGGACCAAGTGGAGATCCCCGCCGTCTTCCTCAGGTACCAGGACGCCGCTGCGATCAAGAAGCTTCTACTTTCTCAGTCGGTCGAGGTGGTTGCTATCGACACAAAGGGTAGTCCGTGGAATATTTCCATGTTCCTGACCTGGCTTCTTGGGGTAGCGGTGGTGATTGGTGGTGCGTATTGCTCGGCAGGCGAAGAGCGACGCTTTTCCTATGAGAAAGTGGCGTTTGCCTGTGTCCAAGACAATGAAGAAGGTGCGATGGAGAGTGGCTACGTGAGCATCGACGACGATGATGGCACTGTGCGGCATCCAACGTTTCCACCAACCGACGAAAATGACGAGAAAGTCGAGCTCTCGCTGCGTCACACGCTGTTCTTCGTCGTCGCCTCTTCTATCATGCTCATGATGCTTTACTATGGCCACCTCGTGCTCATGCTCAACGTGCTCTTCATGCTCGCGACGACGGCATCAGTGAACCAAGTCGTGATCCTCCCAGTTCTGCTCGCCGCCCTCCCAGCTTCCTACATCATGACGCCTCGTCGACGCTACGCCGTGTTCTTCTCAAGTATCCTCCTCTCGTTCACCATCGCGTTGTACTGGTTCTTCATGCGAACCAGTCCGTACATCTGGCCGTTGCAGGACTTGCTCTGTGTCTCGCTCTGCTTTGTCATCCTGGATTCGCTCCAGCTCCCGAGTCTCAAGGTCGCGACGTGTTTGCTGGTCGTTGCCTTCTTCTACGACATCTTCTTCGTCTACATCACCCCTCTTCTGTTTGGCTCGAGTGTCATGATCGACGTGGCGGCAGGTGGCGCGAACGTCCGCATCGGCGGTGATACTCTCTACTGCAAGACCCATCACTCTGCGTCTGGCTGCCATCACGAGCGCATTCCGATGGTGCTGAGTATTCCGCTGCTCTCCTCGTACTATGGCGGTAATGCATTACTCGGTCTCGGGGACCTCATTCTGCCAGGACTTCTCGTGTCGTTCTGCGTCCGCTACGACTACTGCAAGGCGTATCCGCTCTCCACCAACTACTTTGCCCTCGCCAGCGCAACATACGCTGCTGGCTTGTTGCTGGCCAACATAATGACCGTCGTACTGCGTGACATGATCTCGGGACAGCCTGCACTCATGTACATCGTGCCTTTGATGCTCGGTGGCGTTCTGGGGCTTGCTTTCCACAGAAACGAACTGAGTGACATGTGGCAAGGCCCCGTGTGTCTGCGCATGGTCCTGAATACTCACGAGAGACCGCCACGAAAGGACGAGGTAGAGCCATTTCTGAAAAAGAGCTAATAGGCACGCTTTCATTTGATTAAACCACGTTTGTTTTCGTCGTTAGTGAGTCACTACGACGCATAAAGTTAATGCAAGTCGTCTACCGGTTCATAGTAGGTGCTCAAAGCTGGAAACATGCATGAAGACAGGCATTTGCTACAGTCGGTGACGCTCTTTCGCGTACAAACTGACCAGAATACGGCGGTTAGTTGAGTAACGACACGGGTTTGGGACGCAACATACCGTTCAAAGTCTTGCTCCGAGACAGAGAGCATCGACGCATCCACGACCATGATGAACTCGATCGCACTTCGGAGGTTCACAAAGCAGTAACCAGCCCTGTTGACGATCAAATCAAATCGTCAGAGTCTCGTGAGCAGTTCAAATCACCACCGACCAACATACTTTGACATGAGATCGGCAGAATTGCGATACGCTGCGATGTACTCGCAGTTGGAGTAGAGACGAGGAATCTTGGACTGAAGCACGATGTAAATAAATACCGGAAGAAAGTCGTCTGCTCCTGGCCGATTGGCGGAATCGCCTCGCGCGAGGTTCAGCACACTGAAAATGATGCTGCAGCAGCGCACAATGCAATTGATCTTGTCGCCAGGGCTTCGAAATGAGTTGATGCGACGCAGTTCATCCTCCGCCATCGACCACACGACTTCATTACGCATGCACGGCTTGATATCCAGCATATCTGGAGTGATAAACTATACAAAAATCACAATATCCATCAGTATCAAGCCAATCAGCTTATGCGACTGCAACATGAAACGCACCGACAACGCCTTCATGCGCTGCAGCAGACGCTCGTCTTCCTCTTTCCAGTGGATGCACTCATCCAGCTGATTCATGGCGATATCTGAGAGCTTGTCCATAACGTACTTCTCAATGCCGTCTCGTGCAGTGGCAAGGGTGGCTTCAGAGGCATGACACCACACTGGATGGTTCAGCAGCATCTCGTGCATGCTCTGGACAAAGTATTCACACCGCCGACGGAACTCGTGGTGGCCATAGAAATCATATTCGATGTAATCAGACGCACGCGGTGGACTGCCGTCGCCGCGAGGACCCAGGATGGAATCCAAGAACATCCGAATCGTCTCGAGAATGTCGCGAGAAGCTGGTAATCGGAGGCGTTCTAGAAACTCGGCATACGTCATCTCTTGTTCGCTTTCGCCCTCTTGGTTGTCCTGAGGCTTGGCCTTGCGAGCTTTGAGCGCTGAAACCCGGTCGATCTCGGCAAACAATTTGCGTTGGCGCCCTGATCGTGTGCTCGCCACGCTGGTACTGCGCAGACGTCGCTGCTTGTCAGCGTCGAGCTCGCTTTCTGTCTGTAGATCCACTTCAGCGTCCTGGTTGTCTTCATCTTGCTCTTGCTCCTCTTCCTCTTCGTCATCTAGATCGTCCAACAGTCCAAACTCGGTGATACTCAGCCGTCCAGATGTGCGTCGCGACGGTTGCCGACGAAGGAACCCCGCTGACTTGACAAAGTCTTCTTCACTTGTACAGCTCTCTCGTCGCTCCAGACTGCGTGAGGACGAGCTCTTTGAGAACGAGGACAGTGTTGGCGAGCTCATGCCAAGCTGCTGGTTCTCCTCCTCTTCCTCGTTGTCAATGTCATCAAACAAGGACGGCCGCTTCTTCTTCTCTGCAAAGATGTGCGTTGCCGGCGGAGGCGGTGGTAGCTTTAGCAGTCGCTCGATCGCCGCATCCAGCAATCCGACTGCTGGCGTCTCCTCTTTCTTCACGTCCACCTCATCGAAACGCATCGACGAGCTCGTCGTGTCGTGCTTCTCGGTCGATTCTTGCAACACTTTCAAGGTCTCGGGCGTCGCGACCGCGTAGATCTTGGCGATCGTCTCGTCCTGCTGCTCCATCGTCATCTGTAGAAACCGGCAGCGCTCTTGCAACGCCGCAATCTCCAAGTCGCGCGCTTTGAGCGCCCCCGAGAGGTCGGCCACTTGGCGCCGTAGCTCCCCATTCTCGCATCGTAGCTCCTCGTAGACGTCGCGCTCACGCGTGGGACTCTCCATGGAGCTCATGGAGGCTGTGGAGACGCTGGAACTGAGCATCGCGACGCGTGGACACCTCCAGCAGACCTTGCGTCTACTCGTCCGGCTTCTCGGCCTGGCGTGTGTTCTTTGGCTGGGATGCGTCGGCTGATTCGATAATTCGGGAAAGTTACCGTAAATTTCACCGTTAGCTACCGAAAGATACGCAGCTGTCAGCCTAACTTCAAGGTTAGCCCTCCGAAACCTGTGATACATGATATCCAAGTGCAACGTATCAGCTGTCGCAGGTGTCGCGATCTTTGGGAGCTCTTCGCGGGTTGACATGCACATCACCAATATGACGATGAGATGCCATGGCTTCCTGGCGCTTCTGTGGCTCGGGTGGATGATAGCGGTGGCTACGAGTGTCCGCGGCGAGGAGCTGATGCGACTGCGGGGTCTATCGGCGCTGGACGTGCACTTGGAGCTCAAGAAGCTCTTCGACTCGGGACGTATGGTGCAGCTCCAACAAGCAGCTCAAGAGGTCATTACGCACAATCCAGACGGTGAGAGACGCTGCAAAAGGGTCTACAAGCGGAGATCCTCACTCTGTGGCGTGTAGTGCTGCAGGACAATCGATACCCAAGTCCGTTCCAGTACCTGGGGGTGGCTCAGTACGCCCTGGGTGATCTGGCCAAGGCGACGGAGACGTTTGAAGAGGCCGTGCGCACGAACAAGAACGACGTCATGAGCTGGGTGCACCTCGGCAACTGCTATTTGTATCTGATGGAGCTGACAAAGGCGGCGACGGTACTGGAGATCGCCGTCTTGCAAAAAGGAGCCGTCCGCGACGTCCATCGACTCTTCAAGGCGCGGAACTGGATGGCAGACTGGCAAGACCGCGATGAACTGATGGCGCAAGTGGAGCTGGTGGTGGCAGATGATCTTCTACACAAACGACTGTGCGTTGTGAATCCCTTGGACTTTGCCGAGTTGCCGTCGGCGCAGATCCTGGGACTGAGTCGCCAGCCGCTGATTGCTGGGGGTGGTGCTGTTACCACAGCCAATAAGTACAATCATACGAATGACGACTGGATGCTGCACACATCCGAGCTTCGAGTGGGTTTCGTGTCCTCTGATCTTGGCATTCATCCTGTCTCGACTCTCATTCGGGGCATGCTAGCGATGCCGAAGGGGGAGAAGACCACACACCGGATCAAAGTGTACTGCTTCTCTCTCACGACTGCCACGTCCTGGTGGAAGCGCAACATCACGCAGAATGTCGACTACATGATCTCTCTCACGGGGAAGGACCCCTCCGAGGCCGCGAGCATCATACACTCCCATGGCATCCACGTCTTGCTCGATCTGAATGGCCACACCGTCCACTCTGGGCTCCCTATCTTCCGCTACAGCCCCGCACTTGTGCAGATCTCGTTTCTTGGTTACCCCATGACAACTGGAGTATCGGAGATCGACTACGTTATCACAGATGCTGTCGCCACACCTGTTGAGACCAGCAGTGAGTTCTTCAATGAGAAGATGTTGGTTCTCCCAACGCATTATATCGTCAACGACCACCTCCAGATGCTTGGACACACCTTGGACGGCGCTCGTCCGCCTCTCTCGTCTGCCACTCGACTCGATCCTCCGTACCATGATGACGTCTTTGTCTTTGCGACGTTTAGTAACTGGCAGAAGATGGATCCACCCATCTTCAGTGCGTGGATGGCGATTTTGGCTCGCGTACCTTCGTCTGTGCTCTGGTTCTTGCGTTACTCTGGGCATGATGACGCTGAATTGCATCTTCGACAGGAAGCCTATGCGCACGGCATCGATGGAGCGCGCCTGGTCTTCTCCGATCTCGAGCCGTGGATCAATCACACATACAGCAAGCGCGCCGCTGATTTGATACTAGATACGTCATTGAAGAATGGACACACTACCATGATCGACGCGTTGTGTGCTGGTGTTCCAGTGCTGACACTGGAAGGAAGCCGGATGAGCAATCGGGCTAGTGCTTCCGCACTGCATTCCCTCGACTTGCGTTCAGTACTCACCGTCAACTCGTACAAAGAGTACGTCGACCTTGCTGTCCAACTCGCCACGGATCTTCCTCTTCTCACACAACTTCGCGAGACAGTTGAGGCACGACGGCTTCAATACCCACTCTTCGACACCTCTCGGTACACGAAACGCTTCAGCTCAGCCATTCAAAGCGCATGGCAAATGCGAAAGAGTCAGCAACGCAACCATGACGATGCGCCTGCATTTCATATCTTCCCTCCGCTTCGAAGCGACAATCGAGTCAGTCCCCGCGAGATCCGGGTCTTCTCGGCATTGTCAGCAAATGATGGCTTTGACAACAACAGCGTTGGCGACCTTCCAACAAGAGGATGGGACGAGAGTCGAGTTCAAGCAATGCTCAGCACCCAAACTCCAATTCAACTTCACATTGGCGGGAGGATCCAGCGGCCTGGTTGGTGGATCGTTGATGCTGCTGACCGCGATCACGTCGACTTTGTGATGCACATGGACAATTTGCACGCGTTTCCAGACGACTCAGTGGAGGTCGTGTACGCGTCCCACATCCTCGAACATTGCCACTATGGTGTTGACAACGACGTTGATCGGACGCTTCGTGAATGGCATCGCGTGCTAAAACCAGGTGGCACCTTGTTTGTAGCTGTACCAGATCTCGCTGCCTTGTCGAGTCTGTTTGTGAACGAGACAATTAGTGAGCAAGACCGGTTTTTCGTCATGCGGATGATGTTTGGCGGTCAGCTCGATGTCTACGATGTTCACAAGACGGGCTTCAACGCGGCCTTCCTCTCAACGTTCCTCACAAACGCGGGGTATTGTGAAGTCGAGCGGGTGAGGGGCTTCAATCTGTTTGAGGATTCGAGTGAGGTCGAGTTCCGTGGCGTTCCTATCAGCCTCAACATGAAAGCACAGGCCTGCAAGTCAAATCAACGTAGTTAACCAACCAGATCATCACTTGTCCCACTCCATTTTCAAACATCGATCTTCAAAGACTACTCCGAAGCCAGACCTGAAGACATGAACTTCATCATGTCCACCTTCTTGGCTTTCGTAGGACGTGGCAACGTTCCATTCTTTGAATTGGAGGCCAGAAGTGAAGCACTACAGAGATTAGAACGTGGGTGGTCAGCTGTCAGAACACGATCGCAACTATCAAAGAAAGAAAGACCTACATGATCTTTTGGCCACGACTGGATCGCTGTGGAAGTGGCATAGGAAGTGAGCCAGAGACTCCTGCTGGTAATGCTCGTGACGATGAGGAAGAGTTGTTGCTGGCCCCAGTAGCTTTCGCAGCTGTCGGTGGGAGCTTCTGGACGACGGCGCCGCTTGCGGAGAGCACCATGGGGGCGCCAAACATGGCTCTCGAGGCGTGTGCCGGCTCGCCTCGCTTCCGTTTGTTCGTAATCACTGGGTTCCACCCACCAGCAGAGGAACCATTCCGATTTGAAGTGGTGGCTGTCGGTCGCACGCCGTAGACACCGGCAGAGATGTTCTTGAGCTGGCTCTTGGACGAGAAGACCGATTTGTTGAACGTCGAGAACGAGTTGTTGAGCTGCTGTCGACGTTTGCCAGCCGCCATGAAGTTGGAAGTGATGTGATGCAAGCAGAATTGTGACTGGAAGCAAAGCAAACGCATGAATGATGGAGACGCAGCGAACCCAAATAGCCCAGAGAACGCACCTTAGCAGTATTGACAGGCAGTCGACAGCGCGCTTCTCCACTCGTCGTGCCTTTGCAAATGCCAAAGTCGACGGCTTTGCCCAGTTTGACCACCTCTTCGCCTTTTGCGATCTTGAGCGCAAACCGATCCTTCTCGTTGGACGGCAACACCGTTGCATTAAGCACAGCGATCACAGCACCTTCCATCTCTCGCCAGTGTGCATCGTACGCTGCGTCAAAGAGAAACACCGCGAGTTCCGTGGCTTCGAGGTCGGACAGAGCCCACACCATGAAGGACGACCCGTTCGCCGCCGCCTTGGACAGGGTCTTGCGCACGAGTACGCCGATCGTCACCCAGTCCACCTACAAGACGTCGGTCATGAGCGCATGAATTCTATCGTCCATGCGTCATCTTGACGTACCTCTTCGTCGGCAATGACGGCTCGGCCGGTCGTGTCCATCGCGTGCAACGGGATAAAGCGTCGTCCGGCCATCTCCGTCTCCAAATCCGCTGCTGGCATCGTCCTCTCGGCAATCCGAAGCCTGGAAAACTTCTCCACGTCGTGCTTTTCCTGTGTTGTTACACTCGTTGCTTCTGGTGGAGCCGAGGGCTGTGGTGCAACCTGGCGCTGCATTGGCACGCTCCTGGGCGCCTTGGCGACCTTCTTCAGACGCGCCTGGATCTCCTCTTTCACATGCGCTGCGTCCGATGTGCTCTTGGCGCTCGCCTGCTGCGCCAGCGCCGTCCAATTCCATTGCGCGCCATTCCCGCCAGCGCCATTCCCATTCATCGTTCTTGCCTATTGAAAGGAATACTGCCCCTCCACGGGGGTATAATTCCTTCCTCAAAATACTACCCCCTCCGTACCAGGGGGTACAATTCCCACCATCACATACGAAGAGCTCCACGCGAGGCGCACGAGAATGAGTCGCCATAGCAAGAATGCGACGGCCACGACGCACTTTACGTACCACGAGCGGCAGGCGGCAGGCCACGGCACGCTAAAGCGGCGCTTTGGCAAGGACTCGCAGCTGGCCTTCGGCTTCTGCGCGCTCTGCCTCGCGCGTACCGAGGACAAGCAGCCCCTTGTGTCGCCGAGCGGCTACGTCTACTGCAAAGAGTGCATCTACGCCAATTTGCTGGCGCAGAAGCGCGCGATCCAAGAGAATCTGGACGCGTACGAGCGCTTCTGCGAGAAGCGGGAGCAGGACGCACAGGACACGCTCGTGGCCAAGGAGCGCGAGGAGATCAAGAAGTTCTTGAGTGCGAGCGACGGCAGTGGCGTTAACGGTCAGAACACCAAGAGCGACGACGCCGAGGCGATCCAGAACAAGCTGCGCGAGAAGGTGGACCGCACGACGGACGATGCCAAGCGCGACGCCATGAAGCGCACGAGTTTCTGGATTCCGGACTGCACACCGACGGCGCAGAACAAGATGGACCAGCCCGACACCAAGACGAGGGATCCGATGAGCAACGAAGAGCTCAAGCTCAAGCATCTCATGCCGGTCAAGTTCGAGTGGCTCGCAGAAGGATCGTCCAAGGACAAGCACGTGGTGTGCGCCGTGACGAAGAAAGCCATCACGCACCAGCTCGCAGTGCTCTTGCGCCCGTCCGGTCAAGTGATCCTGGATAGCTGTGTCAAGGACATGGTGCTGCCGACCATGACGTGTCCGGTCTCCGGACTCAAGCTGAGGAAGAAGGATCTGGTCAAGCTCCAAACCGGAGGTTCGAGTTTCAGTGCGCACAGCAACGTCGAGGCCAAGAAGTACCGACCTACCATGACATGAAACCTAGGATTAGTACACGCGCTTCATGGACAAAACTCACGTTTGATTACTCCACTTCCATCAATCTAGCAAAATGTCGTGTCTAAATAGCCCGAGAGAGGTCGGAAAGCGCATCGGCTTGGTGCAAGAGTGCGCTCTGAGCGCCAAACTTCTCGTACAAAGCGTCTTGGATCGCTGCGGGCGATTGCCCCGCTCGAAAGCGCTCGCGAATGTCCTGAAGGACGCGGTCCGTGGCGTCTGCGATCGAAAAGGTCTCGGACGCCTTCTTGCTGGCGGTCTGGACACTCGCTTGGCAAATGATCACGATCTTCGAAGCCAGTGCGATTTCTAAGACGCGTCGAGTTAGTGATTCATTACCTAGGACAAGGACGCAACGCAACAAACCTTCTTCAATAAGTTTGCTGGCGAGGCGCTCGGCTTCGCTCTTGGTGGCGCCGACAATCACCACCGCCGCATTCTCCAAGAATGGCATCGTCGGTTCTTCGATCGAGTCCACTCGGAGGATGTTGGGGACGCCATGGTGATGCACCATCGCCGAGTAGATCGAATCCACCAGCGGACTGTGCTTGGCTGGTGACTCCTGGTCGTCCTCGACGTCGTCGAGTGTCGATGCATCCAAAAGAACCATCTCCTTATCGTCCTGGAGAGAGAGGATACCGGAGAGGAAGCGCACGACGCTGGACAGCTCGAAGAAGTACACGTCGACGCCGTTGTCATGGTGCCATGCTGGGTGGGCAGCGGCGGCGACTACACCCACTGTGTGAGCTCGTGAGCCATCATCTGTGCACAAGGCCACGTCAGTATGATATCCTACCCTCCTGTACAAGTGAATAGGCTGTTTACCTTTAGCGTCCGCTACGATCTGCGCAATGGCTCGCGTGTGAAGCGGAGTCTGGTCGTCGATCTCGAGTTCAATCACCTTGAGTGGATCCGGTACAGAGCCATCGTGGGTTCGACGGTAGAGCCCGACTGTGGACCAGTCGATGAGATGGTCGATGTAGGGTCGACGACGCGCGTATTCCCACGGCACGTTGAGGATATGGTCGCCATGACGCGCAGACGCGAGCTTGGCAAGCGCCGACGTGGCCGAACCCACGCGCACGACGCGTTCCAGAGGCGTATCGTCTTCCGTGGCAGCTGCTCTTTGTTGTTCCCAGGCCTCATGCCATCGCCAGAGACTCCAGATCAGACCGTAGCTGCCCGCGAGATACCGCAGCGTCCGTAACGCCTTGATGTCGAGGATGCGTCGCGCACGAGCCGGGAGATTCGGGTCAGCTGTCGACGCCGGCGTCGTCACCAGTCGCTCCAGCGAGAGATTCGAGGCCGTGGCGACGGCGTCTGCGGGGACTGTCGTCCACACAGCACTGGACACGACGTTGTACAGCGCGTATCTCGCCGCGAATCTCAATGGGATCGGGCGATGCTCGAGATGCAGACAGCCTTCCGTAAAGGCCAGCGCAAACGTAACGCCCGCGACTGCACCCACGGGCGCCGCCGTCTCGACCGCCACGGACTGCAGCAGGGAGACTGGTCCATCCGCTTCCTTCCGTCGAAAGTCGCTCACGCCCTCTGCGCCGCGTTGCCGCCACCAAGACGCCATTACTGCCCGTGAGTCATGAAGCTGCGTGTTGGTTGCCGTATCCGCATCCACTTGTCCCTCTTCTTATTCTGTCCGCCGCAGTAGGTCATCTACCGGTTGGTGAAGACCGGCTCTGACTTGTACCGGTACTAGTACCGGTCTTGTCCAATGATTGGACGACCGATGTGATAGGATGCCCCTTGGAATCACGTGGGCGTCCAATCCCCCGTGGCGTCCAATCCCCGAGTCAGCGACAGTCGCGGATGAGCCCTGCGACAACGTCCTGTTGACTCGCGCCAGCCCAAAATTCCCTCTTGAAGACTCCGTGCCACGTCTCTGCGCGACGCCACTGGCGCGAGGGGTGCAAGCGGGTGGCCCTCAGCCAGCAGCGTGCCGACGACCGCCGCGATTGGGTCGTTGAGGAGATTCGTCGTCGGCAGAAACTGCAGACAGCCCGCCTCGTCACAGCCACAGGCCGTGGCGTCGTGCAACGAAGGCTGCCGATTCGTTCCAGAATCTCAGACCGAGCACGCACCCAGCGGGCAACAGAGACATGCCCACCCCCTGCGCCACCCACGCCGACATACAGATTCTGGAAATTCAAGTTACGACGGCACATTGGCACGCGTCAGACGAACACGGACGGGGTCGGTCAGCCCGCGCCAGCCAGTAGTTGATTCGTTCCCCTGGCTCCACCGAGGGCAGGTGCAGTGCCGCCGCCTCCAGACAGTAGACGAGCGCAGCCTCACTTGCAAATTCGCGTCCTTCGCACCAGAAGCAGTCAGCCTCCGACCGAGTTAATCGATCCTTCACCATGGGCGTTCAGTCACAGCCGTTCCCATTGCGTGTGCGCCAGGCGCCGATGCCAGAGCCTCACCACCATGTTGAGCAAAAGGTCGTCAAGCTCTGCCAGCGTCAGTTGCAGGAGGCACTCTTGCACCCGCTTCCGCTGCCAGTGCAGCAGCTCAAGGTCAAGATCCTCGGGAGCAGTCACCCAATCAAGACCAGCCGATTCAGTCTGAGTCACATGAAGCGCGTGGCGATCCCTCCAGTCGAAGTGCCACGGGACTTGTGCGGTGCCCGTGTCATGCGAGCCACCGTCGGCGGCAAGCGCGTGCCATTTAGCCGCGACATGTGGGAGAACCGCAAGCGCAAGGCCAACGCGCGCCGACTCGACATGATTCACGAGAACTTGGTGTTTTAGACAATGTGTCTCCGTGACGTCCAACCCAACAACTATAGATTATTCTCCAGCACGTCCTCCTCCGAGCAACCCAAGATCGAGAGAGACCCCGTGACGGTGGGTTGCTCCAAACCAATAGACTTTCTTCACAAAAGAAGAGCGCAAAGATCTCCTTTGTGTGGATAGGCCGGGACGCCCCAGTGCGTTATCATTATACTGTACCCTAGGTAGCTGTAACCTACTACATACCAATAGACTCGAATGAAGATCCATCCACCATTTTGCCCATCACGTGTCTGTGTATCCCATCAGCGCCGGGAGGATTCATGTACCTATCGCGCAACCGCGTAACTATGCAACACTGACGTTGGTCGTTATTCCCGCATTGAAACCGTCGCATCCATTGCACTGGAAACGAATGGTGTGGAGACATTCATAGCCGCACACTTCCAAGAACCATCTCTGCGATGAGGCGATGGCCATTTTGGATTGTGGCCCTCACATCCCACGCTAACAGAGTCGCACTGTTGCGATGTGGATTCGACTAAGGATCGTGAGAAGTCGATGTCGATGCTAAACATCGTCCCAGCTTCATCATCGCACACAACATGGAACTGTGTGTGATGAGCAAATACTGCTACTTGCTACTACGACGCACGCCGTGGCGGAAAGAGATAAACGAGGGCACTATCGCAAGCTAGTAGCTGCGAGTCCCCAGGCGATCTGACATCACTCATTCCAAAACTTGACAAGCACAAAGCGCTCATCTCTGAATCCTGATCGCCTTATCAAGCACCATGCTCCGATCCTTCGTCTCCGCACTCCTTCTCGCCGCCGTCGCGCGCGCACAGTCCGAGCGATGCCCAGGTCAATACGAAATGAGCGTCGAAGGCGTAGAGGGAATCTTCTGTGTCGCCGATCAACACATCTGTATCGCTCAGGTCTACGACGGTGCGTGTCCAGAGATCCAAGAAGGTCTCTCATACGGATCGTACTGTGGTGTCGTCGCCACGGGTGTGTACGGCTGCAAGGTGTTGGACGCCAACTCGATTCAGACGCTGACTCCGGCACCAGAACCGACGACGGAGACGCCGGTTCCAGAGCCAGACACCCCGGAGCCATCCTCCGAGACACCGGAACCAGAGACACCAGAGCCAGACACCCCGGAGCCATCCTCCGAGACACCGGAACCAGAGACACCAGAGCCAGACACCCCGGAGCCATTCTCCGAGACACCGGAACCAGAGACACCGGAGCCATCCTCCGAGACGCCAGAACCATGGTCGGAAACCCCAGAACCATTGTCTGAAACGCCAGAGCCAGCCTCCCAGACACCAACGCCACAGCCAACGACCGCCGCACCATCATCCATCGCGCCTGCTCCAACCACCGGACCATCCAGCTGCGACAACAACTGGAGTCCAATGAGCGTGCAGGGTGTGGCCGGTGTCTTCTGTGCGCCAGAACCTGTCTGTGTGGCGGACCGAGAGAATGGCGGTTGCCCAGTTGCTCAGGACGGTCTGGAGTACGGCGCGACGTGTGGCGTCGTCCGCACGGGTGTGTTTGGCTGCATCCCGAACAACAGCTCGGGTCTGCCGGTCGACATCGCGTACCCATTGCCGACGAGCTGTGCGGGTAATGAGGCTGGCGATACGCCATGAGTGTGGAGGGTGTGGGTACGTTCTGTGCTATGTACCCAGTGTGTGCCGGCGAGATCTTCGGTGAGTGTCCGGGTGTTCAAGAGGGTTTGGACCGCGCCTCAGTGTGTGCTACGGTTCGGACTGGCGTCTACGGTTGTGTGCTCCCAGCGATTTCACAGTAGACCGTCACACACGACGTGTCACCCGTTGTCGTCAGCATGCCTTGAGCCCCTACACGGACTATGTGGCTGCTCTACTCTACTCTGCTCTACTCTGTGGTTGGTATCGATATCTTGACCGCCGTCTTCTATGCTTCATCCTTCATGCTTATCCAAGCTCTTTACAGTTATACTAGATTAGACGATTAGACTCGTTCACTTGCACACAATGCAATATAACAACAATTCGATTCATCTCATCTACTATTACGTATTCATTCGACTCGACTTGTCATCTCTCTACTTTCTGTCAGGTCAGCCAGCCACCACTCGGTGGTCCCATGTGCGCCCACATCGAACGAAGGAACATTCCATGTCAAAGTCACACCATCAGTCATTGCTTGGACTCTTGGATTCGTCGTGGGCACCACCAAGCATGTTTCACAAGTGCTCCCTCCTCCTAGAGACACATCTTCCATCTTCAATCATTCGAATTATAGCCCGCTTCGAATAAGAGGCCACGTTTTCACTTTTGTCGCTGGATCGGAACCTGTCTTTTCGTATATTTGACTGTTTAGTTGTTTAGTTATTACGGCCGTTGCGTGATAGGCCCATTTGAGACCGTATAAACCGATACATGTCAGATATCATGAGACTATATTACAGATCACAGATCATTCGAGAGCGAACTCGACCGAGTCACTGCGTGAGACACAAGCAACTCAACAAACACATCGACGTGAAACTCAAGGCTCCACCGCATTCGTCCTGAGTTCGAGTTCCTCAAGTGGTATCAATCAATACCTAGCTCACTCCGAAGAAGTGATCTTACGTTGACTAGACGCATCTATGACGGTGGTTGATAAGGCCACCTCACGTACCATGTACCATCAAGAGCAAGGCGACACGCTTAAACTGAACTAAACTTAGTCTCATCCACCAACCAGAACAGTCCAAGAACTCACCGCAACGGACACAACCACTCAGTGATCACCCACGCTCATCACCACACGCCACTCGTCATGTCACGTCCCACGAGCCTTAGACGGTCAACGCAACTCGACTCAATCGAACTCACAAGCCTAAGCATGCACCTCGCACACTCCCCGTCTGTTCACTTTAGACCAGTCCAAGTAGGTCCTGCTTAGTATGTACATAAATACATACACACATACACATACACAAGCACGCTTCCGAGAACCATCTCCGCGATGTCTTGTGGCCGATTCGAGCCACATCGCACCGGACAATCGCATGTCAATCGTTATTGATAGTATCGAACCAAGCTGCTACGACAGACCCGACAGTCAAACTGACGTGCTTGTATCCTACACCTCGGTTCAGTTCCAATTGAATTCGTCCCATTAGGCACCTCTGTCTACCGCACTGATGTTAGACCGTTCCGATTGACCAGACTAAACACCATCCCAACTCCACCATCGCATACGAGATACGATCCCATCTTCGTGTCTCTTTGTCTCTTTGTCTCTTCGTCTGCGTGTAAACCACCCTGGATAGAACATGTACATGCCGCCGCCTTCTTCCATCACGTCCTACGCGCACCAAGCTAAGCTCCTCATTCTTCTCATCATTCCTGAACTTGCCAGCTCCACCACCGCAACAGCTAGCAGCAGCCTCCCACCCAGCGAATCAATACCAAAGACAAATACCCACCACCATGCTCCGATCCTTCGTCTCCGCACTCCTTCTCGCCGCCGTCGTGCGCGCACAGTCCGAGCGATGCCCAGGTCAATACGAAATGAGTGTCGAAGGCGTAGAGGGAATCTTCTGTGTCGCCGATCAACGCATCTGTATCGCTCAGGTCTACGACGGTGCGTGTCCAGAGATCCAAGAAGGTCTCTCATACGGATCGTACTGTGGTGTCGTCGCCACGGGTGTGTACGGCTGCAAGGTGTTGGACGCCAACTCGATTCAGACGCTGACTCCGGCACCAGAACCGACGACGGAGACGCCGGTTCCAGAGCCAGACACCCCGGAGCCATCCTCCGAGACACCGGAACCAGAGACACCAGAGCCAGACACCCCGGAGCCATCCTCCGAGACACCGGAACCAGAGACACCGGAGCCATCCTCCGAGACGCCAGAACCATGGTCGGAAACCCCAGAACCATTGTCTGAAACGCCAGAGCCAGCCACCCAGACACCAACGCCACAGCCAACGACCGCCGCACCATCATCCATCGCGCCTGCTCCAACCACCGGACCATCCAGCTGCGACAACAACTGGAGTCCAATGAGCGTGCAGGGTGTGGCCGGTGTCTTCTGTGCGCCAGAACCTGTCTGTGTGGCGGACCGAGAGAATGGCGGTTGCCCAGTTGCTCAGGACGGTCTGGAGTACGGCGCGACGTGTGGCGTCGTCCGCACGGGTGTGTTTGGCTGCATCCCGAACAACAGCTCGGGTCTGCCGGTCGACATCGCGTACCCATTGCCGACGAGCTGTGCGGGTAATGAGGCTGGCGATACGCCAGTGAGTGTGGAGGGTGTGGGTACGTTCTGTGCTATGTACCCAGTGTGTGCCGGCGAGATCTTCGGTGAGTGTCCGGGTGTTCAAGAGGGTTTGGACCGCGCCTCAGTGTGTGCTACGGTTCGGACTGGCGTCTACGGTTGTGTGCTCCCAGCGATTTCACAGTAGACCGTCACACACGACGTGTCACCCGTTGTCGTCAGCATGCCTTGAGCCCCTACACGGACTATGTGGCTGCTCTACTCTACTCTGCTCTACTCTGTGGTTGGTATCGATATCTTGACCGCCGTCTTCTATGCTTCATCCTTCATGCTTATCCAAGCTCTTTACAGTTATACTAGATTAGACGATTAGACTCGTTCACTTGCACACAATGCAATATAACAACAATTCGATTCATCTCATCTACTATTACGTATTCATTCGACTCGACTTGTCATCTCTCTACTTTCTGTCAGGTCAGCCAGCCACCACTCGGTGGTCCCATGTGCGCCCACATCGAACGAAGGAACATTCCATGTCAAAGTCACACCATCAGTCATTGCTTGGACTCTTGGATTCGTCGTGGGCACCACCAAGCATGTTTCACAAGTGCTCCCTCCTCCTAGAGACACATCTTCCATCTTCAATCATTCGAATTATAGCCCGCTTCGAATAAGAGGCCACGTTTTCACTTTTGTCGCTGGATCGGAACCTGTCTTTTCGTATATTTGACTGTTTAGTTGTTTAGTTATTACGGCCGTTGCGTGATAGGCCCATTTGAGACCGTATAAACCGATACATGTCAGATATCATGAGACTATATTACAGATCACAGATCATTCGAGAGCGAACTCGACCGAGTCACTGCGTGAGACACAAGCAACTCAACAAACACATCGACGTGAAACTCAAGGCTCCACCGCATTCGTCCTGAGTTCGAGTTCCTCAAGTGGTATCAATCAATACCTAGCTCACTCCGAAGAAGTGATCTTACGTTGACTAGACGCATCTATGACGGTGGTTGATAAGGCCACCTCACGTACCATGTACCATCAAGAGCAAGGCGACACGCTTAAACTGAACTAAACTTAGTCTCATCCACCAACCAGAACAGTCCAAGAACTCACCGCAACGGACACAACCACTCAGTGATCACCCACGCTCATCACCACACGCCACTCGTCATGTCACGTCCCACGAGCCTTAGACGGTCAACGCAACTCGACTCAATCGAACTCACAAGCCTAAGCATGCACCTCGCACACTCCCCGTCTGTTCACTTTAGACCAGTCCAAGTAGGTCCTGCTTAGTATGTACATAAATACATACACACATACACATACACAAGCACGCTTCCGAGAACCATCTCCGCGATGTCTTGTGGCCGATTCGAGCCACATCGCACCGGACAATCGCATGTCAATCGTTATTGATAGTATCGAACCAAGCTGCTACGACAGACCCGACAGTCAAACTGACGTGCTTGTATCCTACACCTCGGTTCAGTTCCAATTGAATTCGTCCCATTAGGCACCTCTGTCTACCGCACTGATGTTAGACCGTTCCGATTGACCAGACTAAACACCATCCCAACTCCACCATCGCATACGAGATACGATCCCATCTTCGTGTCTCTTTGTCTCTTTGTCTCTTCGTCTGCGTGTAAACCACCCTGGATAGAACATGTACATGCCGCCGCCTTCTTCCATCACGTCCTACGCGCACCAAGCTAAGCTCCTCATTCTTCTCATCATTCCTGAACTTGCCAGCTCCACCACCGCAACAGCTAGCAGCAGCCTCCCACCCAGCGAATCAATACCAAAGACAAATACCCACCACCATGCTCCGATCCTTCGTCTCCGCACTCCTTCTCGCCGCCGTCGTGCGCGCACAGTCCGAGCGATGCCCAGGTCAATACGAAATGAGTGTCGAAGGCGTAGAGGGAATCTTCTGTGTCGCCGATCAACGCATCTGTATCGCTCAGGTCTACGACGGTGCGTGTCCAGAGATCCAAGAAGGTCTCTCATACGGATCGTACTGTGGTGTCGTCGCCACGGGTGTGTACGGCTGCAAGGTGTTGGACGCCAACTCGATTCAGACGCTGACTCCGGCACCAGAACCGACGACGGAGACGCCGGTTCCAGAGCCAGACACCCCGGAGCCATCCTCCGAGACACCGGAACCAGAGACACCAGAGCCAGACACCCGGAGCCATCCTCCGAGACACCGGAACCAGAGACACCAGAGCCAGACACCCCGGAGCCATCCTCCGAGACACCGGAACCAGAGACACCGGAGCCATCCTCCGAGACGCCAGAACCATGGTCGGAAACCCCAGAACCATTGTCTGAAACGCCAGAGCCAGCCTCCCAGACACCAACGCCACAGCCAACGACCGCCGCACCATCATCCATCGCGCCTGCTCCAACCACCGGACCATCCAGCTGCGACAACAACTGGAGTCCAATGAGCGTGCAGGGTGTGGCCGGTGTCTTCTGTGCGCCAGAACCTGTCTGTGTGGCGGACCGAGAGAATGGCGGTTGCCCAGTTGCTCAGGACGGTCTGGAGTACGGCGCGACGTGTGGCGTCGTCCGCACGGGTGTGTTTGGCTGCATCCCGAACAACAGCTCGGGTCTGCCGGTCGACATCGCGTACCCATTGCCGACGAGCTGTGCGGGTAATGAGGCTGGCGATACGCCAGTGAGTGTGGAGGGTGTGGGTACGTTCTGTGCTATGTACCCAGTGTGTGCCGGCGAGATCTTCGGTGAGTGTCCGGGTGTTCAAGAGGGTTTGGACCGCGCCTCAGTGTGTGCTACGGTTCGGACTGGCGTCTACGGTTGTGTGCTCCCAGCGATTTCACAGTAGACCGTCACACACGACGTGTCACCCGTTGTCGTCAGCATGCCTTGAGCCCCTACACGGACTATGTGGCTGCTCTACTCTACTCTGCTCTACTCTGTGGTTGGTATCGATATCTTGACCGCCGTCTTCTATGCTTCATCCTTCATGCTTATCCAAGCTCTTTACAGTTATACTAGATTAGACGATTAGACTCGTTCACTTGCACACAATGCAATATAACAACAATTCGATTCATCTCATCTACTATTACGTATTCATTCGACTCGACTTGTCATCTCTCTACTTTCTGTCAGGTCAGCCAGCCACCACTCGGTGGTCCCATGTGCGCCCACATCGAACGAAGGAACATTCCATGTCAAAGTCACACCATCAGTCATTGCTTGGACTCTTGGATTCGTCGTGGGCACCACCAAGCATGTTTCACAAGTGCTCCCTCCTCCTAGAGACACATCTTCCATCTTCAATCATTCGAATTATAGCCCGCTTCGAATAAGAGGCCACGTTTTCACTTTTGTCGCTGGATCGGAACCTGTCTTTTCGTATATTTGACTGTTTAGTTGTTTAGTTATTACGGCCGTTGCGTGATAGGCCCATTTGAGACCGTATAAACCGATACATGTCAGATATCATGAGACTATATTACAGATCACAGATCATTCGAGAGCGAACTCGACCGAGTCACTGCGTGAGACACAAGCAACTCAACAAACACATCGACGTGAAACTCAAGGCTCCACCGCATTCGTCCTGAGTTCGAGTTCCTCAAGTGGTATCAATCAATACCTAGCTCACTCCGAAGAAGTGATCTTACGTTGACTAGACGCATCTATGACGGTGGTTGATAAGGCCACCTCACGTACCATGTACCATCAAGAGCAAGGCGACACGCTTAAACTGAACTAAACTTAGTCTCATCCACCAACCAGAACAGTCCAAGAACTCACCGCAACGGACACAACCACTCAGTGATCACCCACGCTCATCACCACACGCCACTCGTCATGTCACGTCCCACGAGCCTTAGACGGTCAACGCAACTCGACTCAATCGAACTCACAAGCCTAAGCATGCACCTCGCACACTCCCCGTCTGTTCACTTTAGACCAGTCCAAGTAGGTCCTGCTTAGCATGTACATAAATACATACACACATACACATACACAAGCACGCTTCCGAGAACCATCTCCGCGATGTCTTGTGGCCGATTCGAGCCACATCGCACCGGACAATCGCATGTCAATCGTTATTGATAGTATCGAACCAAGCTGCTACGACAGACCCGACAGTCAAACTGACGTGCTTGTATCCTACACCTCGGTTCAGTTCCAATTGAATTCGTCCCATTAGGCACCTCTGTCTACCGCACTGATGTTAGACCGTTCCGATTGACCAGACTAAACACCATCCCAACTCCACCATCGCATACGAGATACGATCCCATCTTCGTGTCTCTTTGTCTCTTTGTCTCTTCGTCTGCGTGTAAACCACCCTGGATAGAACATGTACATGCCGCCGCCTTCTTCCATCACGTCCTACGCGCACCAAGCTAAGCTCCTCATTCTTCTCATCATTCCTGAACTTGCCAGCTCCACCACCGCAACAGCTAGCAGCAGCCTCCCACCCAGCGAATCAATACCAAAGACAAATACCCACCACCATGCTCCGATCCTTCGTCTCCGCACTCCTTCTCGCCGCCGTCGTGCGCGCACAGTCCGAGCGATGCCCAGGTCAATACGAAATGAGTGTCGAAGGCGTAGAGGGAATCTTCTGTGTCGCCGATCAACGCATCTGTATCGCTCAGGTCTACGACGGTGCGTGTCCAGAGATCCAAGAAGGTCTCTCATACGGATCGTACTGTGGTGTCGTCGCCACGGGTGTGTACGGCTGCAAGGTGTTGGACGCCAACTCGATTCAGACGCTGACTCCGGCACCAGAACCGACGACGGAGACGCCGGTTCCAGAGCCAGACACCCCGGAGCCATCCTCCGAGACACCGGAACCAGAGACACCAGAGCCAGACACCCCGGAGCCATCCTCCGAGACACCGGAACCAGAGACACCAGAGCCAGACACCCCGGAGCCATCCTCCGAGACACCGGAACCAGAGACACCGGAGCCATCCTCCGAGACGCCAGAACCATGGTCGGAAACCCCAGAACCATTGTCTGAAACGCCAGAGCCAGCCACCCAGACACCAACGCCACAGCCAACGACCGCCGCACCATCATCCATCGCGCCTGCTCCAACCACCGGACCATCCAGCTGCGACAACAACTGGAGTCCAATGAGCGTGCAGGGTGTGGCCGGTGTCTTCTGTGCGCCAGAACCTGTCTGTGTGGCGGACCGAGAGAATGGCGGTTGCCCAGTTGCTCAGGACGGTCTGGAGTACGGCGCGACGTGTGGCGTCGTCCGCACGGGTGTGTTTGGCTGCATCCCGAACAACAGCTCGGGTCTGCCGGTCGACATCGCGTACCCATTGCCGACGAGCTGTGCGGGTAATGAGGCTGGCGATACGCCAGTGAGTGTGGAGGGTGTGGGTACGTTCTGTGCTATGTACCCAGTGTGTGCCGGCGAGATCTTCGGTGAGTGTCCGGGTGTTCAAGAGGGTTTGGACCGCGCCTCAGTGTGTGCTACGGTTCGGACTGGCGTCTACGGTTGTGTGCTCCCAGCGATTTCACAGTAGACCGTCACACACGACGTGTCACCCGTTGTCGTCAGCATGCCTTGAGCCCCTACACGGACTATGTGGCTGCTCTACTCTACTCTGCTCTACTCTGTGGTTGGTATCGATATCTTGACCGCCGTCTTCTATGCTTCATCCTTCATGCTTATCCAAGCTCTTTACAGTTATACTAGATTAGACGATTAGACTCGTTCACTTGCACACAATGCAATATAACAACAATTCGATTCATCTCATCTACTATTACGTATTCATTCGACTCGACTTGTCATCTCTCTACTTTCTGTCAGGTCAGCCAGCCACCACTCGGTGGTCCCATGTGCGCCCACATCGAACGAAGGAACATTCCATGTCAAAGTCACACCATCAGTCATTGCTTGGACTCTTGGATTCGTCGTGGGCACCACCAAGCATGTTTCACAAGTGCTCCCTCCTCCTAGAGACACATCTTCCATCTTCAATCATTCGAATTATAGCCCGCTTCGAATAAGAGGCCACGTTTTCACTTTTGTCGCTGGATCGGAACCTGTCTTTTCGTATATTTGACTGTTTAGTTGTTTAGTTATTACGGCCGTTGCGTGATAGGCCCATTTGAGACCGTATAAACCGATACATGTCAGATATCATGAGACTATATTACAGATCACAGATCATTCGAGAGCGAACTCGACCGAGTCACTGCGTGAGACACAAGCAACTCAACAAACACATCGACGTGAAACTCAAGGCTCCACCGCATTCGTCCTGAGTTCGAGTTCCTCAAGTGGTATCAATCAATACCTAGCTCACTCCGAAGAAGTGATCTTACGTTGACTAGACGCATCTATGACGGTGGTTGATAAGGCCACCTCACGTACCATGTACCATCAAGAGCAAGGCGACACGCTTAAACTGAACTAAACTTAGTCTCATCCACCAACCAGAACAGTCCAAGAACTCACCGCAACGGACACAACCACTCAGTGATCACCCACGCTCATCACCACACGCCACTCGTCATGTCACGTCCCACGAGCCTTAGACGGTCAACGCAACTCGACTCAATCGAACTCACAAGCCTAAGCATGCACCTCGCACACTCCCCGTCTGTTCACTTTAGACCAGTCCAAGTAGGTCCTGCTTAGCATGTACATAAATACATACACACATACACATACACAAGCACGCTTCCGAGAACCATCTCCGCGATGTCTTGTGGCCGATTCGAGCCACATCGCACCGGACAATCGCATGTCAATCGTTATTGATAGTATCGAACCAAGCTGCTACGACAGACCCGACAGTCAAACTGACGTGCTTGTATCCTACACCTCGGTTCAGTTCCAATTGAATTCGTCCCATTAGGCACCTCTGTCTACCGCACTGATGTTAGACCGTTCCGATTGACCAGACTAAACACCATCCCAACTCCACCATCGCATACGAGATACGATCCCATCTTCGTGTCTCTTTGTCTCTTTGTCTCTTCGTCTGCGTGTAAACCACCCTGGATAGAACATGTACATGCCGCCGCCTTCTTCCATCACGTCCTACGCGCACCAAGCTAAGCTCCTCATTCTTCTCATCATTCCTGAACTTGCCAGCTCCACCACCGCAACAGCTAGCAGCAGCCTCCCACCCAGCGAATCAATACCAAAGACAAATACCCACCACCATGCTCCGATCCTTCGTCTCCGCACTCCTTCTCGCCGCCGTCGTGCGCGCACAGTCCGAGCGATGCCCAGGTCAATACGAAATGAGTGTCGAAGGCGTAGAGGGAATCTTCTGTGTCGCCGATCAACGCATCTGTATCGCTCAGGTCTACGACGGTGCGTGTCCAGAGATCCAAGAAGGTCTCTCATACGGATCGTACTGTGGTGTCGTCGCCACGGGTGTGTACGGCTGCAAGGTGTTGGACGCCAACTCGATTCAGACGCTGACTCCGGCACCAGAACCGACGACGGAGACGCCGGTTCCAGAGCCAGACACCCCGGAGCCATCCTCCGAGACACCGGAACCAGAGACACCAGAGCCAGACACCCCGGAGCCATCCTCCGAGACACCGGAACCAGAGACACCGGAGCCATCCTCCGAGACGCCAGAACCATGGTCGGAAACCCCAGAACCATTGTCTGAAACGCCAGATCCAGCCTCCCAGACACCAACGCCACAGCCAACGACCGCCGCACCATCATCCATCGCGCCTGCTCCAACCACCGGACCATCCAGCTGCGACAACAACTGGAGTCCAATGAGCGTGCAGGGTGTGGCCGGTGTCTTCTGTGCGCCAGAACCTGTCTGTGTGGCGGACCGAGAGAATGGCGGTTGCCCAGTTGCTCAGGACGGTCTGGAGTACGGCGCGACGTGTGGCGTCGTCCGCACGGGTGTGTTTGGCTGCATCCCGAACAACAGCTCGGGTCTGCCGGTCGACATCGCGTACCCATTGCCGACGAGCTGTGCGGGTAATGAGGCTGGCGATACGCCAGTGAGTGTGGAGGGTGTGGGTACGTTCTGTGCTATGTACCCAGTGTGTGCCGGCGAGATCTTCGGTGAGTGTCCGGGTGTTCAAGAGGGTTTGGACCGCGCCTCAGTGTGTGCTACGGTTCGGACTGGCGTCTACGGTTGTGTGCTCCCAGCGATTTCACAGTAGACCGTCACACACGACGTGTCACCCGTTGTCGTCAGCATGCCTTGAGCCCCTACACGGACTATGTGGCTGCTCTACTCTACTCTGCTCTACTCTGTGGTTGGTATCGATATCTTGACCGCCGTCTTCTATGCTTCATCCTTCATGCTTATCCAAGCTCTTTACAGTTATACTAGATTAGACGATTAGACTCGTTCACTTGCACACAATGCAATATAACAACAATTCGATTCATCTCATCTACTATTACGTATTCATTCGACTCGACTTGTCATCTCTCTACTTTCTGTCAGGTCAGCCAGCCACCACTCGGTGGTCCCATGTGCGCCCACATCGAACGAAGGAACATTCCATGTCAAAGTCACACCATCAGTCATTGCTTGGACTCTTGGATTCGTCGTGGGCACCACCAAGCATGTTTCACAAGTGCTCCCTCCTCCTAGAGACACATCTTCCATCTTCAATCATTCGAATTATAGCCCGCTTCGAATAAGAGGCCACGTTTTCACTTTTGTCGCTGGATCGGAACCTGTCTTTTCGTATATTTGACTGTTTAGTTGTTTAGTTATTACGGCCGTTGCGTGATAGGCCCATTTGAGACCGTATAAACCGATACATGTCAGATATCATGAGACTATATTACAGATCACAGATCATTCGAGAGCGAACTCGACCGAGTCACTGCGTGAGACACAAGCAACTCAACAAACACATCGACGTGAAACTCAAGGCTCCACCGCATTCGTCCTGAGTTCGAGTTCCTCAAGTGGTATCAATCAATACCTAGCTCACTCCGAAGAAGTGATCTTACGTTGACTAGACGCATCTATGACGGTGGTTGATAAGGCCACCTCACGTACCATGTACCATCAAGAGCAAGGCGACACGCTTAAACTGAACTAAACTTAGTCTCATCCACCAACCAGAACAGTCCAAGAACTCACCGCAACGGACACAACCACTCAGTGATCACCCACGCTCATCACCACACGCCACTCGTCATGTCACGTCCCACGAGCCTTAGACGGTCAACGCAACTCGACTCAATCGAACTCACAAGCCTAAGCATGCACCTCGCACACTCCCCGTCTGTTCACTTTAGACCAGTCCAAGTAGGTCCTGCTTAGCATGTACATAAATACATACACACATACACATACACAAGCACGCTTCCGAGAACCATCTCCGCGATGTCTTGTGGCCGATTCGAGCCACATCGCACCGGACAATCGCATGTCAATCGTTATTGATAGTATCGAACCAAGCTGCTACGACAGACCCGACAGTCAAACTGACGTGCTTGTATCCTACACCTCGGTTCAGTTCCAATTGAATTCGTCCCATTAGGCACCTCTGTCTACCGCACTGATGTTAGACCGTTCCGATTGACCAGACTAAACACCATCCCAACTCCACCATCGCATACGAGATACGATCCCATCTTCGTGTCTCTTTGTCTCTTTGTCTCTTCGTCTGCGTGTAAACCACCCTGGATAGAACATGTACATGCCGCCGCCTTCTTCCATCACGTCCTACGCGCACCAAGCTAAGCTCCTCATTCTTCTCATCATTCCTGAACTTGCCAGCTCCACCACCGCAACAGCTAGCAGCAGCCTCCCACCCAGCGAATCAATACCAAAGACAAATACCCACCACCATGCTCCGATCCTTCGTCTCCGCACTCCTTCTCGCCGCCGTCGTGCGCGCACAGTCCGAGCGATGCCCAGGTCAATACGAAATGAGTGTCGAAGGCGTAGAGGGAATCTTCTGTGTCGCCGATCAACGCATCTGTATCGCTCAGGTCTACGACGGTGCGTGTCCAGAGATCCAAGAAGGTCTCTCATACGGATCGTACTGTGGTGTCGTCGCCACGGGTGTGTACGGCTGCAAGGTGTTGGACGCCAACTCGATTCAGACGCTGACTCCGGCACCAGAACCGACGACGGAGACGCCGGTTCCAGAGCCAGACACCCCGGAGCCATCCTCCGAGACACCGGAACCAGAGACACCAGAGCCAGACACCCCGGAGCCATCCTCCGAGACACCGGAACCAGAGACACCGGAGCCATCCTCCGAGACGCCAGAACCATGGTCGGAAACCCCAGAACCATTGTCTGAAACGCCAGATCCAGCCTCCCAGACACCAACGCCACAGCCAACGACCGCCGCACCATCATCCATCGCGCCTGCTCCAACCACCGGACCATCCAGCTGCGACAACAACTGGAGTCCAATGAGCGTGCAGGGTGTGGCCGGTGTCTTCTGTGCGCCAGAACCTGTCTGTGTGGCGGACCGAGAGAATGGCGGTTGCCCAGTTGCTCAGGACGGTCTGGAGTACGGCGCGACGTGTGGCGTCGTCCGCACGGGTGTGTTTGGCTGCATCCCGAACAACAGCTCGGGTTTGCCTGTCGACATCGCGTACCCATTGCCGACGAGCTGTGCGGGTAATGAGGCTGGCGATACGCCAGTGAGTGTGGAGGGTGTGGGTACGTTCTGTGCTATGTACCCAGTGTGTGCCGGCGAGATCTTCGGTGAGTGTCCGGGTGTTCAAGAGGGTTTGGACCGCGCCTCAGTGTGTGCTACGGTTCGGACTGGCGTCTACGGTTGTGTGCTCCCAGCGATCTCACAGTAGACGGTTGTGATACATTTCGCTGAGTGTGTGCAGGTGATGCTCTCAGCTCCGGCCAAAATCGTCATCTAGCTTCACTGTGGTAGTTACAATCCCGCTTAGTCTGCCGATCGCCATGGTTGTTGTACCTCCTTCCCCTATCAAATGCATGACATCATCTTTTTTCTTATTGTTGCCTCGTTTTGGCGACATCTGCGTCAGTGTGATCTCATTTCCGCTATGTAAAGCTGGGGATTATTTGAACAATGCGCGCAGCTCACTGGCTTCAGAAGCCATTTTCTCTTGTGATCGACTCGCGCTTTCATTGTTGTCCATTCCCAAATCGCGCTCGTGCCTCTCGATCTACACCGCTGTTAGATATTGATGGGCATATGCGCCTGAAGAGCTCGAGTTTATGCTCACCTGTGTATAGATCTCATCGTTCGGTACAAAGTCGCCCGTACGGCGAGGAATGACGTGGATATGCACGTGCGGTACTGTCTGGCCTGCATCAGGACCATCCTGTCGACTCGTGAGATCACGAATACTAGCCACAGTAATAGAGATCGCTTACCTGGATGGCAAATGTGAGCGAAGTGGCATTGAAGTGACTTTGAATCTTGCCCCCGACAGTCTACGAATGATCATCACCGTTGATGCCCTACACCTGGGGAATATTCTCAACTGTTTGAGCCGTACCTGAGCAGTGCACCACAAATCGCTGACCTCGTCAGAACCAAGAGCGTCAAAACGACTGACAATGCGCTTGGGAATTACAAGCACGTGGCCTGGTGCGTAGCAGCTACGTTAGTCGAGAAGTTCTTTTCACGCAAATTTGCTCTGGTACTCAACTCACCTGGTGCAATAGGTCTGAGATTAACCAAACCAAACGAAAGAGCACTTTGGTGAAAGATATTCACGGTTGAAACAAGAAAAGGCCCAAAGAGTCGAGAGCTCGTGCTTGGGGGATCGTCGACACCCAAGAGGTCTACGAGTTCACAACACTTCGTCATCAACGCAAAGGACAGAGTCGTCGCTAGCATATGACCTGCGACCGTTTGGCGGATTCCGCTTTCGTTGGCGAGATCAATTATTGCGCTAGTACGCGTAGTTTTGGTAGAAACTTCGCGGTCGGCCAGCACAAGGGTCTTGGAGCACTCTGGCGTCTACAGCGAGCTTATTATAAGCGACTTGTCTGAAGGAGGCATCAACAGGCAGTAATGGTACCACTGCTTGTGCGCCATCAATCTGTGTATCCACAGAAAAGCCATGCCTGATGTTACCAGCCAAATGCAACGAGCATCAGTGCGCTGTATCACAAGTATCTCGTGGATGCGATGTGTACGTTTGGAGGACTGTGATCGCCTACGTGTCATCAGTTGAGTCGTTATCCACACTGCTCTTTCACGCCAGTGAGCTCTAGACCCCTCACCTCTCGAAGCGCAGCGTTTTCCGTCACTTGGCGTGCATTCTTGCTCGACAGAAGCAGTCGAATGGCGCGGATATTGCGTCGCACCACTTCCTCCTGGAGTCGCATCTCGGTTTCGGAGCTCGTGGATTGTCATCCGCTCAACGGCTGGTGGATCCACTCGTTCGTCCACTCTTCCTCGTCTCTGATTGGTGGATCCATAAATCAGGCGTTTCCTCCGAGGGGATCCAGTAGGTTCATATCCACCGACGAGTCACCCATGCAGTCGGCGAGCAGCTCACTTCCGTCAAGATGGCCAAGGACAAGAAGGACAAGAAAGACAAGAAAGACAAGAAGGACAAGAAGAAGGAGGACGTGGAGCAGAAAAAGCCCGTGCTCCCGCCGCAGTCCGAGCCTCAGCGCAGCTGCAACGACATCCTCTTTGCCGTGCTCTTCCTCGTCGTCCTCGTCTTCACGGTCCTCTTGTCCATCGTCTATGGCAAGGACGTGCTCACGAGCTCCGACAACAAGGGCGACATTGAAGTCTTCGAGAACTACGTCAAGGAGAAGCGCGCCAAGTACAAGTATGCGCTGCGGATCTCGGCGATCATCGCCGCTGGCACGATGGTCGCGTCTTTATTGTGGACGGTGATCATGTTGGTCTGTGGCAAGATGCTCATCTGGCTCTCCGTGATCACGATTTGTGCCGTGTCGGTGGGCGCTGGTGTTGTCTCGGCCTCGTTCCTCAAGAAGGAAGGCGACGAGTTCTTCTGGTGGCCGGTGGCCGTCAGTTCGCTCTTTGCAATCCTCGTCCTCATCTACGTGTGCTGCATCCGCAAGCGCATCGCCTTCGCGTCGGCCAATCTCCAAGTGGCCTGCAAGTCGGTGCTCAGCTACCCAGTCATCCTTGTCACCGCCATTTTCTTCACGCTTGTCCAGGTCGTCTGGGCGCTCGTGTGGATCATCGCAACGTACGCTGCGGTGAACCACGGCGAGTACATTGACCAAGGAGAGCAGTACGGCGCCGGCAAGAAGATCGGTACGTTACGTTAGAGATCTTCTCTAGTACTCTATGGATGTTCATCGGAGTGTTCTTGTCGTAGGTATCCTCATCGGCATGCTCATCATCTTCTTCTGGGGCACCTTTGTGTGTCGCAACATCGTCATGGTCTCCACGGCCGGCACGGTCTCGAGCTGGTGGCACCACTCCTCCGCGGATCGGCGTCCGCTGACGACTACCAAGGCGCTCGCCCGTGCCATGACACTGTCATTCGGCTCGATCTGCTTTGGCTCGTTGATCGTCTCCATCATTCAGACGATCCGCGTCATCCTCAGCTCGCTTCAAAAATCGCTCGCTGACAGTGGCAATGCCGTCGGCTCGTGCCTCTTTGGCTGTCTCAGCTGTCTCGTGGGGTGTATTCAGACGTGGGTCGAGTACTTCAACCGCTTTGCGTACGCCTACGTGGGCATCTACGGCTACAGCTTTGTCTCCTCCGGCAAGCGGGTGTTCCAGCTCTTCGCCTCCAAGGGCTGGTCTGCCATTGCCAACGACTCGCTCATCATCAACGTGCTTCTCTTTGGCAAGATCGTCGTTGGTTTCGTCGGTGCTGCGGCCGGTTGGGGCGTCGTCGTGTATGGAGAACCACAGTGGACTATTAACGTGGACAACCCAAAGGCCGCACTCGGTCTCAGCGGTTTCCTCATCGGGTACTCGGTGGCAGATGTGATTATGACGGTGATTGATGGAGCTGTGGCCACTGTGTTCATCCTATTTGCTGAGGATCCACATGCCCTCGTCACCAGTCACGCCGATTCCCACGAATCCCTCCACACTGCCTGGAAGGAGATTTATCCGGAAGAGTACGAGAGCGTGGCCAAGCGTCAGGACGACAGCGTGTAGATCTATCTGGTCCAGACTAGTTCTCCGTCGAAATCGCTTCATTTGTTATACAGAGATGGCTACATTGCCTTTGATCTTGCGTTCGAGCTCTCGACACACTCTTTCATGGTACTTGTCCTGCTTCAAACGCTGGATCTCTTCGTGAATGTGTAAATGTGTGGACTTGCGCACGCGTTTGCGTCGTCTGAGGGCGCGATCGGCCTCGCTCTCCATGTGATCGTACATCTCTCGTAGACAACGACCCTGTCGCTTGCAGCGAGCTTCTGCTCGGCACGCCTTGATACGGTTGTTTGCCTCGATGGCCCGCATGCGCTCTTCAAACTTGAGTTGTTTGCGCCGTCGCTGTGGCAAATAGAAACAGAGGTTATTACTCGAATCCAGTCAAAGCATTCAGAGAATCCGGCATTTACCAGTTCTTCGACACTCATTCGTGCACGCACGTGACGCACGAACGCATAGCCTTCGCTCTCAGATTGAGCATAGCTCACTTGGAGACACGCAAGTGATGGGCACTTGTGACTTCGGGTCAACTGACGTATTGAACAGAGTGAGAGGCAACATCGACACTTTTGTCTTGAGAAGCGTACCTGTTGAAAGCGCACGAGTGACCTGGTCGGGCCATTGCGAGCCAGATTCAGTGCATGGAGAGCCACGCAGTTGGCTTCGAAGAGCGTGTCTGCGATGGACGTAAGAGAATGGCTCGGGATCTCGTTGGCTACACACAAACGCGTCATTGTGATGTCAAGAATCCATTGGGTACACCTCTCGTACCACTAAGGTCTAGCGAAACAAGTCGTTCAGCCGATGCCGAGGTCAAAAACGGACGAAAGCGAGTTATGCCATCAGCTCCTGCATGATTCCCTGGTGGATTCAAACTTAAGAAAGGGTTTAAACAACAAAAGTCTGTAATGCGCACCAGAGAGATTGAGGATCTGCAGACGCGGGCAATGTTCGCTAAGAGAATTTGCCAGCAACTCGAAATCGACAACTCGCAGATTGGTTTCTGCAACACTCCGGCGTTAATACTTGGTACCAGGTTAGTAAAGCGAGATCATTTGGCTCAGACCTGCTAGATTGACCTCCTCGATGGATGGGAGACCACCGTGCTCTATAGCTACCACCAAATGCTCCATTGCCCCGCTCCCGAGGTCATTCCCAGCAAGTTCCAGACGACGTAGACAAGGCTGAGGGCTCCGAGAAAGCGCATTAGCAATATGGTGGACATCCTCTGACTGAAAGTTCATGACTGTAGTAGCAGACAACGGAATTAGCTAACATCGCACTAACTCGGAGACAGATCTGACCGTACATGAAAGATTTAGTGTCCTGAGATTGGGCCACCAATAGCCAGAGAGAGCCTGGGTGAGCATCTGAACAGCCCATTTGTCTCCAACCACGGGATTCCCACTGAGATCAATGATCTCCATCTGTGAACATGCGCCATCGCGAAAACCATCCAGCAAAATGCGTAGACACGATGCATCGGTGAATATGCCTATGTGAAAACGCATTGTGTCAGCTGAATCCAACGACGGGGAGGTATTAAACCCAAGTTCGGACCGCTGCAACTCAATTCTTGTAGTCTGGGAACTGCCTTCGCACTAAGTGCGCACGACAACACTCTGGTCGTTTCAGGATCGCAGTAATTGTTACTGATATGTAGCTGCTCAAGTAGTGGAAGAGTCCTGAGGCAGCCAAAAAAGCGCTGCATGTCTTCGAGTCCCATCCACACGTCTAAAAACTCGCAAAGGAATCATGAGACCAGGAAACTCGAATGAATGAGTCTGTGTACCTGAGATATCGAGTGCTCTAAGCGCCTGGAAGCGATCCTCGTGGAAGCATCGCGACCAATCTCTCATAAATCGACTGCTGAACGCGTTCTTGGAGATGTCGAGATGCTGAAGCGCAGGAAAGCGACCGTCGTAAAACAGCCGAGCCAAATGGCGGAAATGCATATCCTCTAAGCTCGTATCTGGCGGACAGTACGCGGTATTAGGAACCATTGCAAGCTCTGGTGCTTCGAGTGACTCACCTGAGAGCACCAAGCGCTCGAGTTGGCGACTGATACTGTCGGAAAAGAGCGCCTGAATGAGTTGGAGGAACTGCTTTTCATCAGCAATACCCCTCAGACGCTTGAATACGAGCTCTGTGACAGAAACAAAATGCTCGTCGTCGCTTTCGCTCATGTAACGAAGAATTCGAGCCGTATCGACGATAGAAACACGATCTAATGCCGACAAAACGACCTCAGACGACAAATTGGCGGCTCAACTCACAAGACAACTCACCAAACTCAAGTTTTCGTGTTTGAGGGAAGCGAACGTTGATGCGGTCATAGGAAATCAGCGTCAAAAATCGATTTGCACTGATAGATCCAATAAACGCCAGCGAAAGCGTATCCGCAACCTTTTGAAAGACGTGAGACGTCTCACTGGCGTGAATTCGATCCGGAACGCTCAGAAACTCGAGCGTGCGCCGCAATAATCCGTTCTTGGCGTGCTCTTGGTTGAACATGAACTGCTTCAGGAACGCATAAGGTCTGGGTGGAGTACAATAGCGCGTGTAATACTGTGCCACAGCCGCTGCCCATACTTTATTGACGGTGGCGCACCGACGAGCAGGCTGAAGCGGCTCAAGAAAATTCATGACGCAACCGAGAAGCTTCAAGTGCTCGTCTACGGCACGGGTGTGGATGACATGACAGCGTCGCAAGCCAGACTCTGTGTCTGTACGAGGCTTGCGCTTCTTCCGATGCACGCGGTCCTTTGGTGCCGCGCTCTCTTGATCCAGCAGCTTCCTGACCCACGTCGTGCGTCGCTTGGCTTTCTTCTTGGCTTTGCTTTTACCTGGCTTTGCCGCCACTCCATCGCCCACCCTATCCGCTTGTTCACCGTCACCTTCCGAGTCTTCTTCGTCATCCACATCCTCGAATTGTTCCTCTTCTTTCGGTGGCGCTGGTCGCACTTCCGTTGCGACTGGTTGTTCTGGGATGTTGTTGGCGTCACCCGGATGAGATGCTGCTAGTGCGCTGAGTAAATTTGCTGCGTTGGTCAATGGAGCAGCAGGAGGAGGCTGGGTTGGCGTTGGTTGAACGACTACGCGCGGTGCTCGACGTCGTGACGGCAGAAAACGCCGCAACGATGCGAACAACCCACGTGAAGGCGAGGCCATTTTCGATCTTTCCACGGGTCGCAAGCCGAAAATGAACGCGTCGAGTCAAACGAATTCATTGAGAAATATATAAATCGTGTTTTAGTGTTTACAGTATTCTTTGATGAGACCACAAAGCAGCGGCGTCCTACTCATTGCCATCAACGCGTCTGCATGCAAACCACTCACTCCCAACTTAGCCCGTGCGCGCATGCACCACTTCGTCCACCGGAGCGGCCTCGGGGAAGTCCGAAGGCTGTGAGAACTGCGAGAGTTCGTCCAGAAGAGCCGAATGCGCCATGATCACACGCTCTTCGCGTTCATCGAGTGGTGGAGGTCCAGCCGCCATCATCTCTTCGTGCGCCTGAGTCAAGAGCACTTCCTCCGGTGGCGTGAACTCTGGGAACACCGAAGACTCCGAGAAATTACTAGCCGCAACTTCCTCCAGATCGGCGTTAAGAGGCTCGTCCATTGGAGCCAAGGTGAACGAAGTGAGAGCCTCCGAGTCAGCGAGGTCTTCGTCGTGAACACCGCCATCCACGGAGACAAAGTTGTCTGGGAAGTACGATGGCTCCGTGAAGCGCTCACCCACCAACGCGTCCATGTGTTCGTTGGCCATGCCTTCCATGTACTGCTTGGTGAGGTCCATGACGGAGACTGTGCCCATCACATGGCCATCCAGCTCCACCACAGGGAGTGCCATGAGTTTCTATGACACAGGTCAAGTGTTAGTATCCAATCTGAACTAGAACGTGTGGTCATCTCTTACCTTCTTCATCATCACTTCCAAGCAGCTTTCAACTGTGTCGTCTGGGCGAGCAATGACGAGCTCTTGGCCCGTCGCCGCCACTTCACAGACCATCGAAGCCTCAGCCGCCTGAGGATGCTTGGAGTTCAAGACCTTGTCAAAGTAGTCGCGCTCGGTGAACATGCCCACCACCTGCAACAACAACACATCAGCAAACGGCTAACTAGAGATAGCGACGCGCAAAGAACACGCCACCTTGTCGTCCTTGGTCACAGGGATTGCTTCCACGTGCATCTCCGCCATCATCTGCGCCGCCTGCTGCACCGACATGAGATGGTCCACCGTCGGCGTGCGTCCCATGTCCGAGAGCATACTGGAGATGGGTGTGCCGCGACGCTGAGTTGCGAGCGCGCGGCCGCGGGTCGATTGCGCGCGTCGCCAGGTGCTGGTAAGACGTGTCGTCCACTGCTTGATCATCCTGTGGTGGTCGTAGGTTGGGTCGTGTTCGAGTCGAACGTAGCAAAAACCAAAGTGAATGAATGAAGAAGTCGTGAAGTGAGACCTCACAAGTTAGAACCCACCCGCTCCACGTTGAAGCTACCCGCGTCTCGTCGCTTTTATCATGTCGCGGATGTGATTGGCCCATGCATGCAGCGGATCGGTGCCCGATCATCATTGAGCTTTTCGAATTTCGAACCAGAACCCAGAAGGGGGGACTATTTCTTTGCACATGTTGAAGTGGTACGAGAGCGTACTGTGAAGAAGGGAATAGTCGCTCATGGCATTGTGACTCTTGGGCATTCCGCTTGGGTGGGTGGACGGCTCGACGGCTCGACGGCTCCTGCGTCCATGCCGCAGCCAATTCACGAGCTCGATGTGGATTACGACGCGCAGGCGAGTCTTCTCTGTGTTCTGAACGCGTTTCTGTGTCTTCTAATGACTCGTGAACGCGTAGATCCGCGAGATTCGGCGTCTCATCTCGACGACCACCGATCCCGAACGCCAACTTGTGCTCGAGGAGCAGCTACGCGAGCTAGAAGTCGCTAGTATCCAGCATGAGCAGGACAATACGACCATGCTCACGGCTCGACCCGAGCGACGTAAGTCCTTCCGTCCCAATAGCGCCAAGCCGCGGACGACCCTCACTCCACTTGCCGAGGTTGGTTCCGAATGTGATTATTAGAGACCTTCGTCGTCATTGAGACTCTTATGTTAGGATAAAGAAGTGCACTCGTCCACCGCGTCGTTCCATGAGCTCGAGGCGCATCGCAAGGACAAGAACACTGTGAATCTGGTCATCGACGTTCTCAGTACGTCATATGACGAACAATATCCGCCTTCAAACATCCTCACCAGCGACCATCGCACTTATTGGCTCTCCTCCGGCATGTTCCCACAACTCCTGCGACTCACGCTACGCGAGGCCACGTCAGTGGGTGCTGTGGAAGTCACCTGTCGACATGTCCGCAAGCTCCAGCTCCGTAGTGCGCCGAGTCGCAGTAACCCACGGAGACGTGTGGTCGCCGACTTTGAATTCCCCTCCGCCGAGAGCGGCAAGATCAACACACACCGCTTCGCCGTCGACGACGCCTCCGAGACGATGGAGATCCTTGAGTTGTGCATAGAAAGCGGGTATTGCGATTTTGCCGTGGTACATTTCGTGCGGTTATGTCCGTCAGTGGAGACAATAGCGAGCACAGGCGACGAGCGGTGAACATGGCAAGAGCCCAGCAACACCCGTAACTTATAGAGCGATAAAGAAACTGTGCAGATTGGTGGTGTTACCTCACATGCAGGGTCCGAACGACTCCTCCTCTTGCTGCAGATCTACCCGACTATAAGTTGGTCTCGTCCGTCTATTTCCACGCTTCGTTGAGCGCCTTGCGCTGGGCAAAGCCCTTGGCCACGTATGCGGCACCGAGGAACCCCAAGCAGAGCAACACCAAGAGCTCGTAGTTAAAATCTGGAGGCAAGACGTCGAACGCCTTGGCAGGAGCCATGCGCACGTAGAACATGTCGAGACCGTGAGCGACCATAAGCGTCGTCGACTCGAGTTCGACTGGAGTGGTCGAAATGGCCTTCAAGTTGGCCACGGTTTGGTTGTACGTCACCATCGAGTACAGGTTGTGGTGCAATGGAATCAAAGGCGAGTACTGCCCCAAGCCCTCACTACAAAACACGAGAGTTAGTATTGAAAATTCCAGCGCCAGAGCTATTTCCACGACTCACTTTTGCTCCTCTGGCGTTGGCGGCTTCTCTGGTTGACGAGGGTTGATCAAGGCACGCGACAGCTTGAAGACCTGGCCGTTCTCCATACCCACAAGCACGTACTGCGGAGTGATACCACGGGACGTGACCGTCACACCAAGTGTCTACGAGTTCGTTGCTAGTTAGACGGAGGATCACAGTGGATGCCATGAAAATGTCACGTACCGAGATCTTGGCAGGGAAGACGAAGCTCTTCTGGAGGACAAATGGAGCGCGAGGATCGTACGACGATCGGACTTCGTTCCAGCTAGGACGCTTCCACAGGTTCAGGCTGTGGGTGCCCACAGCGCCGTCGTACAACGAGAGCGAGACAAGCTCCGTGCGCTTGTCCTTGCTGTTCCAGTACGTGTACACCACCCAGTGTTCACTCTACACATCATCAAACACACGAGTAAGCACCTATTCCGCCATTCAAATAAAGCAATCCAGGCCATAGACCAACATACCTGCACCATCTGGACAGGCTCCGAGCCGTGCACGTGACGAACACGATGAATCAGACGACCAGTAACCGAGTCGACAAGACTGACGTGGAGAACTGGCGTCGTCTTGTGGCTTCCTTCCAGCTTCTCATGCGAGAGAGTCGTCAAACCGAACATGTGCGGGTTCAAGTACTTCAACAACAACGAATCATCGCCAGTGATCGTGACCGAAGAGTCGATCACGGCGTTTTCACGCTGGCGGGAAGTGGCCACAAGCTTCTGGTCCGATGGCACAACGACCGACCACACCTGACGAGCCTTGTATCCCTTGTCTCCGACCTTGTCGATGGTGTAGCCGTGGAAGGCACCAATCGATTCGTCGTAACGGTAGAAGTAGAAGTTCTCAGCCTCTGGGTGACCCACCGAGGCCGCCTCCTCTGGGAAGATCGAGACATCAAGCGAGTCCTTCGATACAACAGCCACCGCACGACGAATCGTGGTGTCTTCGTCGATGTGGTGCTTACGCTTTGGCAGAATCACCACCCAAGCGTTGCTGTTCGACGATGCGTCCACTGATTCAATGTGGCGACCGTCGTCACCATCGACCCACGAGAGCTGGGTTGAGTTCGAGACAAGAAGGAGCTCAGCACCAGACCCCAGGACTGGGTGGTCACGCAAGACGAACAAACGGTAAGCTGGGCCGACGAACGAAGACCAAGCGACAGTGTTGGTCTCAGCACGGATAGCAAACAGACGTCCGCTCTCGGTCAGCGCCAAGAGGTACTTGGAGAAGCCAAAGAAATGAGCGTTCTCAGGCTCCTTACGGGCCTTGTGGTCGCCCGCCGACTTTGGCTCAAACAACGACGACGACATCGACATGGCATGCTGCACAAACTGCTGAAGGCGTTCAATGTCCAACTGGAGGTCCTCCACAAACGACGGAATGCCCTTGAGAGGCTGCTTCTCGATCTGGGTCTCGGCTGGGGTGATCCAGTGTGTTTCCTTCACGTTCGCCAAAGACTCTTCACGCGTCCAGAGGACGTTCTTGGCCGTTTCGACCGAGACTTCCGAGTCGCTCGGTTCTTCGTTAGTCGTCATAATCAAACCGTCGTCGCGCATGACCAAGAGCACACGGCATCGAGGAGCTCCCGAGTCCTTCTTGCGAGTTGGACACGCAGCAAAGGCAGAAGAAACTGCGCCACCGTGCAAGTTCACATCCACTTCGGCTTCCCACTGCGTGCGACTCGTTTGGGCGTTGTGAGAGTACGACGCCACCTGCACTTGCTTCTGCGTGCTGGCCGTCACATGGAACAACTTGGCGTCCTCAGTCGAGGACTCAACCACAACACCGTCTTCAGAGAGAACCGACGCGGCCTTGAGCTCGAACGAGTCCGAGATGCTGCAGTACACGCGCTTGCCCGAAGCCAAACGAATGGTCAACCCGTTCTTGACCTCTGCTTCCACACCAGCAAAACGCTGCGTCGTCTTCGAAGCAGGAAGAGCCAAGTCACCGATGAGCGTCGTCTTGCTCTTGCTCGACGATTCCAACGACTGGATCTTGATTTCCGAAGCCGAGACCACGACGAACACGGCCTCGCCCTTCTCGCTCTTGCGCACCACAACCGCTTCGCTCTTCTCATCCACCGCCACAGGCGTTACGCCGCCCGACGCCACGTCCAGCGATAGCACCTGGCGCTTGCCAGCCGACTGGACCAAGACGAACAACGCGGATCCGTCCGACGACACGACACTCGACTCGATCGCCGAGGTCGCCGCTGGGAGCTCCGCACGCCACGAGACGCGACCGTCCTTGAGGTTCATGAACACGGCCGTGTTCAGCGACAACACGACGGCGCGGTCGTCGCCAATAGGCACGACGTCGCCGGTCGAGGAGCTCTTGTCGGCGCCGAAGACGACGTTGTCCCACACGAGCGAGCCATCGACGGCATCCCACATGCGCACGTTCTTGCCGCCACTACCCACGCACAAGTCCACGTCAGTACACAGCCACAGCCTTCCAAAAGCAACGGTTTGCAGGCAGCCACGCACCCGGAGAGCGAGAGCAAGCCGTAGTTGGTCAGCTCAATGGCATCCACCGCGTCATCTACGAGAGCAAGGCGACGTCAGTACACGATCTTCATGCCCTTCGAAGACGATAGAGACGGCGCACCTGCGTAGAGCACATTGCGCCACTTGATGGCACCGGTCTTGGCGTCCAAACGCGCCAATGCACGCGAGCGACTGTCACTCGCGACGTACACAGCGCGTCCCGAGCCGCGTGCGCTCGTCGCGGCACTGCGCTTGTCGCCACCACCATAGGCCACCGCCACCACGCGGCCTAGATTCTGCACACTCCAGTCGAACTCGCCCGCCTGGTCCTCGTAGATGCCCTGCACGCTCTGCACGAGCAGCAGCAGCACCGCGAGCGACTTGATCATCTTCACAACTGGTGACGTGGGGGGTCATCAAGGGGGGTGGTACCTTCGCGCAACCTACGATCCAAGGTTGCTCCAACACGTCCTTTTGGATGTATTGGGTTAGGATAACACAATCTGAAACATCGTGATTTAGACTTTGGAATTTGGAAATATGGCTCTAGTTTTCCTTAATGCTTGCCCACCCAGGGGAGGGGAGGCGTGTTTCAAAGAACGGTTATAAAGCGAGTTCAGGCTGCAGCAACATCTTTTGATCGACATCACTTTATTCCAATCAACATCAGGCAACTTGGCCTTTTTATGCAAATTGGGCCTTGGAACAAGCATTTCTCGAACGCTTTAGGGTTGTCAGGGTATTCAAAGGGGTTTGGCTCGGGAAGCAGAAAATAAATGCCTCCGAGCCGTCCAATTCCCATGTTCATAGCTGTGTTGGGGGCACATCTTCGGACCTTAGGGTTGTGAAACTTGAGGGGCTTCTGACATATTATGTCAGAAGCCCCTTAAGTTGGGTGATCTTGATCAAAAAGATGTTGCTGCAGTCACCGTCCAGTCGTTGACTGTAGATTCTGTTTCTGTGTGTTTTTCAACTCAGTTGCGTTTGTTTTCTTTTTCCTTTGGGCTGGCCTACTTTCTTTGCTGATCTCACGAACATGGGTGTGGAATGAAGCTCTGCAAGTAAGCGTAAAAATCAACCCTTCCAGGGTAAGGAGTGTCCACCACCGTCACTCCAATTCTTCTTATTTTACCACCGAGAGCTGCGAACGTGTATTTTGTGTAGAGTATTGTGATGTAGCGCCCTCCAAAAAGTGGCCCCCCGTCCATCCCCCCTCGCGTCTGGTCCCAGAGTTTTCCCTCCCGCCAGCAGTACAGGCAGAAAATACGACCAAGGTTCCCAGGTCTGGGTTGAGTCCAGTTTACACAGCCCCATTCCCAAGGCTGGGATGGACATTTTCCCAACCCCATTCCCAGGATTGGTTCCCAGCCGGGCTGGGAATCCGAGACGCCTCCCAGTGTATCGCCCTCCGGACATAGCCAGGACAGGGTAGCAGTAGTCAGTTTGTAGACACTTCGTATCAGTTAAGAGGGGGGCCAAGAGGGGCCTCCTCCACCAACAGAGACTTCTCCTTTTGCCACGTCAGACTCAAGTGACTTGGTTCCTGCGCGCGTATCGGGCCTGCTGCCGCGGTACAAGGTAAGCTTGCGTGTCTAAGTACTAGTAGTTGGCATCTGTGTGTATTTTCCCAGCCCCCTGGGTCTGAGGCGCATTAGGTGGAGCAAAATCCCTGTGTTCTGCTGAGGAATCTGGCTCGCCAGAGTAACTTAGCCTTCATATCAACCCCGTATCAGCTGGTTCACGCCAGCTGGACGCTTTATATTTGCTTGATAGTGTTAAAAGAGGTCGAGGACCCGATTGTTAGCTGGGGAGCCGAGTAATACTCCGCTCCCAGCTTGTGTGTATATAAAGTCGTCTAAGACTTGTGTTTCCCAACAAATAGCGGAGCTCCCCAAGCTTGACTGAGTCTGTCAGTGGTAGAGTTAAACCTACTTCCTGCACGTAGACCATCAGATAGGTGCCGTAAAGCATCAAAGGGCTGCTAATAAAGGGTACACAACGTGAGTTACTGGCCATAAGTATCGTTATTTCCCATTAACTTTACCGTGGCAAACTAGAACTGGTTAGCGCGACCCTTCGCTGGACGGTTCCTAGTTAGTTTTCAGCCTATCTACATTGCGTCTGGGATAATTCCCAAACCACTCCATCACACAAGCCCATGTGGCGGGTTCGTGCTTGCAATACTGGAAACTTCGCTTGCACCACTTGCAATCGTAATTGATGTACGGAGTGGCGAACATCGCGTTCTGAGGGTTGTCGTACTTCTCGTAGATCACAACCGCGTGAAGGCGATGGCTGTACGCTGTATGGTCGTTGCCATTCACGATTGCTCTTCCTGTATAAGAATTGCATAAAGTTGAGGTACACCAAAGCGTTGCCTTTCTCACGAAGGGCTGTTTTAAGGGCTAGTATGCTGTAGTGGCCGTTTTGAGGGCAGCCTTGACCCTCACCTGGACGGGCCATCTCGAACACTCGGCATACTCGTCGCACCGTCTCCATGTCGATGAAGTCGTATTGCTGGAGAGCATTGTTGACGGAGCACAATCCGCACAACGCTCTGGAATCTCTGGATCACGAGCTTCGGTCGCAATGGCGCCATCTTCCTTGTCTGCTCAGCGCTCAGTCGGTTCCTCAATGAGCATGAAGCCACAGTGGCTTGTGTGCGAGAGAGCCCTGGGTAGACATGGAAGTTTTCCCATGCGACCACGCTGGCATCCAAGACCTGGGATCGCACAACAGGATTCCGGAGATACACGTGATCATTCTGACAGAAATCACACAGAATTAGAACTTGTTGATAAGAAGAAACACCAATCTTGCATACCTGTGAGCTGGCAAAGAAGTAGCAGACTGTAACTGACGAATGCGTAATAGAATGCCTTACTGGTGCTCTACCTCGATGCTATGGGAACGTTACCGCTTAATCTGCAGTGGCGCATGATTTCAGACAACGGACAAGATCAAGAAGACGAAGGATCAGCTTGCGCACCGGATGAACGCAGCTTCTCCATATGCCGACGTTCTCGTTGTGGGACTTTTGTTTGACACAACTTACACAAACAAACCACAACGTAATGGACCAGAATAAACGCGCAAACCTTTTCGTGTTTGATCACAGTCTTCAATCCACTAAACTTCGTACGATGTCTGTAGAAGCAAGACCGCTAAACCCCCGCGACTACTTCTTCAGCTTGTGCAAGGAACCCTGCAAGGGAATCGGCTCATCCGAATGAAAGGAGCTGCGGTGCGAGCGCTATTGATTCACATGTAACGGTGTGTGAGTCAGGCGAAGATTTGCCAAAAGCACTTACCGTCATTTGCTTCAGCCTTGCTAGGATGAAGCCAACCGCGAAAAAGAAGCGCGAGCGGAAGAATGTCGTTGCTGCCGATGTTGCTGCGTTTCTCGCCCGTCCAGCCGAAAGTGACGAAGCTGACGTTGAATGGGAGTCGACCGCCAATCTGAAAGAAGACCCTCTCCATTCGGTCTGGAAGGTGCTCGACCGCAAGCGCATCGACGGCACGGCATACAACATCGTGGACTGGGAGCTGACGTGGGAGCCACGAGTGAATGTGACGCTGAATACGATCGCGATCTTTGAGGCGCAGCGCCGTCGTCTCGTTCGCCACATACTTGTAACACAACATACCTAACCTTCAAATCAAATCAAATCAATCGTTCACCACAAGTACATCGAGTTCGAAGCGCAGGAAGCCTAAGAGACACAGACAAATGAAGACAAAAAGAGTTTGGTCTGAAACATACATGTATTTTCAGCCAGAGACAGCCATCAATAGGGCAGGAATTTGCGAGGAGGTGGCTAGTACCGAGAGTAGGCTGACACCAGCGTTATTTGCGTTGCACACACAAGTTTCCTAAACCCTGGGCGTTATTTGCAACTGATCGCTCGCATTGGTAATCGCTCTCACACATCACCAGATACACACACACACAGCACACAATACCGTCGGCGGGAATTGGACCAAACGCACCGCAAAGAAACGCAGTCACCCTGGCGACAGTGCAACTTGAGTTCTACTGCGAAAATGAAGACTGTGTACTGTGAGGAGCTAGTCGTGCATGAACGAGTACTATGGGCAAGTGTTGGGACCGTACAAGTAGTATGGAGGAACCGTTGCATTCGTACGAGAATTCTGAGAGTCGCCTCTTCGGGCACGTGTATCATCAGACAGCGGTCATAACCTCTGGTGAATTGGGACAGTACACTACACAGGGAGTGAGATCGTGACATAAAGGATGAGCCAAACACCTCCCAGTAACTCCTGCATTGATCTGGCGAGTAGGTGAGTACGTCCATCTACTCGTATGCTATCTATATGCTTCTGACGAGGATGTTTGACATGATTCCATCATTCTGACTGAAAAACAGTGACGGCCTTGACATTGTCAATGACAGTCACTTTCAGTGTCTTTCTCGCGTTTGCGTTGCTCGCTGGTAAATAGACAGCAGTCATCACTACTATGACTCTGATTGTGGTGTCTCTTCAGTTTTAAACTTTCTGTGTCTTACACATCAAGGGAGGGAGCAGCCATAATCCAATGTTAGACCAGGTCTAAAGCGGTCACTACTGAGACAGTGGTTACCACGAGAGGATGGTTGAAGAGACGCATACGTCAGTGAATTTTGTCGGGTAAAAATCATGTGTTTGAAAATACGAGCTGCGATAGAGTGTGCTGATGTATTCCAGGGCATCAGCAGCGTGTGTAGTGAGTTCAACTTCTCACCTCCCAACTTTTAAACAGTATGACAATGCTTCCAGCAGCAGATTCAACCAGAAGGTCCAGTGATCCAGCATTGCTTGTCTTCGACGTGGTGACTCGCTTGGTTAACCAGGTCCAAGAGGACAAAGAGGGCGACTGTTGGTTGCCTGACGTCGAGTTGATGGCATGCGAGCTCCCGTGGACTAGGATTAGTGGCCGGTCGATCTCAAAGACTACCGTTACCTATGCCGTGGCGAAGCATCGCAGTGGAGCAACCAAGGTAAAGCAGACAGCTCGCATCAGCTCTGGTGGCAACAGGCCTGTAGGCAGCTCGAAGGCAAAATCAAAAGGAGAACTGAGCCTATTGGCACGACGTCGTGCCGTACGTACGTCATGACTAGACCCAAAAATACACACACATGACCCAAACCAAACGGAAAAAATGCCCCCCCCCCCCCCCCCCCCTCCCCTCCCCCCCTTTCCCCGAGAAAAATCCTAATATACAGGAAAAAATGGATCATAAAGAGTCGTGCATGAAAATACAGGAGGACTAGGGTAGCATCCACCTAATCCTCCATGCTGTCACTGATGGCCACGTCAGTTTTTTGGAAAAGGCGACGTCGTTTGACGGCAGCCACTCAACTGAACTGGGTGGCCGCGTTGCACGTTAGCGACCACCGCAATGCGTTCAACCAGTTCAGTTGTGAAAAATGCTTCGGCGAAGCCTACGAAAAGCATACGAAAAGCCTACGTGATTTTGCAAGACTGCCTGTCGCCCGGCTTGGCGGCGGGTCTACTCGCTGTTGCCGACTGTTCGGCAAATTGGGAGCGCGTATTTCTCGAGTACGACCCCGACGACCAGCTGGGCGACCCCGAGCAGCCACGCAAGATGTTGTATGATGACTATCGTCTACAAGCTAACCTGCCTTTACACATAATCGATGACCTACAGGTGGCCTTGGAGCAGGTGTGGAAGTGGTTTTACCCAAGCCACCAGGCCTCCGATTGGGTGTTTTTGAAATCTCTCCCTGGTGGCTTGCGTCAAGCCATCCACACCGATTCAAGCCCACCCTGGATCTAGCGCCGCTAGATTTCTGCCGCATTCCTGCGGGAATGATTGTAGCCTTGCATCCAGACACTCGGCTGCACTCATTCGGCTGGAACCGACTGGTCGCAGATGAGGACGATGAGGAGATCACGCTTAACCCAGGTGATGTTATGTTCTCTTTGTTCGTGGCGATCTCATTCACGCTGGTGCAGCCTATTCGTATTTTCTAAACCCTATTTGTATTTTTCCTGTATAGTGTAAATAAGTATCTTTATTTCTGAAGCGGTCACTTTCTTTGTGTTGGCCAGCAGCGGGTTGTAACGGGGCTAGGAACCGTTACCGCAAGAGCAGAGAGAGCGTAGGTAGCGGCGTGCGTACGGCACGTCACAGATGGACGGAAGGGCTTGAGGTTTACTCGGCAAAATCAACTCTGTTTATTTGTCCATCCATCCTTAAAACAAAGTTCTTAATCCTAACCTAAAACCTCACAGATTAGCGCCCATTGTCTGATAGGGAGAAATCTCGGACAATATTGGCCAATGATGAAACAACATGCAATGGTGAGTTTCTGCTGATCAGGAAGGACGTTACATTATTAAATTTAATATATCTCAATGTAATGGGGGGGGGGGGCATATAATCCTAAACCAGTCGTTTGTATTGTGGATGTTGTTGGGTTGTAGGCCATTGAATACGTGTTCAATCAAAGGTGTCTTACGATTTCATTCCGGCAATTACGTCGGAGCCCGCATTTTAACTCCAAGGAGACTAACTTTTGCCCGTTCGTGGCGGGAAGTAACGATTGTGATGAAAGACCGCTGTGCGTCTGTGGGTTGTTTTCCATGAGCAACACCATACAGAAGGACAATTTCATCTCAGTTGAGGTACATTGCTATTGTCGTCTCATTGTGGTCATTTACAGTTCCTAGCTCATTTTTGTCTGATTTTAGGATTTGGTTTGTCGCATCAGACGCCTTAGTACGGTTGAGCCGAAAAAGAGTTACAGTCTGTGTACCTAAACAAGTTGCCCTTTCTGGCTAATCACAAGAAGGAGCATTGGCTCGGTCGTCTTACTACCACATGATGGAAGCGCGCCATCATTATCGGGGCCACGCATGGCCAGATCGATGACGTGTCTCATTATATTGCGCGCGTTCAAATGGAGGATAAGTTCGTTTTGGTTTGTCCAGTCGACGGAAGGTGTGCAGACTGCAGTGCGCACACCCTACGCTGCCTTTTCTCTCACATTGAGGGCGCTATGGGACCATTCCAACTGCTGTGCTAGCGGAATCCAAGATCTCAAAGGAGACTCGCTTTAGATGTTCTCTTCGTGTTAAAAATGCATTTTCTCATTGAATTTGACATTTTCAGGCCCTTTTCCTTTAATTTTCCTTTATATATTTCACTTCATAGAAACCGAGTGTTTCTATAATATTCTTAACCTGATTAGGTTCTCCTCAGGTTTGTGAGCTTTTCAAAAGTAAAAAAGGACAGTACCTGTTATAAACCGATATTTTAGTTTAGTGTGTTCCATGAGAGTCTAGCTTGAGCTAGTTGGCTTCACGTCGTGGGCGCTGTCCACAGCCAGATTCCAATCTCTCCACGTAGACAGATGTATTGAGGCTTCGATAAAGCTTTGGTAGAATTGTCCGCACCATTTCACTAGTGTTACAGGTGGATATTTCTCTAAATACGCATCAAGTTTTGTTATATCTGAGCAAGTGAATGTTCTTCTTGTCTCCAAGTATAACTCCGTTGGTTTTTTGTACCATTGAGAATAGAAAACCTCGTTTAGGTATATTTCAGTATTGTGGGCCAGGGTAACAAGGAATCGACCTACTTCCCTCAGAATATTTGTCAGATCTGGTCGAGTCCACATCAAAATACATGAAGTTATCCGCAGCTTCTCTATATGATACCCGGGACATTAATTCAGGCTCAGCTTGAAAGTTGCACTCATGTCCTTCGTCAATTTGAAGCTTGGATCGAGTGGTATTGATACAGGTCATGATGGAGTAACTCACCGGGGACCTTTGACGTGTACTTCTCTTGGTGCAAGAAAATGGTTTTTTCTTTCTTGCTATGGACTATTGACCTCTGAGGATATACGGAGTATCCAAGATCCGACATCTTGAACCGAGAGAGTGAAGTGTGGATTTGATTTGTGTAAGCATGGTCATGTTAGTCGCAATTATGAGGAGATCGTTTACGTAGACTGCGACGTAGCACGGATGTTCTGTTTTGGTGCTCACAGGACACATTGATCTTTGATGAGCCGCTTAGAACCGAGGCTTTATAGGGAACATGCAGTGTTGGTGCCAGACCCGTGAGTCTTGTTTCAGTCAATAGGCACTCTTGTTTAATTTGCACACATACCGTTCTTTACCTGGCACTATGTACCATTGTGGTTGATTTATGTAGAGTTCTTCATCGAGCTTTCCTATATCGAATGCCGTGTCTAGACTGATAAGAGCGAGAGAGAGGGAGGGAGCTTTCGTCCGGAGGGTGGCTGCTCCAAAGCAGTGTGTCTGGCCCCCTCCATGGAGTTCCCGGTGGCTGAGCTCTCAGCCACCCGTACATCTCCGTCTTAAGTTAAACCTAGTTAACTAATCTACCTAACCTTATGGTATTCGATTATCAAAACCTGATGTACTCACTCAACCACAAATAGAGCGCCCCTCGGGACAATTGGTAGTCTTGAATTTGCCGAGTTCTACACGTGTGGGTTGATCGGGGGCGGAGATTCGTCGTGAAGCCTACGGGTTCTTGTTTGACCCCACGTGCTGATGATAGGTCCCCACTTCTCTTCGGACGACCGATCTTCCTGTCCGAACGGTGGCAAAGACTTGACGGCCTCGCCCTCCAACAGCCTTAGCTTGCTCCTTGCTGCTACCAATGTCGCGCTCGGTCTGGAAGTGTCGTCTGGGTTGGTTGGTCACCTCGATGACCTGGAGCCACCCGTACATCTCCGTCTTAAGTTAAACCTAGTTAACTAATCTACCTAACCTTATGGTATTCGATTATCAAAACCTGATGTACTCACTCAACCACAAATAGAGCGCCCCTCGGGACAATTGGTAGTCTTGAATTTGCCGAGTTCTACACGTGTGGGTTGATCGGGGGCGGAGATTCGTCGTGAAGCCTACGGGTTCTTGTTTGACCCCACGTGCTGATGATAGGTCCCCACTTCTCTTCGGACGACCGATCTTCCTGTCCGAACGGTGGCAAAGACTTGACGGCCTCGCCCTCCAACAGCCTTAGCTTGCTCCTTGCTGCTACCAATGTCGCGCTCGGTCTGGAAGTGTCGTCTGGGTTGGTTGGTCACCTCGATGACCTGGAGTTCCCCCCCCCCCCCCCCCCCCCAACGGCTCAATGCGATACTGAACTGACGCACTTCTGAGCAAACGAACAGAAAACAATCATCTGCCAGTTAAGCCAGCCATCTTCTGGCCCTCTTTCATGGTTGACTGCCACTACGCTCCGTTCTGCCCAACTACCTTTAGCTGTTCCAAATCAATGCGCCGGCACTTCGACAATATCCACAAAGATCTTGGCAGGTTTGTTTGTCGTGTCTGCATGAAGCTGAACATATTCAAGACCAAGAATAGCCTTCAAGCGCACTTGGTGACACACAAGCCTCCGGTGGAATGCAATAGGTGTGGCACAACGTACGCCGCTAGTGTGATCAAACGCCACGCACGGAAGTGTGGTCAAGACGGAACGACCGTAATAGTACGCTCAGACGTCACCGCTTACATCAAGTGGGCGAGCGACCCGACCGCATACAGCCACAAGAAAATAATCGACAGCTCGGTGACGTTTCTGAACAAGTTTCGAACCGTGATCGGCAAGCTGGCCAGGTCAATGTCATTTTCAAACGAGGGTTTGATGAAGCGCATGATGTCGGCTCCAAGGGTCGCCAAGAGTTTTGCACGTATGTGTTCCTTTATTAGCCCTTTTAGGTAAATATTACCCGTATCTGGTGTGGAATAATGGAATTCGACCAAGTGATACGTCTATTACCCAATTAGCGGTGGAACGTTCGTATCTAGGTATGTAGAGATAATATATAAGCCGATAGCCAGCGACTAACTCTGCCCGCTATCGGCGACTCACACACTCTGGGGCCCTCTTTGGCCTCTTTTGGCAATCGCAACAACAATCCAATAATATCGAATGTCCCACTGACCCACACTGATCAGCAGATCGACAATTAATATAAAATACTTCCGGTTCGTGGTACGTACCAGAGCCCTCAGCAAGGGGTAAACGAAGCTTTGCTCCCGTCAATACCCACTCACACACACGATAACCCGGTATACAGACAATACACACTAGGAATCCACTAAAAACTCGCCTAACGCACGCAGACGTACCTTAGGTGTGCACTCGGGCTGTAGACGTCGTTCCCGATGATCTTGTATTCCGGAGACGCGTGCGCAGGTTGGCAAAAAACGTCTTGTTGGCGGAGAGAGGCTGCGTGTCCCCCACCTTAGAGCTACCCTAATATAGTATCCCAATAACCGGTATCTAACCGGTAAGCCGGCTGTGTCCGGCTCGGGCTGGCCTAACCGACCTATAAGACGGGCTAACGCATGGCGAGCGCACTGGGAGTTGACTCCATGGCACAAAATTGGCGAGGCGCTTCGTCACAATTCACCATGCGCAACACTTCCGACAACAAGCGCAAGTGTGCTTCTGACGATGACACGCGCAGTGTCAAACGTCCTCAGACGTTCGGTGAATATATGGAAGAGCCGATTCATACTCCAGAAGAACGTCTGGAACATCTCTTTCCAGAGCTCCACGATACTCCCATGTATCCGAACTTGGAGGGAAACCTCTCCAACGGACCTTGAACCAACGGTACACGTCTCGACGACCCATACGATCCGGACGCGACAGTGTCTGACGATGACGGTGACCAACAATTCGTTCCACGATCCAACGAAGGTTTCCTTCGGAGGCGACGACTGGAGGAGGCGTCGTTCGCTGGAATCTTCGGTCGTGCCGGACGTCATCTCTATTCCTTTGAGGTTGGATCCATGATCTTTAGCAGTCGAAGTGGGAGATGGAACGTTTGATCCTCTCTCTTCGTGCTGAGAATTCTGCTCTTCGTCAGGAGAATCATTAACTTCACTTGGACTTGGAGTATCTCGACAACCATGCTCGTCGTCTTGAACGCATTCAGTAGGATCAGCTGATCCACTCCCAAGGTACGGCTTCAAGCGTCCAACGTAAAACGTAGGATGTAGTCGCATACTTGTAGGAATGTCCAGTGTGTATGCTTCTCCCTTGCATTTTTCAATATCTTGAATGGTCCAATAAACCGAGGTAGTAGCTTGGTACTTCCGAAATTTGATACTGCGTAGTCTGGAAGATTCGATGTGCTGAGTAATATGAGATCGCTTTTCTTGAAAACGTTCGTATTATTCCTTCTGTGCTTGTCCGCTTGTTCCTTCTGTCTGTCTTGTGCTTCTGCCATAGGATCGCAGATATATCGCACAATTGCTTGCCGTTTCGTGATAAATTCTTCAATGTCAATCTTCTCTCTTCTTGTCAGATTCTCAATAGAATCCATCACGTCAAAATTCGCGTTCACTTCTGCGGAATTCAAACTTGTTTCCTGCTCGTTTGTTTTCGATGCGATACGAGCTGATTGACGAAGAGACTGGTGTTGTTCGCTTCTTCTTGGCTTCGGTTTGTTTTCAACAATATCAGTTCTCTTAGTCTCTCCCCCACTCAAAGTTGGCACATCACGGCTGAGTTGTGTCGGTAGTCTTGGGTGAAAACCGTAATTCGCGAAAAGCGGTGAATGTCCTGCCGATGGATGACTTGCGTTGTTGATAGAAAATCGCTCCATGACGAAAATGACGTCGCAAAGCTTCGGAGAATATCTTCGATCACACGATTCACACTTCAGTTTGACCATCAGATTCTGGGTACGTTGCAGTCGACATCGACAAAGTGGTACCCAAAATACCAAAGCCTGCACGCCAAAACTTCGATGTAAATCGCGAGTCGCTGTCGGAAACAATATCTTCAGGTAGTCCGTGTAGTCGGAAAACTTGATCCACAAATATTTGAGCTGTTTCTTCTGCTGTAACCGTTTCGGGGACCGCTTATAAATGAACCATCTTGCTCAAGGTCGACGAAAACCAAAATTCCCTTTGTCCTTGGGGATCTGGAGGCAATCCAAAGACAAAATCCATACTGACGCTTTTCCAAATGTCTTTTGAAATTTGTAGAGAATATAGTGGAGACTGATTTGATTTCGAAAGCTTCACTCGTTGACATACCTCGCATGTACGGACATACTTGCGAACCCACTTGTACATATGTGGGCAATAGAAATCTCGAGAAAAATTTGCATATCTCTTCTCACGGCCTAGGTGACCGTCCACCGGTGTATCGTGATACTCAAATGGTATACGATGCCGAATATCAATGTCGTTTGGTACGACAATCCTTGGTTCTTCATCATCGAATGCGTAATAGAGGACAGTTCCTCAGTTGAAATATCTAGGAATCCCGAATCTCACCTTGGTTGAAAGTGCTTGCAATAGTTCGGGCTTCGGATCGTCAGAATATTTTGACAAACGCCCACACACTGCTCCCAACCACGGCTCCGACGGCCGATTTTCCGATCGGTTGCCACACACAAACGCCCACACACTGCTCCCAACCACGGCTCCGACGGCCGATTTTCCGATCGGTTGCCACACACAAACGCCCACACACTGCTCCCAACCACGGCTCCGACGGCCGATTTTCCGATCGGTTGCCACACACAAACGCCCACACACTGCTCCCAACCACGGCTCCGACGGCCGATTTTCCGATCGGTTGCCACACACAAACGCCCACACACTGCTCCCAACCACGGCTCCGACGGCCGATTTTCCGATCGGTTGCCACACACAAACGCCCACACACTGCTCCCAACCACGGCTCGACGGCCGATTTTCCGATCGGGCCACACACAAACGCCCACACACTGCTCCCAACCACGGCTCCGACGGCCGATTTTCCGATCGGTTGCCACACACAAACGCCCACACACTGCTCCCAACCACGGCTCCGACGGCCGATTTTCCGATTGCCACACACAAACGCCCACACACTGCTCCCAACCACGGCTCCGACGGCCGATTTTCCGATCGGTTGCCACACACAAACGCCCACACACTGCTCCCAACCACGGCTCCGACGCCGATTTTCCGATCGGTTGCCACACACAAACGCCCACACACTGCTCCCAACCACGGCTCCGACGGCCGATTTTCCGATCGTTGCCACACACAACGCCCACACACTGCTCCCAACCACGGCTCCGACGGCCGATTTTCCGATCGGTTGCCACACACAAACGCCCACACACTGCTCCCAACCACGGCTCCGACGGCCGATTTTCCGATCGGTTGCCACACACAAACGCCCACACACTGCTCCCAACCACGGCTCCGACGGCCGATTTTCCGATCGGTTGCCACACACAAACGCCCACACACTGCTCCCAACCACGGCTCCGACGGCCGATTTCCGATCGGTTGCCACACACAAACGCCCACACACTGCTCCCAACCACGGCTCCGACGGCCGATTTTCCGATCGGTGCCACACACAAACGCCCACACACTGCTCCCAACCACGGCTCCGACGGCCGATTTTCCGATCGGTTGCCACACACAAACGCCCACACACTGCTCCCAACCACGGCTCCGACGGATTTTCCGATCGGTTGCCACACACAAACGCCCACACACTGCTCCCAACCACGGCTCCGACGGCCGATTTCCGATCGGTTGCCACACACAAACGCCCACACACTGCTCCCAACCACGGCTCCGACGGCCGATTTTCCGATCGGTTGCCACACACAAACGCCCACACACTGCTCCCAACCACGGCTCCGACGGCGATTTTCCGATCGGTTGCCACACACAAACGCCACACACTGCTCCCAACCACGGCTCCGACGGCCGATTTTCCGATCGGTTGCCACACACAAACGCCCACACACTGCTCCCAACCACGGCTCCGACGGCCGATTTCCGATCGGTGCCACACACAAACGCCCACACACTGCTCCCAACACGGCTCGACGGCCGATTTTCCGATCGGTTGCCACACACAAACGCCCACACACTGCTCCCAACCACGGCTCCGACGGCCGATTTTCCGATCGGTTGCCACACCCACACACTGCTCCCAACCACGGCTCCGACGGCCGATTTTCCGATCGGTTGCCACACACAAACGCCCACACACTGCTCCCAACCACGGCTCCGACGGGATTTTCGATCGGTTGCCACACACAAACGCCCACACACTGCTCCCAACCACGGCTCCGACGGCCGATTTTCCGATCGGTTGCCACACACAAACGCCCCACACTGCTCCCAACCACGGCTCCGACGGCCGATTTTCCGATCGGTTGCCACACACAAACGCCCACACACTGCTCCCAACCACGGCTCCGACGGCCGATTTTCCGATCGGTTGCCACACACAAACGCCCACACACTGCTCCCAACCACGCTCCGACGGCCGATTTTCCGATCGGTTGCCACACACAAACGCCCACACACTGCTCCCAACCACGGCTCCGACGGCCGATTTTCCGATCGGTTGCCACACACAAACGCCCACACACTGCTCCCAACCACGGCTCCGACGGCCGATTTTCCGATCGGTTGCCACACACAAACGCCACACACTGCTCCCAACCACGGCTCCGACGGCCGATTTTCCGATCGGTTGCCACACACAAACGCCCACACACTGCTCCCAACCACGGCTCCGACGGCCGATTTTCCGATCGGTTGCCACACACAAACGCCCACACACTGCTCCCAACCACGGCTCCGACGGCCGATTTTCCGATCGGTTGCCACACACAAACGCCCACACACTGCTCCCAACCACGGCTCCGACGGCCGATTTTCCGATCGGTTGCCACACACAAACGCCCACACACTGCTCCCAACCACGGCTCCGACGGCCGATTTTCCGATCGGTTGCCACACACAAACGCCCACACACTGCTCCCAACCACGGCTCCGACGGCCGATTTTCCGATCGGTTGCCACACACAAACGCCCACACACTGCTCCCAACCACGGCTCCGACGGCCGATTTTCCGATCGGTTGCCACACACAAACGCCCACACACTGCTCCCAACCACGGCTCCGACGGCCGATTTTCCGATCGGTTGCCACACACAAACGCCCACACACTGCTCCCAACCACGGCTCCGACGGCCGATTTTCCGATCGGTTGCCACACACAAACGCCCACACACTGCTCCCAACCACGGCTCCGACGGCCGATTTTCCGATCGGTTGCCACACACAAACGCCCACACACTGCTCCCAACCACGGCTCCGACGGCCGATTTTCCGATCGGTTGCCACACACAAACGCCCACACACTGCTCCCAACCACGGCTCCGACGGCCGATTTTCCGATCGGTTGCCACACACAAACGCCCACACACTGCTCCCAACCACGGCTCCGACGGCCGATTTTCTGATTGGACCACAGAATAGAGTGCATTGAATGAACACTTGGCGCGGTGTGGTGGTACTTCAAGTGATTGCCCGGTCAACCGCTCTTAGATTGAAAGCACTTGTTGCACTGTCTCCACTGTCGGTTCTCTTCTCGCCTTGTGGCTTCACTCGCTGGTGTCCTGGACCTGGATCTGGATCGCGCTTCCGTGTTCACGAGCTGTCCGGATCGCAGTTCATGCTTGCTTGACGCCTGGGACACGTACTGCTCTCGCTTGATATCTGGATTCTACTTCTGGTCGCCCTGGTGGAACTTGTGCAGCGCCCTCGCTGTTGGCACTTGAGCACCGAGGAGAGCGTTACCTCCATCGACCCGATGTGCGTAGCCCAAATGGAATCTGTGTATCCAACGGGTCGCTGAAATCTTGGTGGCGACTGTGTTGTGACGGTTGCCACGGCCTTGTGCGTTCATTCCTCGCCACCAAAGAAACACCACATATTCGCCCACACGAGCGGTGTTCGTCGCTGCGTCGGATGGGTTGAGTCACGGTGAAGACTGCATGTACTCGCACCGCAGAACTGCCTCGAATCATGCGATCTCGTCACGCATGCCAGCCGTGATCGGAATTCTGTGTGGGCGCCAACTACCCCGCAACGATGTGGCCCGCTAGAAAAAAACGCGGTAACCGACGGGAGCAGGTGGCCACATAGCGTAAACTGCCGACTAGTTTCTGCATTTGGCGCAGGGACACACTCGTTGTTCTCGTGGCGGCGTCCAGACGGAGACGTGTCTTTAGAACCTTGTCGTTGGGGATGGCCATCGTTCTGCCGTCATATCCAATATCCCAAATCAACCCGAGAGACATGCTGACGCGGCACCAACCCGTGAACTTAAGGATAGTGCGCGCAGACATGGGCTAGTTGGTGAAGTATGATTGGCGATCAGATTGTTGCCGCTGTTGTCTTCTCTATCTTCTTTCGCTCCTTTCTCAGCTTCCGCAACGCGCTGAGCGCGAACTAACATCACTTGCTGACAGAAACGCAGCGAATATTGATGAGTCGTACGAAGCCGAACCTTCTAGGAATATTGACAGTGTCTGGTTTCAGACTAGGGGAGCTTGCTTTAATCCAAATTGTCGTCAACGTGGATTTAACATACCGTAACGTGAATTGCAAACGAACAGCGTCTTCATCATATGCGCATGTGCACGAAGACCAGTGGTCGCGTCAGGCCAGATCTTTTTATCACTCCAAACGGAGCACGTGTCCTTCGTACGCTGCACCTTTTCGCCTAAAATACCCGGAAGTCGCAAACATAATCGAAGATTTTCGGTAGTGGGCGGCAACTTCAAATTGGTCACGCATCTTGGGCTAGTACGGTTCACCCGCTACAAGATGTTTGGAGATTAAGTGCTTCTTGAAGCGCCGCGTCTGTATGTGCTCCAAGCAGTAGTGGCAGGGCCTTCTTAGCCCTTGATTCGCGGTCAGAAAGCCCCCCGGAATTGTATGCCACTCATCTCACTGGATGCTTGCCATCAACGTTGGGCACAATGTTATTGGCCTATGCTTTGGGTAGAGGGCAATGGTGGAGTGGGCAGGCAGCACAGAATTGACTTCGATGCCACAGACTTGTGAGATTTCAGCTCGTCTAGAATTTCTGTTGTGTCCCTCACTTTCTTCCCCATCTTCGCGGCCATGCGTACTAGCATACAATTATGTCAATCAATTTAATCTTCTCTCCGCTATACACCTGACTTTCGGCTTCCTCTGTTGCACACGGAATCTCGCCTTAAGCGCCCTCGGATCGAGGAATACTTTTTCTCCTAGTTCAGACCGCTGAGCTCAGAAGAGGTCTTGCAGTCTTCATTGTCGTCCTCGTGGATTTGACATCGTCATCATCGATTGAACTGAATTGATTCTCAATGTCTTCGCCATTGCATAGAGCCAGCAGGTTAGGAGTACATGGGGTTGGACATCTTCAGCGACTGGGGCGTCAATCCCCAACTGCTGGGGCATACGTAAACGAACAATGCCAGCCTCTTAAAATGGATTGCAGCTGTTTCTATCCAGTCAGCTGGTAGTAAAAGCTACTGATCACTGCCACTTGTGACACTGCTGTGTGTACTTCGTGTACATCGCAAATCCTTCGTTGCTATTCAATCCACCCTTACGACAGGAATTCCTTCCCTGTAGTTATGACTGAAAAGGCGTCACTTGTAGGCACCTCATTAAGCGCATGAGCATTGCTGACCTCCAGAATCGACAATTACAAACCAGTGACCACGCGAGAGCACCAACCAAGTAAACACCGTCATCAAGTTCATGAGCGAAAATCTTCGCAAATCCGTGCACAGTGTTAACGGTGAGATCTCCCAGCGAGGTTCTTTGACAGTTGGAGCGACCAATGATCTTAGTAGCCAGTCGTAGTGAAGACACAGCGACCATTCTCAGGAGCACCAAACAGAACCCTCATGGTTTGCAGGTATTGTGCGAATGATCGCTTCTGAGTTCTGACCTCAGTTGTTTCAGCCTCACATAGATCAACCCAACCAAGCTGGTAGTGGAAACCATCAAGAGGCAGATTTTCGGCAGGCTCCCAGGTGACGTCATAGACGCTCCGCGAGTTACCAACACGCTGCTTGTCCCAACGCACTACGTAGTCGCATTCAGACTCACCATCCTTCGATTCGCTGCGTGCGTCCAAGCACGCTACGGTCAACATTTATCCATACGTCCCATTTCGGAACAGACCGCCGTGACCTCTCGAGGTGCGCCCTTCCTCGAGATGCGCGACTACAGGTTGCGGAGCGGACCGTGACCACCGCTGGCTTTCTTGCAGTACGTGGTGTCTTCGCCATGATCCAGTGGGCCCGACGGCGTCAGCAAGCCGTGCGCGGATCAAAGCGAATTCGGAAGCATCCATCTAATGGAGGGGTGAGTGTATCAAATGTTGGTGCTAAGCTGTATGTAGACATCAGATATAGGTAAATATAAACGGAGACGTAGGAACCACTCGCTCGCGTGTGGTCTCCGAACTCGGGTGGGGCAGGACATTCCAGCACCCGCCGCAGTCAGCACACACCCTCCGGCAAACAACTTTCTCTCTTTTATCAACATCCCGCATTAAAATCGTGGCATCCGGTCGGTCTCGATACACGTCACGGTCCATTGGACCAACTATCGGGCTGGGTGGAGATAACACTGAACCAAAGTCCTCGCCAGTTCTCGCCTTCTTGCACTGGCACCAGACTCGATAGCTCAGTCATCGATGGCCCCATAGAGACGATTTATGACACCTCGCACTCCCCAAGCCTGTACCATGTGGGCAATTCTATTTTCAGTTTCATGTTCATGTGAGTCACTCAAACACATCCAAGACACACCTTCTGATCTAAATTGAGCTTCTTCTTCATCAGCCTTTTGTGCTGGAGAAAATCGCGGGCAATAGTAATGTCTAACATGATCGCCAGTAATAGTATTGCAGTAATAAACACAATAGTGTAAGAAGAGCAAAAAGAGGCGTACTAAAAAAATGTGCGCGCTATCCGCAGGCAAGATATTTACTAACAAGCTTCTCCGGTACGTTGGCAATAGGCTCCAAGTTAGTTCGTCGAGTCGCTTATGTCATTTCCACCTTGGGTATACTCCTCCAAGTGTTGTCAGTCACGATGCTTTTGAGGTCCGTCCAGTGAATGTGACCACTTTCCACTATCGTCAAAACCATTGTCCAGAATGAGGACAACGGAGTGCACGCCACACCCTTGCGAATATATATCTTGAGGCTGAAGCGTGTCATTTGTCGATCAGTGTTACAGTGCGTGTTCGACTGCTAAAATAAGTGGAATTGTGATGGAGTGGTTTGGGAATTTTCTCAGACGCAATGTAGATAGGCTGAAAACTAACTAGGAACCGTCCAGCGAAGGGGTCACGCTAACCAGTTCTAGTTTGCCACGGTAAAGTTAATGGGAAATAACGATATTTATGGCCAGTAACTCACGTTGTGTACCCTTTATTAGCAGCCCTTTGATGCTTTACGGCACCTATCTGATGGTCTACGTGCAGGAAGTAGGTTTAACTCTACCACTGACAGACTCAGTCAAGCTTGGGGAGCTCAGCTATTTGTTGGGAAACACAAGTCTTAGACGAGTTTATATACACACAAGCTGGGAGCGGAGTATTACTCGGCTCCCCAGCTAACAATCGGGTCCTCGACCTCTTTTAACACTCTCAAACAAATATAAAGCGTCCAGCTGGCGTGAACCAGCTGATACGGGGTTGATATGAAGGCTAAGTTACTCTGGCGGGCCAGATTCCTCAGCAGAACACAGGGATTTTGCTCCACCTAATGCGCCTCAGACCCAGGGGGCTGGGAAAATACACACAGATGCCAACTACTAGTACTTAGACACGCAAGCTTACCTTGTACCGCGGCAGCAGGCCCGATACGCGCGCAGGAACCAAGTCACTTGAGTCTGACGTGGCAAAAGGAGAAGTCTCTGTTGGTGGAGGAGGCCCCTCTTGGCCCCCCTCTTAACTGATACGAAGTGTCTACAAACTGACTACAGCTACCCTGTCCTGACTATGCCCGGCCTGGGGCACCCTGGGAAAATCCTTGAGGATCCCAGCTAGGCTGGGATCCAATCCTGGGAATGGGGTTGGGAAAATGTCCATCCCAGCCCTGGGAATGGGGCTGGGAAAACTGGACTCAACCCAGACCTGGGAACCTTGGTCGTATTTTCTGCCTGTACCGCTGGCGGGAGGGAAAACTCTGGGGCCGAACGCGAGGGGAGATGGACGGGGGGCCACTTTTGGAGGGCGCTACATCACAGAATCATGCCGTCGCAAGTAGCCACATCAAGTTTAGCGACCTCTTTTGTAACGTCAAAGCGACATTGCTTCAGATGCAACATGCTGTAAGTTTGAACGTGGTAGCTTCAAGCGATCTCTCAGAACAATTGGTCAAATGTCGCAAGAGACATTGATATGAGCATTGTGTCCAACCCAGCCAGCACATTGAAGACAGGCTGGGCACGACGTCCAAAACATGGTGAGACCTACGGCAAAAAGTACATTATCCCTTTCAAGGATGCCATCCGAAGGATGTTTAAACGAGGTGCTGCAAATACGAGAACAAGTACGGTCCAGAACGGACAATCCAAGTCGCTATGACTTGCCCAGCCAGGGAGAGATTCGACAAGAGATCACCAACTTGATCAGAGCATCGAAGAAACAGCCGCGATTGCAATCCTCGGTCCAGCTATCCAGTGGTGAAGGCGCGCAGCCTTCAGTCCAGGTAGCGAGGTCCCGCACCAGGATGTCACAACGATGCCTAGACTTTCTCAGAGAGACGCTCGCGAGAGAGCCGAGATTGACACCGAAAGATGTTGCAACCAGATTCCGAACGGCTTCCACTGAACTGGCAAATGTCTCGGACAGACAAATCAAGAGCTGCTGGTACTACCTTCGACAACCCTAGACATGCACAATCGGTCGTTCAGCCATAATTTGATGTTCCAAATTGTATCTTATTCACTATCGGGAAAAGGGCTAGATTAAGTCTTCCATTGATTGAGAAAAATTGATAGAATCTGATGATTGGCTAAAATACACCCTGCCACAATCTGATGTCATGCGACATGGCATCAGATTGAGGCAGGTATTTTTGCCAGTGCCACGTCCCTCCCCTCCGCTCACGGAAGAACGACAAGTCACGGGTCGTTACTGCAATCTCACCTTTACAGTAGTCGCTGGTTAGTAGGCGAGCAAGCGATGGAACGCCCGTGGGTCGTATGCGAGGGCGAAGTGACGGAAAGTCTGGATGGCAAGGCGGTAACCAGTGACTGATCGCCTAGATGGTAAGGCAGTAATAAATTAAAGCAGTATTTTTTTTTGTTTTTCTCCAATCTTCATCGATGTGGTAGTTGCGGATCGTCGTTGTAGGCGATGAGAGGTAAGAAAAAAACTAATGTTGTGGGCGTGGACAATGCGGAAAGTAAGGAGCGATTTACGAGTTCATTCAGGAATCGAGTAACGAGCAAACGTCGATTCGGCTGCTGCTCTGGTGCCACCTAGGACCAAGCAACAGTCGTGCTTTCAATGCGTCCTGCTGGTCGACAAGTGGCATCGGCCTAGCTCTTATCAAGCACAGGGAGTTAGGTGGTGAAGCTGATGCTTCTTACCTCGAAGGTTCGATGGAGTTTTGTTTTCTTCAGCTGTGTGATGCAGATAAAGACGGCAAGCTCATACCAAATGAACTGGATGTATGACTAGCAATGGTGTGGAACCTCTGATGTAGTCTATCTAAGTCAATTCAGGTACGAAGGTAAGCATGACGGTATCTGTGTCGATCATCCACGCCAACCCATTCGCGCTCGTCCGCCGCGTCGATGCTTTGTCTTTACCAGCCGCTCCGGAAGCTGAAGACAACTTTCGCCATGGGAATCGAAGTTGAAGCCCTGGTCTCCGTTTCGACGACTGTGCTGCCGTCGAGAGACCTCGGAAAACAACTTGGCCTTGGAGTCCGAGTAGAATGCGTCGCCATTCTCCATGTCCGTTCACTGTAGCGCAGACGCCACCAACGTCATCGTGCGGACCAAGCAGTCACGAGCAGCGCGTTGAGCCATCCCGTCTTGCGAAACTAGATAAAGCAGTGCCGTGACTACACAGATGAGAGAATCGAGGAGCGAACGCCGTAGAGTCGCAACAAGTAGAGCGGAAAGCGGGTGTGATGACGACTATGAGACTGAGCGTGGCCGCAACGCGTTCGACGAATCGAGAGTATGAGGGACTGGATGACACGGGCACGTAGAAGTCGACGCCAATGCGCCGCGTGCAGGTGCTGACACATGCCACTGACGCTCCTTCGAGTCGTCTCGACGTTCGTCGTGAGCTCTTACTCCTGGAAGGCAAAGCGAAATTTTGTGAATCTGGCAGTGGCAAAGTACACGATCTCACAAAATTTCATAGTATCTTTTTAGCCAATCACTCAAAAGGAATATCTCGGGACTGTACTGTAGATGAATTATCAATGCTCATCTCCAATTGTTCGGATAAATGCCGCGGCCACTTTAGCCGCAATGCCGAGTAGTGGTCTCGATTTCTTGAATTTACTCAAGTGACATATCGATCTATCACTTTATCTTCTTTGATTTTATTGTAAGAGGTTTCTGGATTCGCGATATTACAGAATGCCATACAAAACCGTTTTTTTTTTGCCTGTTTCATACATAGATTCGGTGTTAAAGGGGACTCTGACGAAATAGCAAATCATCAACAGGGTGCACAAGATTCGGGCCGCGCATTATGGTGGTACAGATCCGATTGCTCGAGTTAAACTAACTCCACTAGCGACAGTTGTAGGGAGTGATACACCATTTTTCCAGTTTCACACCTCGGGACATTTCGATATGTACCAAGTGCTTTCTGCCAGTGTGTCGTTGTGGTGGTTTTCGACCACGGATCGACACTCTACATCCCAATGTTCCACATCTTGATGATCGCCAAGACAGAGCGAATGTACAGGACAGCCCTACAGTACGTGGTTGACACGCTCCTCGACATTACAGGAGGCAAGCTTGACCCGGCAGCAGTTACGTGGGACTTCGACTTGTCTCTTCAAAACACTATCGAGAAGATGTTTCCGGACGCAACCGTTGTTGAGTGTTTGTTTCATCGGAACCCAGCAATCCGGGAGTGGCTCACAGGGAGAAGATGGACTATCGCGAGGTCCACATCGCCATTCGACAGGGCTGCATCGATATTCTCACAGTCGTCCCCCCACCGCAAGACGGTCAAGAAAGGGATACCGCTTGTAGAGAAGAGGGTGAGGGCGCAATGGACCAAGGCGAAACTTCAGTACTCCACAGAAATCTGGGATAGCTTCTGGACTTATTTTCAATAGGAATTGGATCCAAACAATCCCCCCTCGAGATGGAACATCAACAACCTCCCATTCTCGCTCGTCAACAAGGTGAACAACTTGCTTGAGCTTTACAACAAACGCTTGAATGGAATGTTCGCGGATCCTCATCTCTCTCTTCCGAAGTTCTGCGCTTCTGTCGAGAATGAAGCTCGAACCTACATCGACGATTATCCGCCATCATGAATTTATGGTATGAACCTGAGATACCTAATGCCCCTAGATCCTAGTTTGTACCTAGGTTGGCGTTTCTTCTCTGTGTGTTGCATCATAGTGTTCATGTTTTGCACATGTACTAATGACTATATTTTGCACATTCCAAATGGCTACGTTCTAGTATGAGAGACTGATCTTCATGACACTCTCTGAACTAATCCTGAAACCAATTAGGTCCAGAAAAACTAGGTCTACTCCTGGGCAAATTAGGTCCAGTTGACATCGGGTCCAGGATCAGTTTGGTCCAGATGTTGTTAGATATTACACCGGAAATTACAAAAAGATACATAAACTAAGAAATATTTACAGGAACATATTTGAGTCCCTTACATTGGACCTGGACCGCATAGAACCAAAGAAATAAAGCACCACCAACTCCATTTGTAAGCGAGGAGGTCGTCTGACAACGAGCTGTTAAAATGGTGGCGACGGAATCGCAATGAAAGGAGGAGAAATGTCAGATCATGCAGGGTAGACATTCCACTCGTACAATACAAGAAATTTGTCAGTATGACAAAGCTGATGCAATTTGAGATTCTTGCCTTCACTGGTCTCATACTAATTGTACGACAGCTTGGCCATATTCTAATTATATGCTTGGACAAAACTGTTCTAATGGCCCAACGGGACTCAGCGAAGTGTTTTTGGTATGGGCTTCACATTTGTAATGAGCACTGACTTCAGAAGGGCTTTCTTGAAGCCAATGGTATACTATCCAGTTACCGTCAGGGTATCGGATTGCTTGCTGTCACTGAAGCTGATGTGCTGCTCTTCCTTGGCATTCATCAGCAGGATGATGGATATCAAAGTCACTCGCTCATCCTAAACATATGTCCAGGTATTAGGAAGAAACGTGAGGCCTCTGGATGTATTCGTTGTGATGTTCTAAACAAACATTAGGTCTAGATTGGAGATTGTGGCAGGAGATTCTTTTTTTTTTCGACATACAATTTCACGTCGAATATATCTATACGTCTGTGTTCCAGTTGCACCGATCAACACCGAATATCTCTAATAACCAAGCTATGCGGTGTGGCAAAATAAAACGCTAAAATTCGCTATTGATCGTGTATAAATAATTTTCTCCATGACTTGAACTTCTTTGGGACAGGACATCTCGAAAAGGAAACAACTGTGGAAATCTGAAAACAGCGTTAGATAGGGCAGATAATGTCATAGTTCACCTGCCATAAGGCATGACTCGTATAAGTTCGACTTCAAGTTGGACTTATCCGTTGATGTAATCATCGACGTGACAAGTTCTGATTGGCGGAATAATCCAGCCAATCAGATTTATACGTTCAAGCGTTACGTAAACTATATATGACGTGTATATATTCTGTCCATTGATTGGCTAGTAAATGAATGGACAGAAGATAGTGTCGGCTTAGAGGTAGCAGCAGCGAACTAAGTCCCGATCAATTCACTTTGCATTTTACCAACTCCACAACAATTGGTAGCACTTGTTGGTCTACCATCGGCTCGGTGTTCGGCGCTCGTCCTTCGGTTTTCGGCTGGTCCCTCGCACTTACCACCCGTGTTAGCGGCGTGAGAGGTTGTGTAGTGGGTCTTTCTTGTGGTTCCCCGTAAATCGAGAGAGTCTGGAAACAGATAGAGTAACTCTCGTGGGTTGATAGCAAGTAGCGACTGCGCAATTCTTGATCGTTGTTGGCATTGGTGTCTCGTGTGAAGTCCTAACGCTAAACTCCGTTCACACTTCTGGCCATTTGACTCAAGGTCATCTGGGTAGTACCTCCGGGGAACAGAAGGGAGTTGAATAAGTCGTTCAGGTGCATGGGAAAGAGGAAGAGAGGAAACGAAGAGTTTGACTCTAAGCTTGGTGAAGTGTTCCTTTTTGGTGGTGAAGCAAGAGCGGAGAAGGCAGCGAAAGATCTCGCAAGTAATCTCAAGTTGACGCGGCGCATCAACGACATTCTACGCAAGGAAGTGTCGAAGCAAGGCAAGTTCGTCCCGGAAGTAGCAAGTGAACTCGATCAAGCGCTGCACGAAGTTGAGATCTTGCTGCAAGAAGCTGAGAGAATTCTCTATCAAGACGTTCGGAAGATCGCTAGTGACTTCAAGAAAAGCACCAATTGACACACTTCCCCTTTTAGCTTAAACTCTTCTGTTTGCCTTTCGATTTTGGTGCACCATGGAGCCGGCTACGAATGAACAATTGATGCAACAAATGATCGCATTGATCGCACGACAGCAAGAGATGCTTGAGAAGATGCAACGAGAACAAGTCAGAACGGAATTTAAGTTGGAAGGAGTGAAGTTGCCAACGTACAGTGGTCGTGTCGAAGAGTCTGCGCAATTGTTCTACGAGCAAGCCGATCAGTATTTTGCTGCGAAGGGTATTGCGTGGAAGTCAGCTGAGCTGGCGCCAAGAGTCCTAGCGGCATTGGGTGGTTCATTGCGTAGAGCTGCCGCGCAATGGTTTGCTACTCGACGAGTTCTCATTCAGTCTGTTGATGAATTTTTCACGGAGCTGCATCGGGAATTTGTTCCAGCAGATCTCTAGCAGAGACTCCGAGACCAACTCAACGCCTTACAGCAACGTGATTGCCGTGACTTGGCAGATTACATTGCTAAACATCGTCAATTAATGGTGCAAGTCCGAGACATGAGTGAGATTGACAAGGTCATCTATTTTCAGAGAGGATTGAAGCAGCGCACCCGAGAAGAAGTTCAGTACCGACGATGTGAGACGTTGAGTGATGCAATTACTGTGGCCTTGAATTACGATCGCGCTCACCAGTGGCAGTATCGAAGCGAACCGAGACGTTATGAAGAGCCAAGACCAAGTTATTTGCGCAACGAACACAGTCAGCGAGCAGAACCTGAGCCTATGGAGATTGACAATGCGCAAAGGTTGAGCAGAGAAGATTGCAGAAGAAGGAAGTTGTGCTTTAAGTGTAAGAAGCCTGGCCACTCATGGAGGCAGTGTGGATCATCGAAGAGATCGGAACCCAGACGTAACCAGAGACGTCCGGTCAATAATGTGGAAGAAGACGCTGTGAGCGAGGATGAAGTGATCTTGTTCGATCGAGTGACGACGTGCAATGTGCAAGAGAAGGAAGAAACCGAATTGATTCGGAAGCCAGCGGTGATCGAAGGGAAGCCAGTGACAGTGCTCCTTGATGGTGGATCAAATGTGAATTTGATTCGACCTGGACTTGCAAAGAAAGTTTTGGGAACGCGGCATGTGCAATTGGAGGCGTTCGACGGAAGTCTGCAGAGTCAAGAAGTGAAGAAGGTGCAAGCGGATGTGTCCATGGAGGGACACGTGTTCAAGGATCAGAATTTCACCGAGTGGAACAAGATGAGTGAGAAGCACGATGTCATTTTGGGAAAGCCATGGCATTATGAGTTCCAGCCAAATGTGAATTGGAGAACGAACGAAGTCTCGTTTCCAATTAATACCGAAATGGCAGAGGCGACTGCGACGAATGTTGTGATCGATTCCGTGATCGACGGTGATGAATTTACTCAACAAATGAAGAAATGCGCGTACGAAGAAGTGTACAAGGTGAAGATATGTGCGGTAGTTGCCAAGGCGGCGCCTGATTTCGTTCAGCCGGTACTCGAAGAATTCTCCGATGTGTTCCCAGACACACTTCCGGATGAATTACCCCCAGAGCGTTCAGTCAATTTCGAGCTGCAAATGAAAGAAGGCGCGGAGCCGAAGTCCAAAGGAATATATCGATTGTCGAAGACGGAGCAAGATGCATTGGAAGACTTCATTCAGGAAAAATTGCGCAAGGGTTGGATTGAGGTGTCAAACTCTCCTTGGGTCTCTAACATTTTTGGAGTTCCTAAGAAGGATCCTGCAACCAACACGAGTCCAAAACGTGCTGAGTGGCTGCGATCTGGTAATACGAAGATACCTATACGCTGGGTAATTGATTACCGATATGTGAACAGCCAAACTCGGGTTCCTCAGATTCCGCTTCCGCTCATTGACGAGTTATTCGACAAGATGCAAGGTTGCTCCATTTTTACGGTCATTGATTTGGCTCAAGGCTATCACCAAATGTTAGTCGCAAATGGCTCGCGACAATATACGGCCTTCCGTACACACAAGGAGACGTATCAATGGTGTGTAGCGCCTATGGGTTTGGCCGGAATGCCAGGCATTTGGTCACGTCTCATGCGATCTTTGTTCGACAAATTCGATTTGTCGTCGTATATTTGGATGACATCTGTATTTTTTCCAAGACGCAGTCCGATCATATCGATCATCTACGACAAGTTTGTGGAGTTCTACGCGAACAACGCCTGTACGCTCATCGTGACAAGTGCTCATTTGGGTTACCTTCAGTCGATTTTTTGGGACACACTGTGTCGAGTTCAGGGTTGTCGGTTGACACAAAGAAGACTCTCGCTATCGAGCAAATGAAGCCGCCGGAGTCCAAAAAAGAGCTTCTTAGCTTTTTAGGACTTGCTGGATATTATCGACGCTTTATCTGCGATTTTGCTACTCATGCTTTGCCGTTGAGTGCATTAACAAAGAAAGATGCTGAGTGGTGTTGGGGTCCAGAACAAGAGAAAGCGTTTCTGAGCTTGAAGTTGGCTTTGCAACAAGCCCCTGTGTTAAAGTTGCCAGATTTTTCGCAGAGATTTTTGGTGACAACCGACGCATCGGGGTTTTGCGTGGGTGCAGTTTTATCTCAGCGGTTCGGTGAAGATGATCATCCGATTGCGTTCTATTCGAAGAAACTTGGGCAACACGAGTTGAATTGGCCGCCGCATGAGAAGGAATTACTTGCGATCAAGTTGGCGCTGGAAAAATGGCGACATTACCTCCATGGTCGGCCATTTGATGTCTACACGGATAATTCCGCGTGTCGTTGGATGTTGCATCACCCCAAGGTTTCACCGAAACTGGCGCGTTTTCTCACATTTTTCTCTCAGTTCGACTTTGTGCTTCATCACGTGAGAGGTGTGCAGAACGTCGTAGCGGATGCATTAGCCCGCCCAGGCGATCAAGACTCGAGTGAAGATACTTCGTCGCCAAGTGTGCATGAATGCGACAGTGTGTGCCTTCAAATTGGCGCTACGACACGACGTCATTTTCGAATGGCATCAGAATTGCGTGAGTTACCCGAAACCGTAGCTCATGTCATTCTCGACGACGTGGACTTTCGGGGGGAGAGCCACCCTATCGGGATGAGGCAATTTCACTGGAAATTCAAGACTGATCAAGTCCACAATGTCGAGTATGTACTTGTCAGCACGCATCTGGATTCGAAGACGAAGAACGAATTTCAAGAAGGCTACGCAACGGATCCTAATTTTTGCGACGCTTGGAATGATACCGGAAAAAATGGAGAATCCAAGTTTGTGAAGATGAAAGGCCTGCTTTATCTTCAAACGGATCACAATGTCAAGCGGTTGTGCGTACCAAATAACGACAAGTTACGCACAAGTATCATCAGTGAGCAACATGATGGACCAGTGGCTGCACATCCGGGAATTCAGCGCACACAGTTCAAAGTTGCACAATGGTATTATTGGCCAACATTGGAGAAGGATGTTCGAGAGTACGTTTCTTCATGTGAAACTTGCATGCGATGGAAATCGAGCAGTCTCAAGAAGATCGGAAAATTGATGCCAATTCCCATTCCGAGCGAGTGTTGGGAAGTCGTTTCAATGGACTTCGTGGTGGGATTGCCAGTATCGAACGGCTACGATGCTATTTTAACGGTAGTAGACAAGTTGTCAAAGCGTGCAAAGTACATTCCAAGTCACACCAAGGCTGATGCAGAAGACGTTGCCCGATCATTTTTTGATGGAGTCGTACGCCATCATGGATTACCCCAAGTCATCATCAGTGATCGAGATTCCAAATTTACATCGAAGTTTTGGAAATCATTGATGAACCAGATGGGAGTCAAGTTGAGTATGACGACGGCTCATCGAGCTCAGAGTGACGGACAAACTGAACGTCAAAACTTGGTTCTTGAAGACGCATTGCGCTGTATGGTGTCATATCATGGCAATGACTGGGCAAACCATTTAAGTACCATTGAATATGCACATGCAACACTTGTCAGTTCGTCGACAAAATTATCGCCGTTTGCGATTGACACTGGAAGACAACCAAGGTCGATAACTCAGAATGAGTTGTCAAATTCCAGCCAAGAAATTCCATTGGTCGAATACGCTAAGAGATTCGTGGACGAACGCAAGAAGTTGGTTGAACTTGCACGCAAGAACTTGATCGCCGCTCAAGAAAGACAGAAGCAATACTACGATAAGAAGCGACGCGAAGTGGAGTTTGCAGAAGGAGATTTAGTTCTCTTGGATACCAAGAACTTGCCGTTGAGAGTTGCTGCAGAAGGCGCGGAAGAAAAGAAGAGCAAATTAGCTGCGCGACGTATCGGTCCATTTCGCATTATCAAGATGATCAACGATAATGTCGCGAAACTGGAGTTGCCTGCGAATCTGTCGCGACTTCATCCGACGTTCAATGTCGAGCTATTGACGCATTATGTGCCAAGTCCGGATAAATTCGAGACAAGACCTACGTCTAAAGCCGCACCAATTATCATCGATGAAGAGACTGGCGAAAAGACGTACGTCATCGAAAAGCTCTTGGAATTTCGCCAAGTCCGGCGCAGACGTGAATGGTTGATTAAGTGGGAAGGCTACCCGGAACACGAATGCACATGGGAACCGGAAAAAGACCTCAAGCATGTTTCGCATTGGGCGGATTTGGTCGAAGATTTCGAAAACCGCCAACGCGAAGTCAAGTCCGGGGGATGTCATAGTTCACCTGCCATAAGGCATGACTCGTATAAGTTCGACTTCAAGTTGGACTTATCCGTTGATGTAATCATCGACGTGACAAGTTCTGATTGGCGGAATAATCCAGCCAATCAGATTTATATGTTCAAGCGTTACGTAAACTATATATGACGTGTATATATTCTGTCCATTGATTGGCTAGTAAATGAATGGACAGAAGATAGTGTCGGCTTAGAGGTAGCAGCAGCGAACTAAGTCCCGATCAATTCACTTTGCATTTTACCAACTCCACAACAGATAACGTAGTTTATCGTGGTATGCGTAACTCCGATTCGGACATAACGGGTTGAAAGCATCATTTGGTTTGCCGCAGTCTCAAATGGGTACACGATTTTTTTTTGTTTTTGCTGTGGATTTCATTTGTTTTGTCTCTCCAATCTAGACTGTAGATCGGACCGCACTTCGGACATCGACTGTCGTAAATCGGACCTTTAATCATATTTCGGGGCATAAATCGGAGTAAAACGTACGAAATGTCACTCATACTTCGAAGGATAAATCGGACCTAAACCACTCTCTCACTCCGACCTCTGAGCTGAAGGTCCGATTGTCGTTTTTAGAACGAAAAACGGACCATGTTCTCCCATCTAACCTGAAATAAATAGAAGAGGTCCCTGACCATGTCTGTCACTTCATCGGGGGTAAGCCACTAAATAGGCCAGATAGCCCGATCCCTATTCCCAAATCCGATTTGTTATAAATCGGAGCAAAATACATTGGGAACGACAAAAGGGATGAAATCCACAATACCAAGTACGATTTCATATTGGGCATGAGCCACAAATTATGTGGTACCCGATCCCTAAGCATACTAAAACAAGTACAGTGAATTTCCAGATGATAGGTCAAAATTACCAACTTAGGATGGTCGCACCCCGGCGACCAATTACCTGTTCGCTGTTGGTGGGGTATCACCGGAAGGGCCCACACATTGGACAATATTCCATTGGCTTCGTATTCTCTGTACAATAATTATTGGTAAAAAATATCCGCTCATTAGTCCAATTACGCCATGTTTTCCGGGACAGAGGAAGTATATAACTGAATGAGCGAGGGTCGCAATAATCGATAATTTTCTGACAAATAGAATCACCCAAAGCGGTTGACAAAGTCGAAGGTGTGTTTTGGGCAAGAGGGAAGAGTGAGTGGAGAGCTCACCAGATTTGGGGAATATAACAGTAAACCAAACAGCCTAGGCCTAGTCAGGCCATATTTGGACATTTGTCTCGAATGACATAATATCTGGCTTTCATCGCCAATATCCAGTACTACAACATCATTTTTGTTGTCGCTAAAATATTGTTAATAACTTCAGCCTGTCATAATTGAGAACTCGAGGTAACAAACGGCTTCCTGGGTGAATCGGGGGTCTCTTCGCTTCAATCCAAATCATACGATACTCGATCCGCTGATTCACGTTATTGCCTGGTCTCTTAAGTGCACCATTGTTGGAGGAATGAGATAGGGTGGGATCGGACAAATCGCTTTCATGCTCGGCATTTCGTGGCGATTCAGAATTGACTGTTTCTGATGCTTCAGATTTAGATCATGACGTTCTAATTTCGATCCGCTGAAAAGTCCCGCGTGTGTTCCTAATTCATGGTACCGTATGTCACGCCACGGGACTTTCCGCCACATGTCGCAGCAGTTGTGTACTTGTAGTCAGTTCGTGACTCATTCTTCCATCGTCACTTCCCCCTGTCATTCCAAGACAAGCTCCGAGAAGACAAGCCTTCATAACTCACCATGGACGGAGACGATGCGTGCGACATGTGCGAGTGCCTGATGTGCGGCGCGCTCTGCGGAGCCTGCTGCGCCGCCGCCGCCAGCGACGATGACAGCCGCCGCGGCCACGGCCACGGCCACCACGGCCACCACGGACAGCCAGTCTACGTGCAGCCCGTCGTGGTGCAGCAGGGCTACCCACAGCAGGGTTACCCACAGCAGGGCTACCCACAGCAGGATTACCCGCCACAGGGCTACCCAGCCCAGCCAGGCTACCCACAGCAGGGTTACCCTCAGCAGGGCTACCCACCACAGGGCTACCCACAGCAAGGCTACCCACCACAGGGCTACCCAGCTCAGCCAGGCTACCCAGCTCAGCAGGTGCCTTACCAGCAAAAGTTGTAAACAAGCACGATTGAAAGTGTAGGACAGAGTCGAGTGCGTCGACGAACAAACTGAACAATAAAAAGCGTTTCTGTGTATCTCATTTTTGTGTATTGATCACGTGTCGACTGATATGTGTCGACTAACGGGTGGTGCTTCAATCTCTACGCATGTCTGTCCACTTACTACCCATGTAGGCTCATTCAATGACCCTTTTCGTCTCTTAACGCCCAGTGATTCGGTCGGCGTCCTTCGTTGCGGATCTTGCGATCAGCACGCTGCAGTACTTCCAGGCGCACCTTCCAGTCCTGCGCAGTATCCAAGTCATTCATCGCCAGATACCGCAGGTCCTCTCGGTTTCGCGAATCTGAGACCAACACCTGACTCTCGGGCATCGGAAGTGTGTATCCACTGCGCTCACGGCCGTATCGCCAGTACGCCTTCTCGCCGAAACGGAGCTCTTCGAGCCAAGATCCACTCACATCGCACAACTCGGAGCCAGTCACGGCGTTGACGATGGCTCCTCGGAACTGGTCAGACGGCGTCTTCGAGGCCGAGAACATGCCGCCCATGCCCTTCTTCTCGTCCGGATTGAACTTGAGGTCGCACACCAAACGGTTCTTCTTGTCTTCAAACAGCACATTGCCGAGCAACTCGACAGTACGGTCACCCCACAGGAAGCCACCGCTCTGCATGACTGGCAAGTGGAACGAGATGGTAGTACCGTCTTCAAACTTGACATGAATAGGACCTCGGTTGTTCTGAACGACCGCATTGGACTTCATACTGAACGAACCATGCCACAACACGTGTCCACTGATCGAATACTTTTTGCCCACGAGCTGGAAGTTACTGACTGGTGGGTGGTGGCTTGTGTGCTCACAGCAGACGTCCGTGCCGTCGTTCAGCACGCTCTGGTACGTTTCACCGAGGATTGGATTGAATGGCTTGAGCTGACCGACACTGTGATGCATGCCAGCCACCGCAAACGCCATCACCAACTTGAATCGCTCGACCGGATCAGTTTGGTCTGCTGCCATATTCAGAAACGTTGGAGCATACAGAAAGAGATCGACGACTCGCTCGAGGTTTGTGCGAGGCTCGAAAATGCGAACGGGCAAGGAGAGACTCACAGTGCCTTTGCCTTCGAGGATCTTGGCTCCAGCCGACTTGATCACATCCTTGAGCACACCGCCCTGCTTCTTTGCCACTTCCTTGTCCACCAACTTTAAGCCTCCGGATGGAATCTGCATCATGCCTTTCATGTACACACTTGGATGAAACTCGCGCGAAGTAGCCACGACGTCTGAGCGATCGTCAACGTAGGCGACGGCACGACCCAAGTCGTCATCTTTAACGTCGCCATCGACACTCATTCGATCATCGTCCATCAATGGGTCGGTGCCTGAAAGCTGGGATTGCGTCACGTGTTCCAAGAGAACCGATACACAGCCGAGTCGTTGCAGCAAAAAATCCTTCTTCGTCGCAGGCGAGACCCAACCTTTGGCGTCCAAGTCCGAGACATACGTCGCACGGGTGCGATCTCCCTCAACTGGTTCCAATAGCCAGCCGCTGAGACCAACGTGAGCACGAACAGCACCATCAAGAGTTGGCTTCAACTCGCTCACGACCGACTTCTCGAGGATCATCACAACTGGTGGCGTGTCTTCGCCATCTTCCATAATGTCGCTACTGGATGCCACGCGCTTGTCCATCATCGACGACTCACGAACATGGCGGACCAGCACCAAATCGCGTGGAGCACACAGCACGCTGTACTCGATGCTGTTGAGCACAGCTCCAACGATACCGGCGATGACTGCGCTCACCAACATGCTGTCCCATGAGGACGCTAGCAAAGCGCCGAGCAGTGACCCTGCGGCGGCTGCCAGTTGTGGAGTCACGAATGGTTTGGTCGATTCGATCTGCTGGAACCCGCCAGAGATGTGGATGAGATCCGTGGCTTCGTCAAACGACGCGACGTGCATCGAGTGTGGGAAATGAATGTCCCACTCGGCGCGCTTAGCATGATCCGTGATGTAAAATGACGCAACGTCCGACGGCACGGGCAGAATCGTACTGGCACGCGCATAGAACTTGACTCCCGACGGATCAGCGCCGACGCTCTTGAGCACTCCATTCGTCGCGCCAATGGGACGGAAGACCACACCACCGCGTCCGACATTGCGATTCGTCAGCAACACTTCCAGCAGATCCAAGCCACTCGCCAGTTCGTTCTCGAGCGTGATGTTGGTCGGGTGGTGCTCTGCCTTGGTGCGTTGCGCCTTGACTTGGGCCGGCGCCGAGACCAATCGCGTGGTTCGTTTTTCGGGAACGATGGAATCCGCCGAGGCGAGCGCCATTGTACGCGCGCCATTCGACGCGGGCGCCTTGTACGACTGCGGCTCTTCGTCGTCCGACACGAGTCGCTTCACGAGTGGCTTGTCCACGGGCTCGACGCTCTCCATGCGCTCCGCACTCTCGTACCCACTCGTCTGGTGCTGCAGATCGCCCGCGAGCACCTTGGTCACGGCCGTCCGCAGCACATTGAGCCACGCCGTGACGACGGCCGCGTCCTCTCCGGACAGGCAGTACATGACGCCGCACGTGCCGTCCGTGAGATAGATGCGCGGCGAGTTCCACGTCTCGCTCACGCCGCCGTCTTGCACCGAGCAGCTCTCGAGCGGGATGACGGCGTTCGGCTTGCGATCTTTGCGACTGATGTAGTAGGAGAGCGCGCGGCCGTCGCAGACAAACCAGCGTCGCTTCCAGCCTTTCAAGCGCTGACCTTTCTTCTGCAGATAGCCTTCTTTCATACACGACGGGTCATAATGCGGCAGCGCCGTCACGGGCTTGCGATGGCGCGACTACAAATACACAGATCCACAGAACGCGTCAGCCACACCAGCCCATCCAGACCCTCATCTGACTCATGCGACGCACCGAGTCGCTGTGCACGCGGTCCGTCAGGCCTTGCAGCGCGTGCATGACGGAGGAAAGCGAGTGAAGACGGCGGTGAGGTGACGTGGGTCGCTCCGAGTGACACGAGGGCGCTCTCCACGCCACGTCGCCCCCTCATTCGACAACTGCCTCGCCCGTGTTCCGTGCGACGCGAGTCCCCCTCATTGCGCAACAGCGGGGGTTTTCCACCTTGAAGCCAGGTGTGACCCTTCCACGAAGAGCCAGGCGATGGCTCGCACACTCGCGACGACCCCGACGACGACGACGAGATGAGCGCCGCCACGTATCAGGTATCTTTATGTCGTCCACTTGTGGACGGATGCGGCAATTGACGGGCTATGGCTCATGTGGTGTGACTCGTAGACGCCCGACTCGAAGAAAGAAGAGTTCCGCAAGTATCTCGAAAAGAGCGGCGTCGTCGATGCGCTCACCAAAGTGCTCGTGGGGCTCTACGAAGAGTCGGACAAGCCCTCGAACGCCGTGGACTATGTCAAGCGCTTCATGGGCGCGCCCACGGGTGTGGACATTGACGCCTTGCGCGCCGAGAACGAAGAGCTCAAGAAGAAGAACGCCGAGCTCATCAAGACCATCGAAGAGCTCAACAAGCGAGTACGTGCAGATCGATGGAAGGTCGTCGCTGAGATTGCTTGCTAACGCCGTGGGTCTTGTCTGTGTATGCCTGTAGTTAACGACGGAAGACGAGGAGGACGAGTCGTAAGATCGCACGAGTCAACTTCCGACGCGAACATACGTCCAGCTCGTTTATATATTGCCACACGACTACTCTCCACCTACCCATGTGTTGGCTTGTCGTCCTACTTGTGTGTCTAGTTGCCCGTCGTGCATTGCGCCAAGAGCTCCGTGATGTTCTCCTCCAACGACGTCTTCTGTCGCGCGAGGTAGTTCTTTCGAGCCTGTCGACACACCACGAGAATCGCCAAGTCAGCCACCCACACAGACATCACATAGAGAAGAGGGCGGCACGACGCACCTCGAGGGACGAGATCTGGTCGTCGATCTTGGTCGACTCGGCCTTCAAGCCCGAGGCGTTCTCATTCACAGACGTCTGGAGGAACATTTTACCTAGCACACGACAGGACCACTGAGCACAACACGACCATCGCCACCTCCACACGCCACTCACCGATGCTCTGGTACGTGACAGTGCCCTCTGGGAGCTCCGTCATCTCCTTCTCCACAAGGGCGAGGCGCTTCTTCTGACGCGTCTGGGCACCAAGCTTGGCCTCGATCTGATCCACACCATCGTAAACACCTCTAGTCCAAACAAAGACGGTGAAAGCCATGACGCACCTGCTCCAACTCGCGTTGGATGTTGAGGAACTGCGGCTGCAGCTCCTGCAACTCCTTGGCAATGGCCGGCGGCACCATGCGGTTGCCACTGGCGCTCACACCGGCACCGGATTCCTGGTTGAGGTCGCGCATGAGCTTCTTGATGCCAGGCACCTTTTCGGCATCCGCAGCCGACGACTGGGCCGCACGCAGCGTCGCCATCGCCTCGGCGTTCTTGCCGAGCTGCTTCTGCGCATTCGCGAGACGGTGGTAACCCTTGGCGAACTTTGGATTGCGACGCACGCATTCCTTGGCATCTTCCTCGGCTAGTTCCCACTTGCCAGCAGCGCCATACGCAGCACTAGTCACACCGAGTCGGTCATGAGCTCCTCATACGCATGCATAGCATTGCATTTCGAACACGCACCTTCGGTTCGAGTAGTAGATGTGGTTCTCCGTATCCAATCGGATCGCCTACAAGCGCCATATCCACTGTGAGTTGATAGGAAACAGCATCGCGACGCTAGTTGCCACGCACTTCGCTGTAGTGCTCGATGGCCTTGTCAAAGTTCTTCACATTGAACTCCTCATTGCCGAGTCTACACAGACGCATGTCCTCATCAACACCAGCGTCTTGTACGTCCTCCGCCGCCTCGCCACGCACTGCTTCTGCTCTTCCGCTTGCTCCTTGGCGCTCATTGTCGCGATCTCTTCCTACAGAGCTCCTCAGTCAGGTGGTCACCGCACGGTCCCAAACCGGACCGGACCGGTTCGTTCCAGAGTTTCTGATTTAGAATTAGAACCGTTAGTCTAGTCTAGGATCCGTAGACTAAATATTCAAAGTCCGAGTGCGTGGCAAGTTTCGGATTGCGATGCACCGCTTGGCAACAGCGCCAACAGGTCGCATCGCCGCGACATTGATGACACACGACTTCCACGGCGCTGTGGCGACACACGACGCATTTGGCCGCTTGCACCATCAGCTTCGTCCACGTGGCGGACGCGCCAAACTGCTGCTTCTTTAGACCTTCTGCGTAGCACACGATGCAAAAGCGCGCGCCGCCTTCGTTCCAGCGCCGCGTTGCCAAGTTGAGATGGCATTTCGAGCACATGAAATGGTGCGCTGGCGGCGTCCACGAGGTCTCCTGAGTCTCTAGATGAAGATAGAAGTTGTTGCCGTCGTCGTCGACGCGTCGTACCCACGTCGCCGACTCGACGGGGATCTGAGCGGCAGCGGAGCCCATGAGGCGAGGCGGTCGACGACGAGTTTCCTGACAGAGGATGTTAAAGTACACGACGTCGCCTGTGCTGGGCTCGATGCGTTGGACAAAGGTGGTGCTATGATATACACGAGATGAGCGGGGTTACCACGTAGTAGACTCGACAGAAGGACTCACCGAATGCGACTGCGCGTGAGGAGGAGGGCGTGCCGACAGCGGAAGAGCATCTGGATTTTGATCGCCGCCTCGTGCTCTTGCCGCTCGCGCGTCACAGCTTCTGCTTTAACCCGAAGACGGTCTCGTGCGGCATCGATGCGTCGCTGGATCAGCACTTCCTTGGCGATCCCCTCGCAGTCCTCCATGACCAAGTCGTCACACATGATCTTCTCCAGTGTCTCACTGTTGAGATAGAACGATTTGGCGTATCGACCGCCATAGTCTTCGAGTTGAAGCTGCCATCGACAGCCAGCCACGCCAAATGCCAGCGGATCCTGTAGCAACGCCTTCTGGAGCACAATCGGGTCGCGTTCGAAGATCTGTGTGGCTTCCTCGCGAACGGCATGCTTGCCTTCAGCTGTGTTGAACCAGTCGAGCGTCGACGCTCGTACTTCCACGTTCACCTTGGCTTCGATTCGCGCCCAGGCTTGTCGCATCTCGTCTTGTACGCGCTTTTCTCGTTCGCGTTTGTTTCGAGTACGCGCTTCGACTTGCTCGCGCAGCTTGTGGGTCTCATACACGCGGTCAGTAGCTTCTTGGAAGGCACGACGACGAGCAGCTTCAATCATCTCACGCTCTTTCAGCGCCGCTGCACGACTGATAGCGTCTTCAACAGTCATCAACTCGATTTCTTTCTGCTGTAGCCTTTGCTCATAGAGATCAAAATGTAACGCGCGTTCGCGTTGCTCAGCATCGCGAACTTCCTTCCGTCGTCGATAGACGAAGAGCCACTCGTGCCAAGCCAGCCGCTGTTCTGTCATTACAAGCAGCCAAGTCAGCACAAACTTCACAAATCCCAATCAGTTATCTCACCTTTGAGCTGGCGTCGCGCAACGAACACGTCTAAACGGGACTGACGCGCCGCCTTGAAGGCACGTTCCGTCTAGAGACCCAACAGACCAGTTACCACCTATTCGAGACACTCTGGTTGTGGACGTACCTCTGTGTATTGCATGTATGCCCACCAGGCTCGCGCACGAAGACGACGCATATGGTGATCGACGCTTCGACGCCATGCTACGCGATGTCTAGAACCAAAATCACGATCAGAACTCATACAAAATCGTAGTCAAGGCATTCAACAACGAACATTTGCTGCATTGAGCGTTGAAACAGGCACCAGGCGCCGAGAGTCCACCGCATAAGCGACCGATGATACGCTGCTACGGCTCTTTGAGTCCATTGCCGCATTTCTTGGCGTCTCTGCCTGTGTGCTTGGAAACGTTTCACCAGTTTTCGACTGGCTACCACTTGAAAGCGTCGATCCCCGCGCGTGTTGAGTTTGCACGTCTGTACAAAGTCCTTCCATCGCGCAAACCGTACGCGTGGCTCACGTAGTCGCCAGAGCTGCACAGCTAGTTGCAGTCGAAGGATACTCTCTTCCTCCTCTACTCGAACCATCGCTTGTTTGTACAAATCGCGATAGAATCCCAGTCTTGTGTCATCGGTTAGTCGTCGCCAACAGAGGCTTTTGAGAAGCGCTATGAAGGCTGGTGTTGCATCTACACGTATCAATGAGCACTGGGCAGGCAAATAGAGTCGGGATGCGTCACTTACCAGCAAAATCCAGCAGAGCCTGAGGACGGATCCATTGGGATGACTTTAATTGGCTCGCTAGGAGTTGATCTACGAATACTCGCATGGCTTTCTCGTCGTCGCTACCCGCACATGCAGTAAAGAGCATCGTCTCGATGTCCGATCGAGCGACTCGTATCTCTCCTGTTGCAGAAGCCACCGAAAACACGTCGAGCCACAGCGCGAGCTTCCTCTTCGAGTCGTCTTGCCATCGTTCGAGTACCAGTAACGAGCAAATGAGCTCTCGGCAGTCCATCACATCCACGCGATCGCGCTGAAAGACACGAACAGTGGCTCGGAGTGCCGCGACAATGTCTTTTGGCGCCGAAGTCGTTCGTAATAGGGCCAACACGGCACTCTCGAGTTGCGGGAGTGTCATTTTCGCATCAACAAGGGCCTGTGAGAGCGAGATGGAGAGATCGCGCACCCAGCTCTTGCGTTGTAGCTGCTCACCAAAGCGTTCGGTGACGACGGCGTACATCGTACGAATAGGATACCAGCGCGCATGGAAGCGTACATCCCTCTGTTGTTGTTGCTGCGTCATCTCGTTCTGCACTGCGATGGCGCATTGCTGTGTGTAAGCTTCTTCTCGTAGTGTCTTGATGCGTGTGGCTCGCTGGCTAGGGGCCTCCACACGTGGCAGCAACTGCGTCACCATGAACACCTTTGCGTCGCAGAGCGTTTCGTATACAAGCGACCCGACGCGAGGCGCTTTTATTATCCAAGCGTCGCATCATGAGCACCGAAAGCACTGTTGATCCATCCATCTCAGCGCCAACTGAGGTCCATGAGCAAAAGGAGCGAGCACTTTTCGCCTACGAGCGGCTGTTGAGTGACACAGAGTGTCGGAAGCTCGAGCGAACGCAACAGCGTCTCGAGTGTCTGACTGGCTTCATGCACGTGTGGATCCGAGACGCTCGGACCTTCCGTCACGGTCGCGAGAGCGACATCCCCACGTTTTCCCTGCGTTTGCATCCGTCGTTGCCCATTGCAGAGATCCGAGTGGGACGAATCAATTGCCTGCTATGGACGCAGCAACGCGCTCATGTATTGCCTGCTAGGACATGATCCAGGAAAAGTATGAAGAGCTCTCCCCGTATCGACGTCAGACAGAAGGCCAGCTGCAGCTCTTCTACGACGGACAACTGCTCGAAAACGGCAGATTACTCGCAGAATACGTCAACACAAAGACTTCGACAGACGCATGGCCGCAGCCATTTGCAGGTAAGAGCTCGTTGATGGAGCAAAAGGTGTGTTATTACGACGATCTCGAGACGGTGTGACTATGCTTCCACTCTTGCAGGCATCATCTGGGTCGTGCCTTTTCGTCCAGAACGACCGCGAGTCAACCTCTGGGGAGGCAGTGGTAGTGCTAGTAGCCATAGCGCACGGAAAGAGCAGTCTTCGTCGAGTTGAAAGCGAATTCTTTGGTGAACGCGCCTACATTAAATAGTCGGGACGACGCGCTCACCCCAGCAGACCGCGTGTCTCGGATTCGTCTTCCCCACTCGATGAATCGTCCTCTTCGTCGTCGTCATCATACGATCGTCGCTTCTTCCTTCGCTTCTTGCCCTTCTTCTTCTTCTTGTCTTCGCCTTCCTTTGCGTACGTTGGGCCCATGAGGAGTCGACCAAGACAAGGCACCAGGAACTCGCATCGACAGCAGCAGCGATAGAGCCACGTCTCGTCCTGACTGCGATCGGGTCGCTCTTCAAAATCAAACATGTCGTTCAGCTCGCTCACTTCGACACGAGCCTTGAGCTCTGGACCATGCAGCATCTCCTTGACGTCGTCAATCATCACGGGGGTCGCGTAAATATCCAGCGTCCAGCTGCAGAAGCCACCCGCGCACTCAGTTTCCTAGTCGTGGATACAATTACAAGCCAAGTTGCTTACCGAACGATGGGCTTGGCGCCGGCCGTGCCGTACAATTCCGCGTACATGGCGTAGACCATGGGGTTCACGCCGCTAAAAGCCACGTACAATGAGTCGTCACATCCGTAAAAAACGCCATACACTTCCTACCGATAGTGCTTGGTGGCCACGAGGTCTCGCTTGAGGCAGTACTCCTTGGGATCAAACAGCGTATAGTTGGTCAGTGGTCCCGGCTTGACCACGGGACAGTCCGGGTCGTCTTCACTGAGGATGTACGCCATCCACGCGTCGAGCCACGACGTCTCGATGATGAACCACGCTTCTCCTCGCTTGAGCTCCCTCGTGTCGTGTCGCAGGATCATCTCGCGTTCCTACAGAGCCACGCATGGTCAGTTGAAGTGATCCGTTCGAAAAGAGCTCCTCGTTTTCGTACCAGTCGACGTCGCTCTTCCGCCACGGGCCGGCCAAAGCCCACGCTTCTGGGCGAGGCGAGCGCATCGCCGCTAATGCCGCTCTCCAGGTCGAGGCCGGTGAGCTCCTCGTCCTCGTGCTCCTCACGCGAGCGCCACGAGCTCACGAGCTTGAGCATGGTCGTCGTGTGGGCGAATTCCACTGACGTTGGCTAAAGATGGGCGTCAAGGGGGCTTCTAATCAGGTACGTGTACCCATCCACCATCGTAACCACCGTGTACCCCTCTTAACATATACGACTGTACTCTTCAACATATACTAACGTCTGTGATTGGTGGAAAACCACATCGACGATGGCAATGGCTGCAAAGCAAGAGAGAAGCATGACAAGCGACGAGGTGAGCGCCGTGGCGGTGGACTCGGACGACGACTACGAGTATGACGAAGAGGAAGCCGAGGAGGAGGTGGAGCTGGGCTTTGTGAGCAAGATCGAGCAGCCGCTGGACGCCAAACTCCTGCATGAGAGCGCCAACTGGGGTGAGTGGGACGGCGGCCTCGTCGGGGGCAAGCCGCGATGGCTCAACCCGGCGACGGTGCCGTCCACCGAGGCGCTGGCGTGCACTGAGTGCGCCACGCCGCTCTCGTTTTTGCTGCAGATCTACTGTCCGCTGGACGACCAACCAGACGCGTTCCATCGCAGTCTCTACGTCTTTTGCTGTCGCAAGCCAGGATGCGCCAAGCAGGGCAGGTGCGTTGCATTCTCGGCGGTGAGGACGCGTTGACGTGTGGGCTGACTGTATGTGTGTCTGTTGGTGTGTAGTGGCAAGGCCTTCCGCTCGCAGTTGCCGCAGAACAACAGCTTTTACCCACCGACGAGCGGCATCGAGACCTTTGAGACCTCGGAGCCAGTGCCGTCGCTCTGTGCGTTGTGCGGACAGCGCTCCGTGTTCACGTGCAGCGCTTGCCACGTCGCCAAGTACTGCTGCAAGGAACACCAGAAGGACCACTGGAGCAAGGGACACAAGGCCGACTGTGGGGCCTGGTACGTTTCTCCTTCGAGTCCCGAGTGGTTCACTATCGAGTTTCCTAACACTCTCTTCTAGCCAGGAGCAAAACGCAGTCGTCGAGTCCAACGAGAGCCGAGAGACACTGCGGACCAAGGGCTCCAAGTGGCTCTTCCCGCAGTACGAAGTGGAGATTGAGCACGAGCCCGACGCTGGCGAGGCTGTGACCGAGTACGTCTCGATCGTGTCGACTTGGTTTGCTGAATTGGGTGACTCACGGGGTTGTGCTCTGATTGTAGACACGAAGCCAAGCTGCTGGCTGATTTTGAACGGAGTACGTGGATGCAAACAGTTTGTGTGGCCGCTACACGACTCTAATTGTCTGTGTCCTCCCCTAGACAAGCGCATGGCTGCTGCCCACGCCAAGGACGGCGACGAGAGCGATCCCTTCACAGACGACTCGGAGATTGATGTCTCCCAGAAGGACCTGAACGAAGCCTTGGGCTCGACGGCCCAGCAGGACAAGAACTACATCCGCTTCCTCACGCGTGTGGAACTTGCCAAGGACCAAGTGCTCCGATACGCGCGGTGGCAGGAGAACAGCGTGCTCTGGGTGCACGAGCAAGAGACCCTAGCTAGTGACGCTGCCCCACCGTGCGCTCGCTGTGGAGCCGCCCGCAAGTTCGAATTCCAGGTGCTGCCGCAGCTCCTCTTCTATCTTCAGGTGGACCAGACCAGCTCACTGCAGCAAATCAGTGAGAAGAGCTGTGAATGGGGCACTCTCGCGGTGTACACGTGCACGGAGAGCTGTGATCTCACCGGAGAATATTCCGAAGAGTTTTTGCATTACCAGACGCCGTATGCTGGTGCCTAGAAGTTGTAACCCGATCTAAATACAGCCAGGTTCTAGATCTGAGAGGCGTTTGCAGCACGTGGGGATTCGCATCAGACCCAAATAGGTGGATGCGTTTCTGGGTCGGTTGACAGAGTGCCTCGCAGTCTTGGAACCGTTGCATCACAGCAAGAACGAGTCGCCGCCATGTCGTCGCTGCGCGTACGCGTGCAGAACAAGGCAAGTTACTTCGTGGTCTCTCCTATTTTCCATCTATCTCTAATCCTATCGCCCTCTAGCTTTTGAACAAGATAGGAGCTGCTAAGCCCAGCAAGAATGTGCAGTTTGACATGGCCTATGAGAACTTTGAGCGCACCCACTCGAGTGTCCAGGCGCTTGACGCGGCGCTGCGAGGCTTCCTCGTCTCCATGAAAGCCTTCCACGTCTCGGCACAAGTGCTCTATGGAGCCATCGAAGCCATGGGTGGCACAACCGAAAACTCGCCCGAGATGAAGAGCACGGTGAACGAACTCAAGAATGCATTCATGAAAGTTGACGTGCAGGTGCTCAACGAGGCGGCTCAACGATTTGAGCAGCGTGTGATGCGTCCGTCGAGCGGCTGGGCCGGGTGTGCAGCTATCCTCAAGCAGCAAGTCGCGACGTATGAGGAAGAAAAGCTCGCGTACGACCACTACACGCGCAAAGTGATGAGTCTGCGGGAGACTCGCAATAAACACGCGGGGGTTGGGAAGGCGGAGAAGCCCAAGGACGTCGAGAAACTCGTGCGGGTACGTTGGTTGCCTGGGATTCACTGTTGTAAGCAAAAGCTAATGCTTTCTTCACCATAGAACGAGCAGAAGCTCGCGTCTGCGACCAATTTCTACGTGAAGACGTCGGAAGTGACGATCACGAAGCTCCGCGAGTTCGTCAACAAGCGTGAGGAGACCCTGACGCCACTCTTGCATCGCGTATGTCGTTTAGTATCGTCTTCTATCCATAAGAACTAACGATGATCGTGGTGTGTAGCTGTTGGAGTTCCGCGTGTCATATGCCAACCAGGTCGCCGAGGAGAGCAAGCTCATGGCGAATCTCGTTCCGCATGACTCCGCCACTGATGGCGTACTCAGTATGCTCGATCGCTTCGTCGCCAACTTTACTGGTCATGGCGGTGGTGGCAACGCAGGATCAGCCACAGAAACTGCGCCGACACAACACCGCGAGCCTGAGCAACCCGTCAAGGCGCTGTCTTTCGAGACTTTCACGGGCGAGGCACCGCCTAAGGTGGTCGAAACAGCGGATGACTGGACACCAGCACCACTCGACATGCCGCCCATGCCGAGCAGTCGAAGCGCGTCGCTCAGCATTCCTCCTCCACCGCCGCCACAACTCACTCTAAGCTCACCAACGAGTTCTTCAAGCTTCATGGAGCAGTTCACACCGTTAGCACCTACGTCCCCATACTTTACAGCCCCAGTCCAGCCATACTCACCCCACGCGCCGCCACCTCCTCCACCGCAATCGGCATTCTCGGTGCCATTGCCGCTCTCGCCGTCCTCCACGTCAGCTGGATCGACCCCGTGGGACGACATGCCAGCCCAGATGAGTTCGTCCTTGGCGCAGTCGTTCAACACAGCACCGGTCCAGCCTTATTCGCCACACCAGCCTCCACCACCACCACCACCGTCGGCGTTGTCGCTACCTCTCCCGCTTTCGCCACCTACGAACTCGTTCACCAAGGGCCAACAGAACGCCATGACGTCTCCATCCGCCTCAGACGGCTGGGAGAGCTTCGCGGCCCTCGGCTCGTCGGCTGATTTCCAGAATCTGCACCACAGCGCCATGCACTGATCGCGTCTATTCAGCCCCATCGTGTTCCCTTTTCCTCCTCTAATTCGCTAATACACGAAGTAAATGCTGCTGTCGACTCTGACGCAGCTGCTTGTTCTGCTCGAGATACTTGTCGCTTTGCATCTCGGCGAGTCGAGAGACGGCTCGCTTGAACGCGATCTTGAGATCTTGGAGTGAACAGAGGTTCTGTACCTGAAGCCCCGCCATCTTGGCTGGGTTGTACGCCCCCACAGGTGCGTCCCAGGAGCTCGCAGGTGGAATCCCCTGCTTGACGCTTTCTTCCAGCTGATGCTTCTTGGCTTGCTCTGACGCCGCCAGGGCTTCTGCCTGGTTGGCGAGTGGTGCTTCGTCAAAGTGGAACAGCTGACTCGGAGGCACTGCAGCCGAGCAAATCAACCGCGTGCGATGCTCGTAGAGCTCGTCGATTAAGAGGATGAGTCGACGCGCCTGATCGTGAGCCTTCATCTCGAGTTGAGGCACACCTTCGAGCACGACCGTATGAAAGCACTCACTCAGAGCCTTGTAATCGGCCGCTCCCTTCTCGGTCATGCAGAGCTCCTCAAAGCTCACACGTGCCACGCCGTCCCGCGTGCCCAGCACTGTGAGCCAACGCCCCATCATCACGGGGATTCGAAGCGGCTCCACGACGTCGTCTGCCACTTCGTCAAAGAGCTCGTTCACGGCGTCACTGGTTTCAGGAGTGAGTGGGTAGAAGAACGTTTGCTGCGCGAGAGGCTATCACGGAGATTATTTCCTATCAGGCGATGCAGACAGAGCCACTTGAGAGCATGTGCGTGCGCTTACCTGAGCCAAGACACGGTAGTCCACGACGGAATCCATGTTCACGACCTTGGTATGACGCGACAGCTGCTGCAAGAAAGGCAGGAAGTACTCGCGATTCGTGCCGTCCTTGTACAGTTCCTGACATGTCAACGTCAGCACGCCCGTCACGACGATCACGCCGACGAAAGAGGCTCGTTACCTGTGGCGGCGTGTTGGAAGTGGCGACCATGACGCCCCCGCGACTGTAGAAGACACCGAAGAGCTTGCGCATGATCATCGCGTCGGCAATGTCTGTCACCTACGTGCACCTCATCAGAAACTAGACGCTCGCAGCTCATTGACACGGAGACTACGCACCTGGAACTCATCAAAGCACAGCAAGTGGCTCTCTTGCACGAGCTGCTCGGCGACGATCGAGATGGCGTCGCGACTCTGGTCGAGCATGATGTTGCGCTGTCGACCATAGAGACGCAACTGCTCCTGCTTGACGAACTGCAGCCGTTGGTGGATCTCCAGCATGAACTTGTTAAAGTGCACACGACGCTTGTGTGGCAGCGGCACGTGCGAGAAGAAGAGATCCATGAGCATCGACTTGCCCGTGCCGACGTGACCGTGGATGTAGAGTCCGCGAGGGACCATCACGGGCACTGGCTTCTCGTTCTCGGTCTCTGCTGGCTCAGCGGATCTACTGGACGCCTGCTGGACAGCTGGAAGGCGGTAGTCGCGCACCTGGCGATGGAGTTTGTCCAGAAAGCGCTTGACCACTCGCCACTGCGCGTCATCCGCCTGCAATGCGCCACTCTCCACGAGCGCTGTGTACGTCGCTGAGGGTGTCTGCGCATAGGATGGAGTTGTCTGGTTGGCTTCGGCTGTGGTGGAGAGTCCCATGAGGCCCCGACGACGCGCAGCCGCCGTAGGACGCCGCCGCAGCATGCGCATCACCATCGTCATCGTCCTGGAGCTCCTGATCACCACAAAAGTCAACTTATGCGAACCCAAAGTTACCTTTCGATATGTGGACCACCTCATCTTGCTTGTGGTTTGAGTAAGTAAGCACCATACAAATTGCAGCCTATAAATTAAGGAATATATCTATTTATACAGTGTCAATGGACTTGTGGTCAAGCGGCCGCAATAACTAAACAGTGAAAAGTATTTGAAATAAGAGGTTGTACACCAGTCAAGGCGGCGATTATGATCACAAAGACGAGTGTTCCGTGCGGGCCAACTTGCTACTCAAAGGCAAACACGCGGAGAGCAACGAGTGTTGCTGGTCGAGGAGACTCGTTTCCGTTGTTTCTCGCTTTCGTGTGAGTTCTTGTTGCTGTGTACGTTCAGTCCTGGATACGGAAGGACTACGTAGTGGAGGATCATTCGCCGTGATGAGCCTTGTCCACACACTGCGTTTTGACATGTCTTGCCTCGTATCGGCAACGGCGTCGCCGTCTTACATCCCCTTTGTCATTCGCCACCACTAACCAAAGTTACCTTTCCGATATGTGGACCACCTCAACGGAGTCTCTAATCCCTCATGGGGGACTATTCGGACCGCCTTGAAGACCAGCATCGTCATGGTCAAGAGCTCCTCAAGATGACGAGCGTGGTGGTGGCCGGCGGGGGCGTTGTAGGGCTCAGTATCGCGCGAGCGATGGCACGACGCGGTCTGCAAGTGGTGCTGCTCGAGAGGAACAAGCAGGTCGGCATGGAGACGAGCTCGCGCAACAGCGAAGTCATCCACGGTAGGAGAAGAGGAAGGGGTGCCCTCTTGTTGGAGACTGATGCGTGGAGTAGCTGGGATTTACTATGCAAAGGACAGCTGGAAGGCGCGACTGTGTGTACAAGGAAGGCATATGCTCTATGCCTTCTGTGACGACTATGGTGTTGACTACAAGCGCTGTGGGAAGCTGATCGTCGCGCACGAGCATCAGGTGTGATCGCGTCCGTCCTAGCTTTCAATCGACGAATGAACCTCATGGATGCTATTCCATCCACAGGCCGACCAGCTTCTGGCGATCGCTAGCCGCGGCAAAGCGAACGGAGTCGAAGGCCTGCGGATGGTATCGCGAGAGGAGGCCAAGGCGATGGAACCCGAGGTCGAGTGTGCTCAGGTGAGAGGTGACACGTACTCAACCATACAGAGCCAGGAGCTGATGAAAATGTGACTGGTAGGCCCTCTTCTCTCCCTCCACAGGCATCATCGACTCACATGGGCTCATGCTCGCGCTTCAGGGCGACGCCGAGGCCCATGGAGCTGCCGTTGCATTCGCCTCCACTGTCGAGAGCGCTGCCTACAAGTCGGATACGCGATCAGTACTCGTGCAGGGCCACACAACGAGCGATGGCGGCGTGAAGGAGCTGTTTGAGGTCGAGTGCGATTACTTTATCAACGCCACTGGTATGTTCGCACCACTGCTTCAACAGAAATGTGCGGAGGCGACCGGTACGTCCGTCATCGCACCCACGATAACCAAGAGATTCGCCAAAGGCACCTACTTCAAGCTCAACAAACTCCGTCCGTTTCGGTACGTTGAAGTATCCGTCTGATTCGTGAGCAACCATGTGCTGATTGGGTTCATCGACAGCGGTCTCGTGTATCCCATTCCGGAACCAGGCGGCCTCGGGGTCCACTCGACCGTCGATCTGGAAGGCAACGTTCGCTTTGGTCCCGACGTGGAGTGGATCGACACGATCGACTACACAGTACGTCCTATGAGTCGCTTGGAGGCGAGATGAGTGCGGGGAACCCTCACGTGTGTTGTATCGCAGCCAAACCAATCGAAAGACGAAGTGTTTGCCGAGCGCATCCAGTCGTACTGGCCAGCCGTCACAAAGGATATGCTCGTGGCTGATTACTGCGGAATCCGACCCAAGATCGAGATGCAGGGAGTGACCTACGACGATTTTTACATCGCGGTACGTGTCTGATTCATCTCTATCTCCTGTCAGCTGATGTATCACTGTTGTTTCATAGGGACAATCAACACACGGCATGCGAGGCCAGATCCATCTCTGTGGTATCGAATCGCCTGGTCTGACGTCGTGTTTGGCCATTGGCGAGACAGTTGCTCAGATACTGAACGAGGAGAAGGCGAGAGGAGAACACTTTGTGTAAAGAGACAACATGGCATTAGACAGAGACGAGTCCGGTCGTCTTGATGGGCTGCACGGCCACACTACTATCAGAACCCGGGACGGCCTTGCTCTTGTCGATGTCATCCATGGCATCCGGTACAAACGCATCGAGAAACTCTGCGTGGGCCTCTCGTGCCAGCCGTCGGTGCTTGTACGTCCCGATAAACCCACCGACATGAAGCAAAATACTGAAGATGTTGAGGTAAAAGGACGTTCCGAAGGCGACGCCGTCTCCTTCGAGCTCTCGTGTCTCAATGGACCAGAGAATCGACAAGACTGTCTGCAAGACCGCAGTCGCAAAGACTCCGAGACCTCCGATTTGCGCGAAACAGGACTCGATCGCACCACAGGTGACACCTGCGAACAAGAGGACAAAGCTCGAGCCGTTGAGGACCGACGAGATGACTGCAACCGAGACAATTGCTCGACCCAGACCACCACAGGCATGGTCCAGCACTGTGGCCCACTGGTCGTCAAGCTCTGGCGGGGCAACGTCTTCACTGAGGAACGCTTCGCTCACTTGAGCATCACATAGTGTGCCACCGGCTTCGTACTCTTTCTTCTTGCACTGACCCATAGCAAACTCACGGAACGACGTGCACTGGATGCGAACCATCACTCGATTATAATACCAACCGCACGTGAACGAGTCACTCGTGACGCTCTCTGGCTGGATCGCGATCACCTCCGAGTCCGTCATGATGACTGACGACGTCGTAGCGTTTGTGACATTCGGCTCCACGTTGACACAGGACCCCCAGAGACCGTAGGTCATCTCCAAACGCTCGTCACTTGGTAGCTCGACGTGCATTTTGGTCCAGTAGGGCAGCATCAGTGACAGCATGGAGAGCACACCCGCTAAAAGCACGCAGATAATGGCTGGCACAGCAGATACGCATAAGCACAAGGAGAATATGTGGACAGACGCAGGATACGAACCACTTGCGCCTGGACGAGAGCAGCCCATCGTAGACAAGCAGCGAAATGACCACGGAGAGTAAGAGGCCGACGGAGGTAACTGCAGTCTGACGACGGTTCGTAGTATCTTCGACGGTGAAACGTCTAGATAGCTGCTGCGTCTGTCAACTTGAGCTCGAGAGGAACAATGGCGCTCTCAGCCAAGCGTGTGGTGAAGAAGAAGACCAAGAGCAGGACGGAGAGTCTCTTAGCGATGACGACGCAGTCGGCGGAAGGGATTGCACGACCTGTGACGCGGACCGAGTTCCAAGAGCTTGTATTGGCGGTGGCGCAGCTGAAGAAGCAGTCACAGCGTCAGATCCAAGTGGGTACGTCGTCCAGCTGACTCTTTTACTGAGAAAGATGGTATCTGATCGACGTTTGCATGCGCAGAGGCTCAGGTGGGGAGTGAGCTGGAGCTGTTTGGAGCTCAGGTCTCATCCAACAAGAACGCACTGGGGACACTCGCTGAAGCGGTGATTGAAAAGTCGAATGAGCTACAGCAACATGTCATTGCGCAGCTCCAGCAGCTTCAGGTCGAGAGCAACAAGCGACTGACGGACATGCAACTCGCTCTCGAACGCCTCGAGTTCCGCTTCCGACACCATCTACGCGACTGCCAGTCGTTAGCGGAACGCGTAGAGATGCAGCACGACACACTGCAGCATCTCAAGACACAGCTAGGACAGACACAACTACTATTGGACCAGCAGCAAGAGCACCAAAAGACGTTTGTCGAGACGATCCAGTACACTGTGAAGCAGTCGGAGGAGAAAATGACGACCGCGACAATCGACACCACCAAGACAATAGAGGCGTTCCAGCAGCGCATGATCTCGTTCGTCAAAGGCGTCGAGAGCAGCGTCGAGGGTAAGGACCGCCTGTTAGACGACCATAGAGCGAGTACTGACAGTGCACCAACGCAGAGTCCGTTGGTGTCATTGTGGCTCAGACGAGGGACTTGGAAGTGCAGAGTAAGCGGCAAACGTCGCTTCTTCATCAGGTAAGTGCCACGAAGCCTCTTGATGTGCGTCCATTCCTCAATACGACCTGATGTTGGCGTTCTAGTACCTTGATGACCAGCTTCGCCTGCGTCAAACGTTCATGGACTGCGAGACACAGTGTGCCACATTGCAGCAAAACCACGAGGAAGCACAGCGGAAACACGCCGAGGTGAGGAACCACGAGATAACCCTACGCAAAGAAGCATGCATTGACGGCGTGTACACTGCTAGGACGCGGTCCGTCTGGAAGGCCTCGAGCAGAAGATGGGTAAACTGGTGCTGCTCATCGAGCGTCGTATGGATCGGAGCGAGATCGACTCGCTCTTGGAGCGCACCGAGCGCAATCTCAAGACGCGCGTCGAGGCGGTGCTGGAGGTGCCTACGCGCCATGCTATGTGTGTTTCCAAGTGTGCAGCTAACACCATCCATGTTCATCGTCGTAGCTTGTGCAGCTTTGCGTCCATACGCTCACCAAACAAGGTTGAAGTTGATTTTGACGCAATGTCGAAGATGTCAACAACACACATTTTCGACACCACCAATTGATCGACCATCACTCTCGTACGAGTTCGCGCGGGAACGGCAACGAACGACGTGATCATGGCGGCACTGCGCTCGAATTTGACGGAGCAGCACGCGTGGATGCGGCAGGTGAGGACGCTGAAGAGGGTACGGGCGGATAGAGCGACGGCTGAGCTGTCGAATGGTGTGCGTAGCAACCCAAGAACGCGCTGCAGCAGTGTCTGAATTCGCACGTGACCAGCGCTTATCTGGACAGTCGAGCCGCGCGGAAAGCAGCGTATGTGGCGCCTCATGGGTGCATTTGAGGCATTTACCTGATGCTGATGGACTGTGGGTGTAGGTCGGTTGAAGGCAGAGCGACGATAGAGAATGCGGCGGAGACGATACGGCGTGGCGCCGCCGCACAGCAACTCTTTGACTCGCTCACCCGGCAACATAGTGGACCATTGTGTGTGGAGGACATGCCGCAAGTCGTGGACGTGCTATCGCCGCCGCTTGAGCCTTTTGAGGATGACGAACAAGAGACGGAAACTGCGACGGAGGATGGGGACATCATTGTCGGCCCACGGTCGAGAAACGGCGTCGATGTGTATACCCCAGCTCCAAGAACAGAGAGGCCGAGCACTCATCGTGAGTATGCGGCACGAGCGCCCGTCCAGCAACCATCGTGCACTGCACCAACCCGTACCTCCGACTTGGACGTACACGACAGTCTCTTTGAAGAAGTTGACGTCGACGCCATTGTGGCAAGTCGAACGCGAACCATACCAGAGCCCAGATACGCACATCAGCAACGGCAACGAGAGACACCTCGACAAAGTGTTGTAAATGATTATCCACCACCACCAAGGACCTCATCAGTTCCTGATACGAGTGAAGAAATCAAAGCGCAGATCAAAGCAACGCGAGAAAAGCTTCGGAAAGTGAGAGAGGAGTGTGACGATGCGTCTCTAGAAGGCGATATTCCTCAATCTCTGGTCAAAGCCAGGACTTATCTTGAGCAAAAGCTTGAAGAGCTCAGCCGGCAGTATCGCAACGTGAAGACAGCCACTTCAGGGAGTGATAGCTATCCTCCTCATCGCGAACGAGATTTCCAGTCGCCCGATCTGGGGATGCCTGACTACGATTCATCAACTGTTGAAGTTCATTCCAGATCTGTAACCGAGCGAAGCGCGTGGACAGATACGAGACAGAGCCGTGAGAAGGCTCGTCCGGCAGATATGTATACTGCCGCCAAAGAAGACGTGCCCGTTACAACGAATGACCCCAAGGTCAAGTCCAAGATGCTACAGGCCAAGCGCGTTCTACGTGACGTGTTTGGTCACAATGCATTTCGACCAAATCAAGAGCGCATTGTCATGGAAGCATTTTCTCGCCGAGACGTCTTTGTGCTGATGCCAACTGGTGGTGGCAAGAGTTTGTGCTACCAACTTCCGGCATGTGTCGACGAAGGTGTGACTGTGGTCATCTCTCCCCTCGTATCCTTGATCCAGGATCAGGTTCAGCAGTTGGAAGCACTTGAAGTTGGTGTTGCGCATCTGAACGGAGACCAGGACTACGAGACTGTACAGCGACCCATCATCTCGGAGTTGTTCTCAAATCGCATTCAGATCAAACTGCTATATGTGACACCAGAAAAAATCGCCTCAAGCAACACGTTGAACAACATATTCGAGTCACTCGAAAAGCGCGGACTGCTGGCAAGATTTGTGGTTGACGAAGCACACTGTATCAGTCAATGGGGCCACGACTTTCGAAAAGACTACATGAACTTGGGCCAGCTTCGAGCCAAGTTCCGATCAGTGAGTTCATCTGCTTTGATGTACGCTCTCCCCCGCATGTTAACATATGTGTGTTAGGTTCCTATCATGGCTTTGACTGCTACAGCAAACACTCAGACGGAAGCAGATATTGTCCGAAATCTCAAACTGGCCAACCCGTTCATCACTCGATCAAGCTTCAACAGGTACGATATCACCATCTACTGATGACCAAGTGGCAAGTATCTTACGCATGACTATCTCACACACCGCTAGACCAAACTTGACTTACGACATCCGACGAAAAACTTCCAAGTTTATGGAGGAGATCGCAAACTTTGTCCGCCAGCACAGTGACGACTCAGGAATCATCTACTGGTGAGTCTGCACATGGCGATGATGGGATTGAACGCAACTGACCCAAATCCAATCGGCTAGTTTGTCGAAGAAGGATTGCGAGCAGGTTGCAGAAAAATTGATCAAGGCACTTGGATACGAAGGGACACGAAAGGCGCAAACCATCTCATTCTATCATGCTGGCTTGGAGCCAGAAGACCGCGCACATCGGCATCACGAGTGGAGTAAAGGCAAAATCAAGCTTATCGTAGCGACAGTGGCTTTCGGCATGGGAATCAATAAGCCCGATGTCCGTTATGTGATCCACCACACGATCCCCCAGTCGGTCACACATTATTATCAGGTGCGACAAGTTTTCTGACAGGGCCAGTTGAACCTAGTGTGATCCCCTTTTGCATGTCTTTACAGGAAGCTGGTCGTGCTGGTCGAGATAGTGAAGTCGCACACTGTATCCTCTACTACTCCTTCCCGGACTTGGTGTGTTTCACCAGTTGTATCACTATGACTCAGCCCATCTAATGAGGATTTTACAATTCGTAGTCTCGCCGACGAAAGCTGATCACAAAGGATCGGGAGAACATGCAGCATCGGAACGTCCATCTTCAACATCTTCGACGAATGGTCGAATTTTGCGAAAACCAGGTTTGTCTGTGTGCCGATGACTGAGAAGTCTATATCTAACAGTGCGCCTTTGTGGAAATGAAGGTTGAATGTCGCCGTACCTCTCTTCTTGAGTACTTCGGGGAGCATTTTTCTAGTGACTCGTGCCGAGGAACGTGCGACAACTGCAAGAATCGTGCTCAAGGACTAATAGCAGAAAAGACCGACGTGACAAGTGACTGCCTTACCCTTCTGAATATCGGTAAGATAGCCAGACTTCTGTCACAAAAGTAATCTCTAACCGACCGCGATATGTAGTGAGGTCTTTGCAGGCTGAGAACGAGCCAGCCACCCTTGTCCAAATCTCCCAAACGTTCCTTGGACAGTTAGCCAAGGGAAAGGAATGGAAGAAGGACCAATTTACCAACCTGGAAGGTTTTGGCGCTGGTAAAGGGCGCTATGGCCGAAGCGAAGTCGAACGAATTCTGTACCACATGATCCTCCGTCATTACCTTCGAGAAAATGTACGTTCTCTCCTTTCGTGGACTCTAGCATCACCTCGAATTTATCTGACCGATTGACCCTGCTGTGCGATAGGACAAGAAAAACAAGATGGGTTTCACAACGACGTTTATTGCGCTTGGTCAAAATGCTGACCGTCTTACAAGAGGCGAACGGGTTCAAATTGTCTGTAAGACACGATTTGAAACAAGACGTCCCGAGTTGGAAAGCACAGCCGTATCGAGCAAGAAGGCAGTGAAAAAGAAAGATACAAAGAAGGCGAAGAAACCCAAGGAGCCACGGAAAGCAAAATCAAAAGCTTCAGCGGAAAGCGCCGAAGAGCTCAGCGATGACTTTGATGAGGATGTCGTGGAGGTGCTTCCACCAGTGACTCCATATCCTCTAACCCCAGAGCCGAAGAATGCGAGCAGGTATGGTTGCTGGGTGTCTCAGTGTGCTGGTGTCACGTTTGCTAATGGGATTACTGTTTGACACTAGGATCCCAATTCAACATGTTGAGGCACTGGCTCAGCTGCTCAAAGATTGGCGAGCAAGTGTTTGCGACAACTTTAACGTCATGCCGTACCACATTCTTCCCACAACGGGTATCGCTGCAATTGCGAATGCAGTGCCAGTCACCAACGCGGAATTGTCCGAGATTGATGGTGTTGGTCGCATTCGAGTCAAGAAATACGGTGATGCGATCATCGAGATTGTCAAGACGTATTTGAACAAGGTACTGTCCTTATCTGTGCAGTCAGATCAATCCGACGGCTGAGTGAACATGAATGTTGTAGCACAACTTGACTCCAACCCCATCCATCAGCAGATCAGATGTAGCAGATCAGTCTGCTTCAGTTGAGACGATTGGGGTATCTCCGTTCTTCCGCGAGAAAGCTCCACCAACAGTAAGATTTGTTGCATTTGCATGGGTTGGAGTTCACGAAACCTGAGACTGCTTTTGTTTGCCAGGTGGATGCTTTTGACGAGGACGACATTGATTGGTCAGCTCTGGACGACACGATACTTGATCAAAGTAGTGCAAAGCGCAAGCAGACGCAGCCGTCTTCAGTAGAGTACGACATGAATTCGTCGAAAAGATACAAGCAGTGAGTCTAAACCGCGGTAAGAAATGGATGACCGCAACTGCTCGTTCGATTTTAGAGCGTGATTGTATCTATCAACCGGCACTTGCCGAGCTTCACAGCGACGGAGATGATGGCTCCTTCTGTCGCCTTGACCTCGTGGATCTCTTCCATAGTTTCCTTCGATCCGATGGAGATGTACTGGATCTCCTGGACGAGTGGCTCATTCTTGTACTCGCCCTCGATGATCGCGCGCAAGGCATTCGAAGACACCGACGCCGAGGACGTCTTCTTCGACTCGAAGTGCTCTTTGGCGAGGGTGAGACCGCGGTAGACGACGCTAGCGGCAGCGCGTTCCTCCGTGTTCAAGTACTGGTTGCGGGTCGACATGGCAAGACCGTCGGCTTCGCGCGCCACTGGGACAACTTCAATCTGGACATCCATGTTGAGGTCGTCCACGAGTCGCTTGATGAGGACGCATTGCGCGGCATCCTTCTGTCCGAAGAATGCGTGGGTAGGCGACACGACATTGAAGAGCTTGGTCACGACGGTGGCAACGCCGCGGAAGTGGCCCGGACGACAGAGACCTTCCGGGAGATCGTCAAAGCCCTCAGGAACGACGTAGCATCTGCATTCCAGCGTGAGTACGAGCCCACACAAGCTATTCACGACACAAGCTCAACGCACCGGTGGTTCTTGGAGTACATGTCCTCCGCCGATGGCACGAAGATGAAGTCGACGCCTTCTTGTCGCAAGAGCTCAGCATCGCGTTCAAAGGTACGTGGGTACTTGGAGTAATCCTCATTCGGTCCGAACTGCGTTGGGTTGACGAAGACACTGGCGGCCACGACGTCGCACTTTTGCTTGGCAGCACGCACCAGCGACAGATGGCCAGCATGCAGACCCTGTTCAGTTCACATAGCATTCCCGCGTCATTCCGTAGAAGATCGAGTGGCATGGCACGTTCAGCGCACGTACGCCCATGGTCGGCACGAAGCCCACAGAAGTGCCCGCCGGGAGCTGTCGTCGGGCGTCATGGAACTCTTGCACGGTCTCAATGATCTGCAAGGCCGAGGACGAGAACAAGGCCGCGTGAGGACGCACAGCACGCGGTGCCCGCCGCGCCAATCGCGTCGCCATCATCATTTCCACCACCGGATCCGTTATTGACGGCCGATGCGAACTTAAGACGCAGGGATACCGGTATCCTCGCTGTTTTCCATGGATCTGTTGCTAAGTTCGGATCTGTGCGAGACAGTGAGCGATTGACGATCTCCATGGCTTCGAAACGAGTCCCACGCGGTGGGAACGACGCCGGGCAGCGCGCGACGGTCCCCTCGTACAGCAGCATGGTACGCGCGTCGGCTCCGAGTCTCTCCATCTCCACAGCATCAGCGTCGGCGAGTGCCGCGACGGCGCCACACGAGAAGCGCATCCGCGTCTGTGTCCGTCTCCGGCCTTTCACGCGGAGCGAGGCCGTCAAGAGCGGAGGGAAAGCCGCATGGACATGGTACGTGCGTTCATCTCGACAGGGTGAGTGGGAGAGTCCGCTCGTTGGGTGATCCAACTCCCTTGGTGCAACATTCGTTGACTCGGATAGTAATCATTTTTTTTCGCGTCGTCGCTTCGATGCTTCCATAGGCATGAGAACACGATCTACCAGCAGATTTTCCCCGCCCAAGCGCACTCGCAGGCTCAACTGCGTCGCCAGCAGCACCAGCAGAACCAACACCAGCAGCAACACCACCATCATCGCGGTGGCCCAGGCAACCAAAGAGGTTCGCCCGCGACCCAGCGCCGCACGGAATCTCCACCATCCAGACCCAACCGAGGCACCTCCAGCGGCAACCTGCCGTCGTCCTACTCCTTTGACTATCTCTACGGCCCCTCGGCGCGCACACGGCAGCTCTATGATGACTCGGTGCACGACGCCATCGTCGCGGCGGTCGACGGCTACCACTCGTCTGTGTTTCTCTATGGACAAACTGGCACGGGCAAGACACACACAATGTTGGGTAGTCGTCAAGACCCGGGTCTCCTACAGCTCGCGATCGACAATCTTTTCCAAGTCATCTCGCAGCGCCACGACTCGGAATTCCTTCTACGCTTTTCGTACTTGGAGATCTATAACGAGAGGGTGTATGACCTCTTGGCGTCTGGTGAACGCACTGACATCAAGATCTTTGAAGTCGAGCGGCCAAACAACGGCGACGCGTACGTATGTAACGACGTGGTGATCAAGGGCGTCGCGGAAGAGATCGTGACGACGGCCGACCACGTGCTCTCACTCGTGGAAGCGGGCAATTTCCATCGTCACACGGCGCGCACGGACGCCAACGAGCAGTCCTCACGCTCCCACGTCATCTTCCGACTGGTGATTGAGAGTCAGGACGCGGAAGGAGATGAAGACGAAGACAACCACAATGAGGGTGTGCCTCGAAGCAATAACAAAGTGCGATCGGCGACACTCAACCTCGTAGATCTGGCTGGTTCGGAGAGTGTGCGACTCGCGAACACGAGTGGCCAGCATTTGGAAGAAGGACGTTTCATCAACCGTAGTCTGCTAACACTTGGTCACATCATCTGGAAGCTCAGTCGAGGCCGTCCGTCTTCGTCATCTTCGTCAGCGTGGTCCCCTAGAAGTGCGGGTAGTGCACCGATCACGCCACCAGGACCAGGGCAACCTCAGCAGCCGCCGCAGACACCACAACATCTGCCGTATCGAAACTCGAAGCTCACACGCATTTTGCAGCCAGCTCTGGGTGGTAAGGCACAGATCACCATCATCTGTACGGTTGCTCCGTCGGTTGAATGTCTGGCGGAGACGCACAACACGCTCAAGTTTGCGACGCGCGCTCGCCGAGTCAAGAGTCGACTCGCTATCAGTGAGACCTCGGGCGAGTCCGCATTGCTACGGAAGTATCGCGCGCGTATCAAACAGCTCGAAGAGCAGTGGGATGAGCTGGAGCGTCGTAAGTCAGAGTCGTCAACACCACTCAGCACTACGAGTAGCAAGCGCGCGCTGATGGCGATCGAAGAGCGTCAGAACGAACTCCGCTTTGCGATTGAGAACATTAATCGTGTGATTCTCAACTCGTCGCATCGCCAGGGCGGTGAGTCGGTGGACAACCTCAGCGTCCGTACCGAGGATGAGCCAGCCGAGCCAGTGGTCTTGAACGATCCACCTATGATGGATGAGTCGAACCAAGATGAGGAGCACGTCGACACAAGTGAGCCTCAGCCACAAGATGACGGAGACGAAGAAGAGGAGGACATCGACCCAGCGGACGAGTCCGACGAACCGTCCAAGCCACAGCTCTTGCTCAAGCAATCTACATCGACTGTCGAGAGCGACATCAGTGGCTCCCCAGAGCCTGAAGACGAGTTGTCGGTGGGCACACCGCAGCGCAAGATGTCGAACGCCAGTAGCACCAAGTCGGCGCGTCGTGGACCGACGCTCACGACGGTGCTTAAGGCCAAGTTCACGAAGGAACTTAAGCAAGCCGAGGAGGCGGCAGCGTCGCCTAGTGGCTCCTCGTCGCGTTATCGCGAGCTGCTCCATGAGTTTGTCCGTGGCTTGGAAATCGCCGAGAACGAGAACGATACGCGCATCACCCAGATCCACGACCTGGAACGCGAGAACCGCGACTTGCGCGACCTCCTGAACGAGCGCGAGGCCGAATTGAAGGCATTGCGGTCGTCAGCGCTACCTCCGCTGCCCCAGCATCAGCGCATGATGACCCCACGACGCACCGTCCGGACGCCGAACGCCGGCGCGCGTCGACAGGTAAACGTTTGAGCCCTTGAACTCATTACCAACCCGAATGTCTGTGAGGAAGTATCGATTTTAGCTATTGTCGCGTTGACCAGAATATGCCACGGAGAAAATACTGTCGATAGGAAGAAAAAAGCATCATCCACCCCAGGCGTAAGTAAATACTAACCAAGTTTGATTGTTTATACTTCGTTCGCGGCCTGGCCTGCCGAGTTCAAGTAAAGTGGGTCCACGTAGCCACAGTCACCACGTGCGCCTTCCTTCCCATTGCCATCGCTACTCGTGAAGCCGTTGATACAGCGACACTGGCCCGTGGCGAAGTTGCAGCGACCGCGATTCGAGCACACGGCTTCTTCTTTCGTGCCCATCTGTGATCCCCCAACGCCATCCACGTTGACACGCATGGTCAAAGCACCGTCGATGATCCATCGTAGCGAAGGCAGATCTCCAAAGTCGTTGATGAACTCGATACGGATCGCATTGGTGCCGGCTGCTGTACAAGCCATTGTCCCAATGCCGTAAGAGACTACGACGTCTCCGACGGTCGTGAGATCCGAGAGTGCCTTCTGTACGGCAGCTGCAGAAGCGGAGAACGGGAGTTGTGGCGTGACGGCATCACGGAATCGCAAGCTGAAGAAGCCACTCGAGCCCATGCAAAAGAGCTCTTGGACTTCATTCTGCTGGGGCACACCAGGGCTAGTGTGCGTGGTCATCGGGTCATCGCCTGTCGGACACGACTGCCTGGAGCAATCGTGTCCTTCCCACCCTGCGCTGCACAGACAGCCGCGCACCATATCGTAGTCCCAAGTTTCCTTCTTGTTGGGCACGGCGCCGTACGTGAAACCCATGCGTTCACCATTCATTTGAGCTGTTTTGGCGAGCTGCTCCATTGTGAGGCACGTGCCATGACCACTGCAGTCGTTCGAACACACCACTAGGTCATACAAGGCACCGTCAGTCCCCTTGGTCTCTTATCATAGCACCCTAGGACGTACATCGATTGCAGGCCGCGCCTGTGAAGCCAGTGTTGCAGATGCAGTCGCCCTTTTGTCGGTCACAGACACCAGCATTCGAGCACTCGACGAGGTCATGAGCCACGTCGTTGGCACTGGGGAGATCGAACCACGCCTTGCCCTTGGGACACTCGCGTTCGTTGCAGTCACCACCGATGAAGCCTTCGTTACAGATGCAGTCGTAGGTTGGTGGACCACGACACGTGCCTTGGCCACTGCACGCGATTTCCCCCGGACACGCCGTCACAGTCGATGCTACAAACCCACAGTCGCCTCGTATGCCGATCTGACCGATGCCATTGCTGGAAAAGTAGTTGGGGTAGCACGCGCACACGCCGTTCACACGGTCGCAGGTGCCTCGACGTGAGCACGGCAGGTTCTCCTTGGTGCCCTGCGTGACGGTCGTGAAGGTGAGAGTCGGCGTGACTCCAGGTGTCGAGTGTACGAGCGAGGCATCGCCACGCAGATCCGGAAGACTAGCCACACATACAATTAACAATCGTGGATAGGATGGGACCTAATCAGATGACCACGTACTCGCCAAAGTCCTGCGTGAACTCGATCGTGATGTCGTTCCCGATCGCCGTGCACGCCACGATCGTGATGCCGCCGAATGTCACGGTCGCCGCACGGATCGAGGGCAGCGCCACGAGCTTACTACGCACGATGGCCGTCGAGTCGGAGGCAAGGATGGGCTCGGTCGTGTACCCTCGGAAGGTGAGGGTGAAGCTGCCTCCCGTGGCTCGACACGTGACTCGTTGACGCTCGTTGCGCTGGATCCCACGTGGGTCCTGGATCGTACCTGTTAGTGGATCATCGCCCACTGGACACAAGCCTACACACACAAACGAATCAGGACGTTTAGATACGATCCACACGCGAGTACACTAGACGTACGCTCGGTACAGGACGGCCCCGCGTAGCCTGCGTCGCACACACAGCCATAGATCTTGTCGGCGTCCCAGTTGTTCGTGTACGTGAAGACGGGGCCGACACCTGCGTCTTTAGTCAGTGCGTACTGCCGCATGGGTACACAGCGACCATGGCCGTTGCAATTGCACATCACTAGACAACAACAAGTGAGACCGTGGCCACATCCAACTACAACACTGTGGACGCACTTCGTTCGCAGGCGATACCCGTGTACCCCGCGTCACAGGCGCAGACCCCTGTGTCTTGGTTGCATGTGCCTCGATTGGAGCACTCGGCGAGGTTGTGGCCGGCGTCCGTGGCCGTGACGCGGTCCGCCCACGCCGGACCCATGGGACATCGCGCAACGGCGCAATCCGGCCCCCTCCACGCACTGGAGCACATACAGAGGCCCTGCTTCTGACAGAGACCGCGGTAGGAGCAGTAGTTGGGGCATGAGTAGCCCCATGTCGTCGGCACGAAGAGCCACAGCAGTCCGAGCCAGCGCCATGATGGACGGCGCATGATGGATACAACGGATCCTCACAGTGGGACGCCCTTTGGACGGACGGACGGGCCTCAAGAGAGGCAGCTCGGAGCGACAGGGTCGAGCGGCCACACATGGGCCGGCCCATTTGCGTTTCTTGGATCCACTAATAAAAAAAAGACCGAGCGGACAGTGTCTGCGTGTGCGCGGCCGCTGGAATTGTCAACTGCCATGTCATCACCATCAGCCCGCGTGATATCAAATCCAGCGCCACTGGAATGCTAAAGTAACACATTGGGTGGATGAGCGCGATGGGTGTTGCATTCGTTCCACTTGTCAAAGCTGCGGTATGATACACTCCGGTGGTACCTACAGCCGTGCGTGTGTGCGTGTGCGCCGTTCCGAAATCTGGCTTCTGGACTGCGAATCATCCGACATGGACCAAGCGTTGGCCTGATGAGCACCTGCCCAAGATCTCGTCACTCGCACGTGTCGACCACACGTGGGGCTTTTGACAGAGGCACCGTCCAGTCTCTCTCAACTCCCGTATCGCATACAAAAATCAAGTGTGTAGATCTTGTTTGGGCTCTGAATACAAGCCCCATCTAATTTTCCTTCTTTGCCACCTCAGGTCGCAGCTGGCTTGCGTAAACGAGCCACCTTGATGTTTCCCACGACCGTGCGCCTCTTGTCGCATCCGGAACAGCAGAAACACTCACGTCCACTGTGTGGACGGCTCGCTCGCTCGGCAGTCGCCATTTTCCCACTTCACGAACATGCAGCCACTTTACCGCCGCGGCCCCAATTGGACGTCGCGCATCCACTCGGCGCAATGGCCGAGCGCCCACCTCTACGGCCCACCCGTCGCGCACGACGTGTTGCCAGCGATGAACCACGTGCGCGAGTTCGACTGTCGCGTCTTCGCGCTCTACTTTCTGCTAACGGAGAGCCTCGCGACGTACGTCGGCTATCGCATCGTCCAGCACTGTTTACAAGGACGACGACTGCGGTTCATCACGCCCACAACTCGATTGTGGATCACATTCGTGTACTCTTTGCTCAAGCTCAGTTTGGTAAGTGTAATATTCGAATGGGGGGATGGTGGGGGTGATTACTGATGGGTTCTTTGTATACAACAGATTGATTTCGCTTTTCACGGATCGCTCTATTCGTTCGTATCGATGATGCTGGCGTTCTTCATCGCCTTTTCCGGTCTCCTGGCTGTCGGCTTTCACTACGGTCCGCTGCAGCTCGTGTTCACGGATGTCATTGTCCGTCGCAAGAACGATTCGCGTCCGTTCAACTTCCAGCAAATTGTACAAGCCATCCAGCGCTTTTGTGTTCGACAGCATTTCCGCGAGTACGCACTTGCACTCGCTCGAAACGACAAGGAGATGGCACCACCCGTCATTTCCTTATCTCCGACGTCATGCGAACGCGCACGAGTGACGTGGTTGATTGCAGGCACGGTCGAGTTTGAGATCAATGCGTGGAATGAGTGGATCACTCGAAGCGTGACCAAGGCAATTGTGAAGCATGCTCGATCCAGGTCAAAGCCATCGCTCCATCTTGAAGGCACGACAGAGGCACGCTTCCTCGTGTTGGTTCTCGAGAATGGCTTGATTCTCGATTTCCTTCTCAAGCAACCCACTGCCAGCTTTCTTGCTCAGCTTCGCACGGACGACGTGCGTCCAATTGAGCTTGTGGCTCGCTTCTTCATGACGGCAGCAACGGCTCCTCGAGATCGCACCCCCATGTTTCTCTACGCCGAGTGCGCCAAGCTCGTTGGATCTGCAAACCGCGTCCAGAAGAAAACCATCCTGAAAATCCTACAGCAGCTGAATGCGTTTAGTGGCCACATCGTCGACGTTCCGCTGCGTTCTCTGCGGTGTCAAGACTTTATCCAAGCCGAGTGTTTCAAGCAGCAGCGCATGCGACGCACCAAGCCGCGGAACGACACGCTCTCGTCGCAACTGGAGCTCACATTCGGCTAGATCGATCAGCATTTCGTCTCAGTACATTATTTATCATAAACTCAAATACGTTACTATCTTCATGTAATCTACTGACATACATACATCTACACCGCCTTGTATTCAGAGCCGGAAAGGTTGAAACGGCCACAGTTCTCCCTCGCTCGAGTGCCTGGTGGATTCTCACTGTGGACGCTGGCCACAGTCTAAACGGTTAGACCGAGCCTAAACCACGTCAGCATGTCGGCGCTGCAGGAGAAGAAGCGCAAGGAGGCCGATGAGCACATGAAGCAGGCCAACAAGCTCATGGAGAAGACCATGTTCCGCTGGCAGCCGGACTATCTGGCGGCCGCGCCGCTCATTGAGAAGGCGGCGGACGCCTATCGTGCGGCCGGCGACTACGAGCGCGCCAAGGCCGCGTACGCACAGGCCGCACTGGTGCAGAACAAGAGTCGCTCGCCGTTCCGCGCGGCGCAGAACTGCGAGAACGGCGCCAAGATCGTCGTCCAGCAGATCAAGGAGACGCGCGCCGCTGGTCCGCAGAAGGACAAGTATCTCGCGGAACTCAAGAAGAACTACGAGGCGGCGTGCGGGTACTACAGCGACATGGGGGAGCTGGGCAAGGCCGCGGACGCGCTGGTCAAGGGCGCCGTGGTGTGCGAGGACAACGGCGTGGCGGACGTAAAGGAGCTGTATTTGCGTGCGTGCTCGTTGATGGAAGCGCAGGGCAAGCCGCACTTTGCCGTCGACATTTTCAAAAAGACGTTCACCTACCTGGTCAAGAAGGAGTTGTACAAGGAGAGTCTCTCGCTGCTCAAGCGCCAGGTGGCCATTTACACGGAGATTGACCAGCGCAACAACATCCACAAGTGCTATTTGACTGAGATTGTGCTGCTCTTGACGCTCGGGGACGTTGCGGCGGCCGATCAGCAGTACATGGCGCAGCTCCAGTCCGACTCGTTCCTGAGTTCCGACGAGTGTGCGCTGACGGAAGACCTCGTGCGTGCGTTCAAGAACGGCAACGAAGAGCTGCTGCAGGAGACCATCCGCAAGCAGGGCTTCAGCTTCCTGGACAACCAGATCGGCAAGCTCGCACGCAAGCTCTCCATCTACGGTGGTGGCGGTGCCAAGCCGTCGACTGGTAGTAGCAGTACCGGCTCGAGTGCGAGCAGCAGTCGCACGGGATCGCGAACACAGCCGTCGGGTGCGTCCAAGAACCCATTCGCGCCATCGCGTGCGGCTCCGTCCCGCTACGAGTACGAGTCTGCCGCTCGTCACGCCCCAGAGCCTACGGCTCCTGCCCGCGCAGCTCCTGCCGCTTCTAGTGCTGCTATGGACGAGTACGACATCCCAGCCGACAGCAATACCAGCACGGTGGCGTCCAAGGACGATCGCCGGGCGAATGAATTTGACTTTGATTCGCTCGAGTTCTCGATGGACCCACCACCAGCGGAGGAGGAGAGTACCAAGGCACCAGCACCGTCCACGGCGTCACGTGCGACGCCACCACCTGCAATGGAGGAGGACGTGCTCGACCTCACGTAGAGTAAGTCGCAGCAACGTAGGAGTACTTATCATCTCTTATGAGTTACTTCAAGTCCCGTACCATCTGAATCTCCTCGCGTCGACTTTCTAACTGTTTCCGCTCGGTGGACGAGATGCGTCCACTGCTGCTACCACTGGATCCACTCGCTAGAGCAGCCGCCCCAGCCGAGACGATCGCTTTCTTGCTGCTTTGAGACAGCACCACCGCAGGAGCAGTGGCTCGTCGCGGCTTTGGCTTGTCACGACCCACCATACCAATGTTGGCAATGCCACTCACCACATACGGTTCCTCTTCTTCCGGCGTGCCCCACACCATGTCATGCTGCTGGATGAGATCCGCAAACACGATGCTCTTGGCCACTGACATGGCACTTGCGTCCACGCGACGACCGTCGAGAACGACGTACTCGGGCCAGTTGGGGTCCACACGCCGATTGCTGTGGATACTGTGGAGCACAGTGTCGGCTTTGGCGCCGTTGATGTCGTCTGTGCGGTTCGTCGTGCGGAAGCCACGACGTTTCTCGTTCGGGATGCCGCCCACGACGTTCTTGCTCGCATCGTATGGGTTCGCACCCGCGATATCGGACGTTTGGAGCGCGTACGAGGGCTTCTGGAGCTGTGGATGGAGGATCTTGGACCGCATCTGCGCGTCGTCTTGCGATGTCATGCCGTTTACCGTGTACACGGGGTTCAACACGTTGCTAGTACCATGAAAGAGCGCTCATCAGTTCATTTCGTCCTGATACAAATCACAATGGTGGACGTACGTGACGCGACTGGATTTGAAGCCGACATTGACGATATCCGCGACGTCGATGATGTCACGTGGTGGGTGTTCTCGCAGCGGACGCTTGTTGGCTGGGAGCCAGCCGGCTTGTGCACCGGGAATGTCGTCCTGTGAACGCACAGTCAGCTCGGTTCTAGCCCACAGGATACTCCCAAACGTACCAGTCGCGTCGGGGAGCGCGGGTTCTGGATCACTTTCTTCTTGAACGACGTGCCATCGATGTCAGACACGTTGTAGCTGTCTCGAAGGAATTTGGGGATGAGCTACCGAAGTTGTCTGTGAGTCGATCGACGAAGGTAAGAGTGATCAAGGGCGTCAATGGCCACGTACCGGAGGGGCTTCCTTGAACGACGGCAGTCTGTAGGCGGGTTCGAGTGGATTCACCACGCGGTCCGTCTTGAACCCCGACGGCATGGGACTGGATCCTGTATGGACACGTATGAGTCTCTGTCTATTCTCCATCAACTCGTCTTTTGGTCCGTATACCTTCGATGGGCAGCTGTTTGAAGCGGTCGTCACCGCCCACCCGTCGGTTCTTTGGATGGAGCTCCTTACTGACCGAGCCGTGGATGTCGTGCGCATCGTAGAAATGCGGCTTGTTGACGTACACGTGGTCTTTGAGCAATGGTCTCGCGCCGGCAATGTCGGTCACGTCGTTGGTGACGTGCGTCGGCGGCTTGGTCGGTGGCGCGCGCTCGTGTTGGAGGAAGGCCTGCAGTCGCTGTCTCCGCGCGGCGTCTCCATCGAGCATACTCTCGGTCATCATCTCTCTGGTCTAACGTCGCTCGCTGGCGTCTGCGGCATCGACGTCAACGCACACGCGCGCATTTATTCCGAGCACACAGCAGTCTTATCCAGCACGAAGAGAGCTCTTCAGGATACGTACTTAGTGGAAAATGTAGCCATGTGAGTCCACCGTACTTAGTGTGGTCCACACCATTTTACTTCGGACTGGTCCTCTCCCCCACGGGGGCACTACTGGTGGCGCTGCTTGCCAAGGAAGAGGAACATGGAGAAGACGGAGGCGGCGCCGGTCTTGCGCGAGAAGAAGCGCAGCTACACGGTCGAGGAGAAGCTGGCCATCGTGCAGGCCGCCAAGACCGAGTCGCTGCGCGCTGTGGCGCGTCGGTTCAACGTCGATCGCAATTGCATTCGCGCGTGGCGAGAGAAAGAAGCGCAGCTCGCCGAGCTCCATCCGAATGCGCGTCGTCTGCCCGGCGCGGGCCGTCGGCCGTCCACCGAGAGCGGCGTGAGTCGAGCCACGGCCAAGCGCAAGGCCGATGCCGACGCCATGGCGCTGGGTATGGACGTGTCGCCGGTGAATGGCACGGACGACGCCAGTCGCAAGAAGACCAAGTTCCTCCAGGATTTCCTCCTCGTGGGCTTCCAGGGCAAGGAAGGCGCGTTCTCGGACGTGGCGGCGCGCACGGCCTTTGACGAGCTCAAGCGCACCCGCGCCATCACGCCCGCCGAGTACGAAACCGTGGGGTACTCGCAGGTCGCGACGGTGTTTGACGCGTTGGAGCGTGGCGAGATCGAGTACGCCGTGCTGCCCGTGGAGAACTCGAGCTCGGGCACGTTCCACGGCAACCTCGACCGACTCATCGCGTCCGAGCTCAAGATCGTGGGCGAGATCGCGTGCGTGCAGGAGCTGTGTCTCTGTGCGCTGCCCGAGACGCGGCTCGAGGACATCAACTGTCTCTTGTCGCACCCAGCGATCCTCGACCACTGCCAGGCGTTCATCGCCGACCTGGAGAAGAAGACCAAGACGTTCATCGACCGCCAGGCCACGTGGGACAGCGCGGGCGCCTGCCACATCGTCAAAGAAGAGAACCTCAAGCAAGTGGCGGCCATCGCGAGTGAGCAGGCCGCGCTCACGCACGGTCTCCACGTGCTCGAGAAGGGCGTCGGTGACGAGCTACACAACGAAACGCGGTACGCCATCCTCGCGCGACGAGAAGCCACGGCGCTCGTGGCCTCGCGAGGGAGCAGCACCGTGGTGATGAAGTCGAGTGTGGTCATCGCCGTCCCGAACGAGCCGCAGGCGCTCTTCAAGATCGTCGCGGCGTTTGCCTTGCGCAATCTGACCATTATCAAGATCGAGAGTCGGCCCGCGTCCACGGCCGGCGGCTTGTTCACGTCCCAGACACACCACTGGTACGTGCGTGGTCCATGACATGGAACCTGGGGACGACACTAACGATTTGTGTTGTAGGGACTACATCTTCTTTGTGGATTACATTGTCAGGTGCGTGCCTATTGATCGACCGGCTATGACTCTTGCTCGTCGACCGTGCTAACCCTGTGTGTGTGCGTATGTGTACAGCCCTGACGCCGTCGTGAACGAGCGGCTGATGAAGAACCTCGAGGAGTTTGCGCTCTGGATCAAAGACCTCGGCACGTACGCGAGCAGCTCCATCAAAACGAACGTCGAGCCACCGCGCTGGAAGACTGTCTGCAACGTCATCTCGTGCTGAGCGCGGCTGCTAACAACCAGAGGAATACACTCGCTCGTATTGTACATGTGCTTGACGTACTGGGTCTGATTATCGTGTGTGCGCTGACCCAGGACGCTGAGGACTCGCTCGCGACGTCGTAACTGCGGTTCCGATGCGTATAGAGGCTTTCCGAGGCGACGAAGCGACGGGTTTGGAGGGTGTGGACGGCGACAAAGTCCCTGGCGAGTCTGAACTCCACGCGATGATCTCCTCGTGCCCAATCGTCGGACTCAACGTGGACGGCTGGATGACCAGAGCTTCTTCCATCGAGTCGACTTGTCCAGCGCTCGGATCGACACGCTTGGTAGACAACACACTCGACGTCTTCTTGCTCCACGCGCCGTCGTTGCTCTCTCGCAAGGGCAACGCCGCCTTGGCGTAGAGAAAGCAGTCGCCCATCGCTGAAACTCCCACTGGGACCTTGACGGCTCGTGAATTGGCAACACTCGACACATTGCCTGTGTCCGGACGCACTGCCAGTGTGCCAGTCGTGTCGCCCACGCCACTCACGCGACTGAGAAGACGATGGAGCTGCAGCAGCCGACGCGTCCACTCCTCGTTACTCTCTTGCAGCTCGATACGAAGCACCTGGACCTTGGCGGAGAGCTGCGTCTGAGTACTTCGCAGCGTCTGAAGCGAGTCCTGCGTCGTCGCACAGACATCCGACAAGCGTGCTGACAAGGACGAGTCCAGACTGTCCGCACGGCGGTGGATCTGCGTGTCTTCTTGTTGGAGCTTGAAGGTAGCGTGCGATAGTGTCGCCAACGAGGCCGTCACGCTCTCTTCCAGCATATTAAGACGCGTTTGCTCGGCGTCCACACGCAGTTGCAGCTGGCGGAGCGCGTTCTCAGCTGCCGTAACACGCGTGTTGTTCGCCTCCTGCTCTGCCTCGTGCGTCGCGAGTGTCTGCTGAGTGAAGAAACGGAGCTTGTCTTCTAGTCGCTTGTGTACATCGCTCAGCTGCTCGTCGTGTTCAGATCGAAACGAGTTCTGCAAGTATGCGATCTGCGTCGTACAGCGTTGGAACACGTCCTGACTCACGACGTGCAGCTCTCGTCGCAGCAGCTCCGTCTCGGTGGATACGAGGAGCTTGGTTTGACTCAACGGCACCATCGCCGTATTGCGCTGGGTCTCTTCTCGCTTCAGGAGCTCGTGCTGCTGCTTCTCACAGTCCACAACACGACGCTGGCACTCGATGGCCCAGCGACTAAGCTGCTGGAGCTCGTCCACGATGCGCATGAGGTAGTCCTGCACACTGGCCGCGAGGTCATCACGCAGGGAGAGGTCGATGTCGGTCGACACGAGCGTACATTGCGTCGCGGAGACGTCCGAGGGCCATGAAGAGGAGGTCATCATTGACCGTGGCATCCCTATTAACGCGCAGTAATAAATAGTTTGCCCGAGCACCTGTCTATATTAAATGCTGAGCTGCAGCTTGTGCTGGAAGCGCTCGAGTTGCTGCGTGTCTTCGTTCGCGCGCTTGAGTTGATAGCGGAGCTGGGCGTTCTCGTCACCCACCGATCGCAGGGCGTTGCGGTAGAGAATGTTCTTCTTCTCAGCGAGGAACCGGCACTTCTTCTCTCGCTCGAGCTCCATCTCCATGTCGCGAAGCTTGGTTTCCATCTTCACGAGCAACGTCTCCATGGCACTCGTCGTCTGTCGATGCGACTCGCGCGAGTCAAAGAGCTTCCACCGCGAGCTCGGAGGCTTGCTCTCGTCTTTCTCCACGCCCGCGACGACGGCGTTCACCGACTCGGTCTCAGTGTCGACTGTGCTCTTGCCTTGATCCGCTTGTGTGCTGCTTACCTCGAAGCGCAGCGTGACTGCGCCCTTGGGGATCTGACGGAGCTCCTCGACCACCATGGAGAACGCACAGAGCCGCATGTCCTTCCCATTGATCGCCACAAGTCGATCGCCTGGCGCAATGCATCCGCTGCCTTCTCCTGGCGCGAGGGCGCCGTCTGGAAGGCGATAGAAGGGCACGTGCGGGTCGACCATGGCCGCGCCGTCTGTCGACGCCGTGAAATAGATGCCCAGCCCACACACGCCCTTGTGCAGCACCACGTCGTAACCGCCATCGTCTCGCGCATCCGATTCTGCTCCTTTTGGGGTCGTAGAGGCGGTCGTAGCGTCATAAAGAGCGCGTTCCTCCGCGTGCGCCATCGCTTTCTGTGTCATTCTGGTCCTCAGCAATGCATTTGAACCGCGTCGTTTCGTTGTCAAAAGATCGCGTTCCTAACGTTAGAAACACAGTACATGTCACATATCATCTTAACCCGTTCTTAACATCCACCCGTGTTCGAATCGCCGCCGAATGGCTCAAAGGCACGGGATCACGTGCATATTCACCTCGTGAGCGCAGGACCATGAGCTATCGAGGCGGCGGAGGCGGACGCGGCTTTGGTGGACGCAGCAGAGGACGCGGAGGAGCGCGGGGCGGCCGCGGTGGCGGTGGACGTGGCGCGTACGGCGGCGGCGGCGGCGGCGGCGGCGCACAGCTTGGCAGCGAGACGTGTCGGCGCCACATCGAAGGCAAATGCGAGTTCGAGCAGCAGAACGGCCGCCCGTGTCGGTATCCGCACTTTGTGAAGAAGATCGGCGAAGTGCGCGGCCACAACGCCATCGTCAAGGACGTGGTCATGTGGGCGGCGCGGCAGCAGCTCTTCACGTGCGCGGGCGACGCCACCATCAAGCTCTGGGATTGCGCGTCCTGGCAGGAGCTCACGACGCTCAACGTGCATGCGAATCCGCCCATGGGCCGCGAGAAGGACCGCGGCGAAGGCGTGAGTGCCATGGTGCTCGAAGGCTCCTTCTTGTTCGTCGGCTTTGAAGGCCAGCTCCCGTACAACACGGCCGTGCCCGTCGGTATGATCCGCGGCTGGAACCTCGACAACCCGGCGCAGACGTTCGAGTTCCACGTGAGCGAGCAGATGCCGTTCGCGCACGGCATGCCCGTGCAGTCGCTGGCCGTGGCGACCGACCCGACGGGCAACGCCACGCTCTTCTCGGGCAGCACGGACGGCACCATTCGATACTGGCAGCTCGACGCGACCACGAACCAGTTCAAGTGTCGCGGCACGCTTGACGGCCACGTGCGCAGTGTCACGCGACTCAAGACGTTTGTCATGGGCACGGCGCCAATGTAGGACGCAGCAGCAATGCGACGCTCGGATCGATCTACTATTACTAACCTCTTCTTGTGTCTGTCTGTCTATCTCCACAGCCTCGCCTCGGCCTCGGTCGACTCGACCATCCGACTATGGGATCTCACGACGTTCCAGTGCGTCAAAGTGCTGTCCAAGGAAGAGAATGGCCACACGGAAGCCGTGATGGACCTCGAGTTCTGGGTCAACCAGGGCGAGACCTTTCTCATCAGTGGCGGCCTCGATAGTGAGATCATCGTGTGGAGTATGGCGCCGCCGTTCCAGCAGCTCTTCAAGGAAACGCAAGACTCGCCTGTCACGGCGCTCTGCGGCACGCAGGACGTCACGCAGGCCCCGATCCTGTTGATTGGCACAGCGGTACGTCGCTTGCTTGTCCTAAGACGACCGTTCTCGATGCAAAAGTCTCACTTGTTTCTTCTCTTCAATCGTACAGGATGGCGCGATCACAGTCAAGGAACTGCCTTCGTTCGCGTACAAGACGACTTTTGTGGCGCGGGCCAACTTCGGCCACCAAGACACGGTGCGTCGGATCGCCACGGGCCCGCACAACACGTTCTTTAGTGTCGGCAACGACCGCCGGATGCTCGCGTGGCAGGTCACAGGCGACGCCAACTCGGTCCAGCCCAAGTAAACTCCAAGAGCAGAGTCTCCTCAGCCCGCGAGGGCTCTTCGTAGAGAAAAGAAACGAAATCCAACTCCCACATACTAGTTCCCATCGTTCCATTCATTCATCTAAGTGCGTCATCCGTATCAGCATGTATGCAGTCAGTTATGTAGCCAAGAGTCGAGCCTCTAGGTTGTAGACGAAGACGTGGATTCCCTCGAGAAGCGTGCTGGACTACGAGCCGGACTGCGAGCTGGACTGCTCGCGCCTGTGGGGGTCCGCGCCGTCTCTTCCTCGTGGTCCGACATGACCAGCTCGATCTGTCGGACCAGCAGCTCGTCCGTCACGGACGGCGTTACGACCGGCGGCAATCGCACTTCAATCGTCCCTTCGAGTCCGCCAGCTTGTGCATCCAACTCTTTTCGCACACGCTGGAGCCAGGTCGCAGCCTTCTGGTACGACGAGTTCATGGCGTACGCTTCTGCAAAGCACGTCGAGGCGAGCTCCAGCTGGCGCTTGCTGTAGTAACACAGACCCATATTGTGACTGGTGACGTGGTGTTTGCCCATTTCCTGCGAAGAGAGTGTGTAAAACGCAAGAGCCGAGTCGTAGTCGTGGATTCCGTAGTAGAGACGACCGATCTCGAATGCAATGTCCTTCTCCTTGTCCAGTGCGTAGTAGTTCTTCCAGATCAAAGGAATGCCGTAGCACACGTCGCCTTTGAGCTTGGACGGACATGACGGAGAGTGGTCCAGCAGCACATCACGGAACTTGTAGAACGTGTCCGGATCCCAACAGCTGAGCTTGAGAAGAGCGAGCACAGCCTTAAGCGACGGTGTCTTCGTGTCTTCTTTCAGCGTCTTCTGCATGACAAAGAAGTCGTTGGGCCCAAATGACACGATCTCTTCGTCAAACGCGAGGGTCAAGTGAGGGAACGAGCGACTCCGGTTCTCACACACTTTGTCGAGGCTCTTGCCATATAGATCCGCCATCTTCGTCGGACCTGTGGTTTGTTTGGGCAGCACAAACACTGAGACTTTCAGACTCGCTTCTTCCTGTGGACTGTGCAACGCGAATCCTCCACGACTCGCAATGTAGACGCCAATGGCGTGGTAGTTGACCATGACTGAGAAGCTGCCGTGCACGGCGATGTGTGGGTCGCAGACTCCACGGAAGTGATCTGGATTGTTATTGCCCTTGTCTCCTGAGAGGATGACAAGACGATCGTCCACTGCAAGTTGGCTGAGTCGTTCAATGGCCGAGAGCGCTCCCACAGGCACGAGGATCGTCGCACCAGACGAGTTGGGGTCGTAGTACTCGTGATACCACTTGAGGATATTGTTGAGATGTGGATGGTCGTCACCGTAGTAGTTCTCATCGATCTGCCGGTACTGGTAGATGTTGGAGAGGCGCTTGATGATCTCTGGATCAAGTGGATCCGTTTCTTCCGCGCATTTCGAGCCGACACTGATGAGTCCTTCCTTCAGCATACCACCATCGACCTGGAAAAGGTCGTGGTAGAGTGTGTCAAAGAGGTAGTTTGCGATGATGCAGACCGGGTTCTTGGCCGAGCGCGGTCGAAGCACCTCTTTCGACTTGAAAAGACGCAGCTCGGTGTCCTTGGTCGCATCGAAAATGGCAAAATCGACGATGCCGCGCTCGACAAATGGCGCGAGGGCCGGGTGGGTCGTCCAGAAGTTGAAGTTTTGCTCGGTAAAATCGGTCATGATATACTTGATCTTGTCCAGCGGAAAGTCCATGGCAAACTGCGAGACACATGCAAAACCGTGAGCTTCTGGAGAGTATGATCAGCTTTGTGCGTGACGCTCACCTCGGTTTCTGCCAGTGCCTTGAGAAAGTAAAAGCTGAATTTACCGGAGCCTGCGCCCAATTCGACGATATAGAGCGGCTCGGTGGGGTCCAACTGCACCATATGACATCGTTAGTATGTCGTTTTCCATATTCCATCAGCACAAGGAACCGTACCGGCGACGCGCTGTTGGGTTTCATCCCATCGCGGAGGAAGGCTCGGAAGACCTGACTGTATTTCTTGGCGATGAATGTGTTGGAGGTGATGAAATGTGGCACAATCCCCTGCGCCCAGGACTCGACGCCCTGTCGATCGTAGAAGGACATCATGAGCTTCCAGAGATGACTCTTGGAGAAGGGCGTAAAGTCCTCGAGCTGACAGCGCTCGGCCGGCGCGGGGGCCACGCCACTCGTGACGTTGGAGCGGACCTCGTCTTCCTTGACACTCTGCCGCGCCGTCGTCACGAGCGATGGGATCACACTGTCGGTCTCCGTCGTGAGCGGTGTGGACGGCGGCGCTGGCGGCATGGAGATCGTGGCGCCCCGAGGGACCTCCACGGGTGGCTCGGCCACAGGGAGCTTGCCGTTCTGCAGCTCGGCGCCATTGGCCACCAGACCGGCGGTGGAATGCACGGCATTCACGTCTTCAGAGGGCGCCAGCGTCATGTCCGTCGTCGTAGGGAGATCGCCGTGTGAACGTGGCTCTTGGGCATGTGCGTTACGCATTTCCATGGGGTTTCGGAACCCACCACGTGTGGTACTGCATCCATGATGTCATAAGGCCCGACCCAAGAAGATCTCCACGCGTCACACGGAGCAGGACGGCGATTGCAACGCGGGAAGAATGGCAAGAAGCGCCTTCTGATCGTGTCTATGCGATGGTCATAGCGGTCTTGGTCTGGTTGAAGCCGTGGCTGGCTTGTCTCCCTCTTCCGCCGTTGGAGGGAATCCCAAGGGGCAGGACGCAATGCGTTACAAACAGGTCAAAGGAGGTTTGTAACAGAGGCAATCAGGACAAGACCATCACTCTGCCCGCGGCAACTTCAATCTCTAACGCACTCGGCAAGATGCGGCGAAGCGCGCGGAAGCAGCACGCGACGGCGGTATATGACGCGTTATAAGGAAGAGGACGAGGTGGAGAGACGTCTAATGCATGTGACGAGGTCTGTAGGTGCCGGCAGAGGACGTGGGCAAGAGCAAGGCGAAGAAAGAGCGCAAGACGACCAAAGGGAAACGAAAGAGCCGAGACGAAGAGAGTGAACCCCACGAGCTAGAAGAGACGCAGACAACGCCGCGTACGAGTGAGACAAGTGGGGTGTCTGTCGTGGATGGTGGAGCATCAGTGTCTGCGTATGTGGCGAGTTGTCGGGAGAAACTGCATGTCCTTCGAGAGCGAAAGCAAGAGCAAGAGCAGCGCACCGAAGTGATCGTTCAGGGTGAGATGTATAGATCAACAGAACTATGCTATGTGCTGACAACATGCGCTCAGAGACGTTTGGGCAGATCGAGGCGATCATCAACGCGCTCATGACCACGGTTCAGACAGGGTACACGTCTGCTCGGACACATTTTGACGAGACAAGTGGCCAGTTAGAAGAAGGTTTGGACGTCCACGAACAGGTAAAGCTCTTTACACTAGTCATTTACGCTGGAAAGGTGTGTATCATCGCCGTCTTTGGCTCATTAGGTTGAGAGCAAGTTGCACGCCATCACAGCAATTCTGCTGGGCAGTACCGAGTAGCAGCAACCTTCAGTCCACATTCGTTCTACATGCAGCGTAAAACCTAGAAATACGAGGAAAAACCTTGACGACAGTACCTCCAGCACTCGATACTCGTGTGAACCAATCCCACAGGCGGCAACATGGTGAAGAGCTCCTCGACGTCGCCGCTGCTCGTAGGCGTGCCGCCGCCGCCGCAGACGAGTGACCCGCAGCTTCACGCCCTGCTCAATGGCGTGTATAGCCGATTCGGCCAGTGGAAGGTGTCGGGCGATATCACGACACGGTCGGTGGTGCGATGGCTGCGAACGGCATTGGAGCATTTGCTGGACCAGGTACGCTTGATTGCTGAATATTGCTGATTGAACGCAACTGACTCTCGTTGCTTAATACGATATTTAGCTTTTAGGTGCTCGAGATTATGCTGGGGCTGCACAGGTCTTGTCAGTCGTTTACCATCGCTTCACGTTGATTCCATCACGTTGCATCCAGGTGAGTGGAGTAAAAATCGTGGATTCATCTGACCACAATTCTCATCTTGTAAGCATCCCGTAGGCAAGCTTGGAAATTTTGCGCAGAAAGCCTGGACAACACAAGGATGAGCTACTGCAGTTCTACCAGACAGCGCTTCAAAGCAAAGGGTTGGATGTACGTCTCACTTAGTTGACCCGCGCTCCGGTCTCGTATTCACTGTTTCGCGTGTATGGTGTGTTCTACGAGTAGGAACTGATGGTGAAGAAGGAGATCTTGATGCTACACATTGCATCCGGGGACTACTACGATGCCTACCACTTTTTCAAGGCCGAGGTCCAGCAGGTACAACGGAGATTTCACTCATCTAGCCATCTTATGCACCAGGCACTCATCATGTTTCTATCTACAGCTTAGTATCCAGCAGGACGCGCATCTGTTGGGCGTCTTTGGAATGTTGTGTTACTGGCTTATCTTCATCGAATCTGATGAGCTTCGAGAGAAGTTTGTGTTTGATCAATCGCCACAGGACGACGACGACGACTTTAGAGATGATGACGAATACGGTGGCTCTCTTCGCCCGAGGAAGCGAAAGCGAGGAGAAAAAAGCAGTGGGCCACAAGGCCCTCACGAGATCTTACGGACGCGATTTTCATTCAAGACGCCCATCGGTGTGCATATTCTGTACCAAGATTCCATCGGCGCGTTCAATCGAGCCGTGTCCTTGTGCCCCGAGTCTGCAGTTTTCCTCGAGTACTATATTCAGTTGTTGACTATGGTGGGCGAGGTCGGGCGTGCGTGTGATCACCTCGAGAATTTCTATCACTCGAACCCATCGAATCCACACGCTGCTCGAATGGTAAGATGCGATGAGATCGCATGAGGCATTCAAGATGTTACTAACACATGCGCTAACTGCAGCTCACTCAATTCCTCGAACGACACTTTCCTCTATCGATATCTGACCAGGCTACTGCGTACGCCAGGTGAGAAGATTGTGGTCATCTTTTTGCCTTGCTGTATCCCTGACGCGGTATGCGGTAGATGGGTTGAAAATGATCCGATGTGTAGACTTGCGCTGGAGAAAGTGTTGGATTTTGGTGAAACTCACGTTATCCCAGCAAGCACTTTTGTGCATGTATTGGCCTCAGTTCTTGATCATCACGGTAGTGATGTCCAGCTTGCGCAGTCTCGACAGATTACTTGTCGATTGTGGAAACAGTTTGCTCAGGCAATTGTTGCTTGCGAAACTGGGGATGAAGCTCAATTTGCAATGATAGAAGACGTACGACTCTCACGTCTGTGGTGGTGTGAGGCGTTTTTTTGTCGACCTCGCTCAGCTGCAGCGGTTGAGGCAATCGCAAACAAGTACCCTGAAATGATTGAAGCACTCGTGTTTAAAGCTGTTTGTGGGTATCGATTGTTTGGAACACGAGGCGCTGGTGTTGCAAAAGCACTCAAGGAAGCCAAACTGGAAGAAATCCACACGAAACTGATCAAGAGGTGCGTTAGCGTGAGCATGCGGCATGCTAGACTGTTTCACTGATTATTTTATCATTGTTTGTGCAGTCATATTCCTGAGTCAATGCCTATCAGCGGAAATATGGCGGAGCTCCAAGTGCCATCACATCGCGATACGCCTGACTGGGTCTCCGTACATATTCCAGTTATGAACCGCTCTGTGATCAATAAGCACACCTCTCACGCCCAGCCTCCTAAGATTATGGTGACGAGGCGTGATGGCGAAGCACAAGTGGATCTACAGCTAATAGCAGCTCTCGAGGAAGCGGTGGCCTCAGAGCTAGGTGAGAGCTCACAACATCTCAACGGCGCAACAAGAAAACGATCGTTCACACAGATGCAAGATATACGCGACGAACAAGAGGAGCGGGCTGCAGTTCCTATCTTCGTTAGTGTACTCGAAGAGCTCATTTTTATGAGTAAGGGATGGCAATCGAAGGTTTTCTCGTTTCGACATATCCAGACGCAGCTCCAACTCCGGCTACGCGGTGTTAACGCAGTGATGCCGTCCCTTTTGGAAGTGCGGGCAGTGATCCGATACTTCCAGGACCGCTGGACGATGAACGAAGCTCTTTACGGATTTCCGGGGCTGCTCCATCGTTACGACTCGTTTTTGGCGAGATTTATCCGACAGCATGCCAAGGACACCAATTTTTGGCGCACAAATCTCACTGCTCCATACGTGACGGAGGCTATGCGACAGATGAAGCTCCACGTCTCACGTTCCCAGACGTTTTTTCCACGTCGTGACCATGTTGAGATTGTTCTACGTGTCAAGGCTGCGAGTTGTGCGCGTACGCGCCGTCTTTTGCTACGTGAGTACATGCTGGCTATGCGAGACCTCGCTTACCACGTTGATTTTGTCACAACAGAAGACCTAGTTGCGACGGCTGCTTCTCTAGCCAAGATGAAGGGGCATTTCGACTTTTTGAGCACGGAAGATCTCACACGCTGGGCTGAGACTGTTCTTGTGCGTCGATACTCAGCGGTCGTGGCGCACCTCGGTTTCAAGCACCGTGAGTTTCTTCTTGGCAAAGAGATGGAGAACAGCTCCGATGACCCGAACATTCTACTACGTGCAATCAAGCGGCGCTTCCACATCACAAAGGCGACACTGAATCAGATGAAGGCGTTCGTATGGGTGCGTCAATGGCTGCGTCAACACCCGTTTACATGGCGTGAACTTCTTGAAGGCGAGCAGGAGCCTGTTGACGGCAGCTCAAGACCCCCAGTCACCGTCATCATGTGCTAGAACAGAGCCCACAGGAGCAAATAGCCAGAGAGCAACCCAATCTTGTGCAGAGTATCCATTCCAATCGTAAACATCCAGCGTGCATTCATCCAGTCAGCACCGTTCTGCACCACGACGACAGGCGAGCGTGAGACCATGGGTTGTGTTGTCCGAACTCCTGCCACGCCCGTCCACAGATATGGCTGTGCTCCGTTCTGTGAGTAGTACTTGTAGATCCCACCATGTGGGTTCTGAACGGACGTGGAGTGAACATCCCCCACCCGGGATCGGCGCAGAGGCGGCGCAGAGGCGACGCATCCCCTCCAAAGTCAGTCCAATCCGTATAGTGGCCACGTATAATCAGTCAGCCTCTCAGTTGTGTGATCCACAACACGCGTGAATGTCTGTAGATATGCGCAATACAGTGCCCCAAGAAGCTTCCCTCCGATGTGAGTGCGTCTGTCTGATGCTCTGGCGGGTGAAATCTTTTTAAGACTATCTCACGTTAAACTTGTTCATGTGCTACAATTGATGGAGCCACTTAGAAGAGCAAGTGGATCGTACACTGTGTAGTGTACCCTCACATCGTTGAGTCGTCGCTGAGTCGGTCCAGATCTCTCCTTTCTCGTCCGCATTGGTTTCTATTCTCCAGAAATGGCTCGTCCGCTGTACGTGTTCAGTGAAAATGTGTGGATACGACGGTCTCTGGTTTGCTTTACCCACCATCTTGTTGCCGCATTGCGTGGGTTCCAAGACCGTTTCGGCCATCAACTCGGTGACAGGCAGATCGCCAGACGGTGGACTTGAGGTGTTGGCAACACGGTCAGGGGGATGAGATCGGTCAGCCAGAGCCGTGACACACGTGGCCATCTGGGCGGTCATTCTACGGTCGTGTAGCTTGAGGTTGCCACTCCCGTCGTGCAGATCCGCTCGTTTCGTGGATGAGTCGATCAAATGCTCGGGCTATGGCCGTGTCGTCTCCGTCTTCCTTCCTGGAGCTTCCAGCTCAGACCTCACCCTCGACGGGCTTGACCCCGCACGAATCCACCGTTCCTCAACAGCTCATTCTTCATTTCACTTTGGCAAGCTCAAGTGATCTCCACAGCCCGACTGCCCCAGCGCCCAGTTAGTTGTTACTTCCCTCCAGCATAATGAAGGTCTTCATCAGCACCTCGATCGCACTTGCAGCGCTCGCCGCTTCGCCAGCCAAGGCTGCCCTCCCTTCAACCGTGTCGTCGTTGATGGACACTTCGGTTGACCCATGTGACGACTTCTACCAGTACTCGTGCGGTGGCTGGCTCAAGGCCAACGAGATCCCAACGTCGGGCACGAGCATTGACTACTCGTTCTCGAGTGTCAGTGACCGCGCCGACCTTGTGATCCAGGACATCGTCAAGGAGGACTGGCCAATCATTGGTGAGTTCTGGGACTCGTGTCTCTCGACCGATGTGCTTGACAAGCTTGCCGGCGAGCCACTCCAGGCCGTCTTCAGCAAGATCTCGAGTGTCTCGACCAAGAAGGACCTCCTCAAGCTTGCTGGTGAGCTCAGCCGCACCGGTGCCAGCTTCCTTACGGCCTACCAGGTTGCTGGTGATGCCAAGGATGCCAAGCACAACGCCTTCTACGTTGGTTCGATGGACATGACCCTCTCCCAGCTTGGCTACTACTTGGACGAAGAGACCTGGAAGCAGATTGAGCCTGCTTTCAAGCAGTACATTGCCTCGGTGATGGGTCTCGCTGGCTACAACAACAACGGCAGCCAGCAGGGCAAGCCAAAGACCGACGATGTCGTCAACACGATCATCGACGTTGAAATGAAGATCGCTCAGCTCCAGGCTTCGATCGCCGAGCAGGAAGGTGATGATGCCTACTACTTGCCAATCGCCATCAAGGAGGCGATGACCAAGTACCCATTGTCGGTTGGTGCCTACTTCGAGGGTCTCGGTGTCCTCGAGAAGTCGTCGCTCAAGGAGGACAGCAAGGCTGTCTTTTCGTTCTTCGACTTCTTTGAGAACGCTGAGAAGTTCATTGCTGAGACCGACATCAAGGACCTCAAGACGTACATTGCTTTCCAGTACGTCAACGCCAACGCTCGTTACTTGAGCACGGACTTCTACAAGGCGTACTTCGAGTTCTTCTCCAAGACCCTCAACGGCCAGCAGGAGATGTCGTCGCGCGAGTCGATCTGTTCGTTCCGTCTCCAGCAGTTCTTCCCTGACTTGATCGGCAAGTACTACTTCATGAAGATGTTCTCGAACGAGCAGGAGGAGAACACCCAGCTCATGACCAAGCTCATTGAGGAGGCCATGGGCGAGCACATCACCAAGCTTGACTGGCTCGACGACCACACCCGTGTTGAGGCCAAGGGCAAGCTCGCCAAGGTGCTCAACCTCATCGGTCAGTCCAAGGTCAAGAAGAGCTACCCATACTACCTCAAGCGTGATGAGTTCTTCAAGAACATCGAGCAGGTCGCTGCCGACAACTTCGACAAGAGCATCGCTCGTGCTGGTGCCGAGGTCGACCGCCAGGAATGGGACATGTCGCCTGCCACTGTCAACGCGTACTACTCGCCACTCGAGAACAAGATGGTGTTCCCAGCCGCCATCCTCCAGGCGCCATTCTACAACGGCACGAGCCACCCAGCCCAGAACTTCGGTTCGATCGGTGCCGTCATTGGTCACGAACTTACCCACGGTTTCGACACCAGCGGCCGTAACTACGACGGTGACGGAAACCAGCGTAACTGGTGGACTGCTGAGGTCGCTGAGGAGTTCGAGACTCGTGCTACGTGCATGAAGAACCAGTACAGCTCGTTCCAGGTGCTCGGCGAGAACGGCCAGCCATTGGCTTTCGTCAACGGTAACACCACGATCGGTGAGAACATCGCCGACAACGGTGGTGTCGGTCTCTCGTGGGATGCCTACCACTCGTACATGGCCAGCGGCAAGGCCACCAACGTCGGTTCGGTGACCGAGGCCGAGGGTGAGCAGCTCTTCTTCCTTGCCTTTGCCCAGACCTGGTGTGGCAAGGACCGTGATGGAGCTATGCTCAACCAGATCAACAGCGACCCTCACTCGCCTGGCCAGTGGCGTGCCAACGGTGTCGCCATGAACAGCGAGCACTTCTCCAAGGTGTTCCAGTGCAAGGCTGGCTCCAAGATGAACCCAGAGAAGAAGTGCCAGCTCTGGTAAGCAGCTAGCGTAGAGAGCAAGCAGCCAGACGACTATCCGCGTTGGTCGAATGTGAGACCAACGACGTCGTCTACAGTTTTGTTGATGTAAAGAAAAGTGCCTTTTTTGATTCCTTTCTTTTCCTATCTTTGTGTATTCCTCACATTTCACGTTTGAGGAATCGATTACAAACGTACTAGAAACAGTTAACTACCCTCAAGTAGTGCAACCTCAGAATTGAGGTTTTGATCAACATTCCTGTCACCAAATACGGTTGGATGGTTGTGGCTGGTGGCACGAGTGCGATTTGTCCGACGGCGGCCGAAGCCAGTTGGTGGCGCATGTCGACCGGCTGGTTGTCCGGCGGCAGCTCTGGAGCTCTTCAGATTCCAGTCTGCGGTGACTTCTGCACGCGTCATTGACGACTCCCTCCGTCTCACGTGCCGCCAGTCGCGTCCTGACGAGCCAGCGTCGCTGAAAGCGCGTCTCATCACCCACTTCCGCCTTCGGAATCACTCGTCAAATGCTCTCGTCGGGCTGGGACCCGGAAGCCGACCTCCGGCCCATCCTACTCAAAGACCTCCAGGGCGACAACACCGCGCCCAAGACCGCCACGATCTTCGTGTGTACGTATCCAGGCTGCGGCAAGCAGTTCCAGCTGAAAGGCAACCTCAAGCGCCACCAGAACATCCATCGCGGCGACAAACAGTTCAAATGCGACGTCTGTGGCCGCGAGTTTCTCCGGAAAGCCGACATGGAAGTCCACCAGCGCGTCCACACGGGCGAGAAGCCGTACCTGTGCAAGTTTGAGGACTGTGACAAGCGGTTCGCGCGTCGCTCGGATCTGCTGAGTCACGAACGCACACATAGTGGCAAGAAGCCGTTCCTGTGTGATTATCCCGAGTGTGGACGACGATTCGCTCGACGCTTTGATCTCCACAAGCACCAGCGCATGCACGACGGCGACTGTGAAGAAGGAGCCACCAAAGCCAACAAGAAGCGGCCACTGGCACAAACGACAGCGACGTCGTCGGCAGCTGTCCCAACCGCCATTCCGAGTCACTACAGCAAGGTCGGGCAGTTTATGACTCAACTATCTTCTGATCGCGCCCCAACGCCGCGCTCTCCTGCTCGACAAGCTCCTATCTCACCATCAGACCACATGGAGGGTCCTGGCAAGGACAGACAGTTCGAACTTACGTGTACACTCGACCACGAGCATTTCGCTGATTGCTTCACGGCCGAGTCGTGGGACGCTATGATGGAAGAGGCTGGGATGTCCTCTTCCTCGTCCACAGAGTCGTGCTGCACGAGTCATCTGCCGAATGGCAAGACCAAGCGCGAGAGCCCGTCGAAAAGTCCGTCGATCAAAGCAGAGACCAAACACTCGTTCGTGAGCCAGCTGCTGGCGAAGACGTCGCCACCGACCGTCATGAGTCCCAAGACCAGTGTCCCAACTGCTTCGACGTCAGCTCCACTTCCTGCGTCGACCGCATGTCCGATCGTCGCCACGGCCAAGCTCCACGACTACGCGGCCCACACGTCCTGTGGTCATCTCGCCATCCGGCACGGCGACCACCGCGACTTTGTCGTCAAGAACCACCTCGTGTGTCTCGACAACGTCAAGAGTCTCAGCGGCAACTGCTCCAGCGGCGCCTGCGTGCCGATCTCTGGTACCAAGAGCACGTCAACCGCCCCAGCTGCCACGACTGTCACCACTACAGCTCCACCAACGGACCGTCAGCCTCGCCATCCCCACCGTCCAGGGTGTGGCCATCTACCCGTCCGCCACGGTGACCACATCGACTACGTGGTGGACGACGGTCTCTTTTGTCAGCAGGCCGGGTTCCTGGACGACGCCGACCACATTGAGCTACTCGGTGACGATTTTTGGGAGTTTTACGGCGCCATCGGCTCGCTCAACACGGACGAGTAAGCAAAATCCAATGTATTTGTTGTAAAAAAAAAAAAAAAAAAAATGTTTTTGTATCTGATGAATATGCAAGTCAAAACTCAGGCTCGAGTGACCAAGCGCTCGCTTTCGCGGCTCGTGCCGCCCGTCGTGTCGTTAAAAGCACCACGCGACGATGGACTGAACGCCCACACGAGTGCGAGCGACGCACCCTGCGAGTAAAAGCAGATCTCGTTCACGTAGAGCCATAACGAAGCGGTCGAGACGACACGGAAGAGCATCAAAAAGCCCACGAACGTAGGCAAGAGGTAGGCAAAGAGCGTGCCACACACGATGCGGAAGAGCAAGAGCGTACGACGACGATCACGATCCGACTGGAAGCCCAGGTACGAACGTTCTTCACGCGTCTGAACCGTCAAGTGCACGCCCGTGACCACGAGGAAGAGCATGAGCGACGCTGGGAAGTAGAAGAGGAACATGCGGGCCCACTCGGGACTGTGACCAGCAAAGCAGTAGCGGCATGGACCCAGCGGGTCCGGGAGGAAGCCGATGACGTCGGTGGTGCCCGCGATCAAGGCCGAGCTGGTAGCCAACGACCACGTGAGGAAGTGGTAGGTGCGCGTGAAGTCGACGTGGCTCGAGCGATGCGCACGGACTGCGCGGATGAGTTCCACGGCGATCGCACTGCTGAGCATCACGATGGCCGTGCCAGCGAACTGCTGCGTGATGATCAACAGCGAGCAGAACGTCGCAGCTGCCTGTGTGTGGGCGAGGCCGGCGACCCAGATGAGCAGGTTGTACGCGAACAAGCAGAGCGCCAAGTAGAAGAGCAGGGCGAGCACGCGGTTGCCGAGCAATTGCGGCGCGTGCCAGAACGACAAGAGCACGAAGATGGAGCCGACGAGCGAGAGACCCGAGACGAAGAGCACGAGCACCGAGTGCGAGTCCATGTCGTAGAGATCCAGGCTGCTGGTACCAAAGAGCGGCGTGGCCTTGCGTCGCCAGGCGCCGTCGTGGCTCGCGCCCTTGGGCAGCGACGCACTGGCGCGTGGCTCGTCCTCTCGCCCACAGAGCTGGGACGAGCGCGAGCAGGCAAAGCCGATCTGCTTGGTCTTGACGTTGTAGAGCGAGTAGAACTTCTTCATGAAGACATCGCCGAGCACCCACACATCCTGGCCGCTCGGCTGCACGAGCAGAATGCACGTGAGGCCGACACACATGGTGTAGTCCTCGCCGTTGAGCACGTAAAAGTGCTGGTCGCCAATGCCAATGCGCATGGGCGGGAAGTCCTTGGGCGCACAGAGGAAGCACTGGAAGCCGTACTCGGTGAAACCACAGTAGCAGCCCTTGTTCTGCGCGTACTGCGCCACGTCGTAGAGCAGATCCATGTACAGATCGCTCGGGACGCCCAAGAGCGACGTGCCCGAGTCGGCAAAGGCGATGCAGCCATTGGCACAGATGTTGTTGGCACTGCCGACGTGGATCGAGTGCATGTTGACGCGCCAAAAGGTCCAGAGGCCGTACTGCTTGACGACGTCGGTGATGAACCACTCGGCGTCCATGGCGTTCATAAAGTCTTCGTCGTAGCCGCCGAGATGCAGCTCCGAGCCCTTGGAGTTGGGCTGCGGACTCAGGTAAAAGGCGAAGACGGGCTCGAGCTCCGGGTGTTGTTGCAAGAGCGCGAAGAAGAGTGGCGGGCGCGAGTAGGACGCGAGGCCCGCGAACGCCAAGCCCAGCAGCCCGTCAGCTTTCATCTTGGCCATGGACTCTTCCTCGACGTTCACGACGCCCACCGTCGCGTGCTTGACCGCGAACGGACCCAACTGGACGGTATCCGTGCCGAACGTGCCGCTGACGGCGCCACTGCCGTACTCGACGGAGAACTGCGCGTCGTGCGACTGTCGGAACGTGGATGAATGCGAGCGGTTGAAGCGCTCGCTGCCGGCGCAGTTGGCGCAGGCGCCCCCGGGCACCCAGAGATCCGAGGAGCCCGTGTCAAAGCACACGAGCACTTGCTGCGGCGGACTGCCGATGCCGATGGGGCCGTAGAACTGGAACTCCTGGTAGTTGATGAGCGCGACGCGGCCCTTGGCGTTGAGCTCGACGAGGTCGTCGTGGATGGCGAAGGCGTGCTTGTGGCGTGGCCGCAGCGCGTTCCATTGCGAGACGGTCTCGAGACTCAGCCCCGAGTCGTTGCGGTGGAACTGGAGCAGCGCGGACGCGTTCTTGGCGCGCTTCTCGGCCTGGAGCGGGATCTTGAGCAGCGCCGCGTCCACCGCGAGGCCCACGGCGGCCGCCAGGAGCAGCAGGAGAAGCGCACGCATGGCCGCGAAGTCTCTTGCGATCTGGTTCGTAACCAAGAGCTCCCCTCATTCCATGATTTGCTCGCGCGGAATGATGGTCGTCTGTGTCCACCAGACATATAGTACCCCCTCCGGGGGCATAATACAAATAACCTTATTAGTAGACGATTGTGCATCGAATAGTGGACGCTTATTGTTATTGTTATTGTCAAAGGAGAACGAAAGGGAAACACGTGAGCTATGGATAAAACAAACGTGTATGGAGGCACGGACAGTAATGGGGAAGACACTGAACCTATGGCTTAGGCGTCGTAGCAGCCGTTGCCGAACTGCGACGCGAGCTCGCTCTGCACGGGGTTGTTGGCGAGCGACTTGCCGAGCGAGGCGATGAGCTTGATGGCAATGTTGTACACGTCGCCCTTCTTGTTGAGCTCGTCGGCGCTGAAGCCGAGGAGCTTCTTGCCAATCTCCGTGATCAAAGGACCCGACGAGTGGAAGTGGAAGTTGAGCTTGGTGAGCTGGTTGAACTTGAGGTCGATGGCGTCGACGGTCAAGGCCTGGATACGGAGCAAGATGCGCTTGAGGAGCGCGTCGAACTTTTGCGTGAGCGCGGCCGTGAGCAGGTCACCGACCAAGAGGTTCTTGCACGTGCCGGCTGGAGCCGTTGGTGGGCACTGGTTCAACGCGAGCGTGAAGTTGAGACCCGCGGCGAGGTGGTCGACGCCGAGCCCGACGTCCACGTCCACGAGGGAAGGCTTGCACTCGGCCGGGTGGAGCAAGTCGGTGTAGCAGAGCTGCCACCACTGCTTGTTCACCTGGGCGATCTCAAAGGTGAGCGTGGCGTCGGCGGCGATGGTGCCGTTGAAGTCGACGCCAAAGCCGAGACCCGACGGACCCGTGACGTCAAAGTGGCGCGGCACGATGGTCGTGATGCCCGTGGCGTTGAGCGTCTTGATGATCGGCGTGAGCTCAAAGTCGTGGCCGAGGACGGAGAACGGCACGACGTCGAGACGCTGGTTGGTCAAGACGAGCGGGTCGTATGGCTTGATGAAGGTCTTGAGGAGACCCGTGTTGACGGCGAGGTCGACGACGCCGTTGAGCGTCTTGAAGTCGGTGGTCTTCTCGGTGTAGTTGATTGGCACACAGGCAGGACGGTCCTGGGCCTGGACACCGGCGAGGGTGGCGACGACGGTCGCGAACACGGCGGAGAACTTCATGGTTTGAGAGTGAGCGAGCGGATTGGCAACTGGTCTGAGAGAGACTCGACTCGACTCGACTGGATGGGACCCCGAGGGCGGCAACGACCTGCAGCAGTCTCTCTGGGTGAGTATGGCGTGATGGCACACGTAGGGAAACGAAGAGTGGCAATGCGCCCCATCTCTGTGCTTTGCCCGTGGTCTCAGTCGGAGCTGAGCCCGAGCGTTCGTCCCATCCTCCATTGCCACTCGCAGTTCAAGACGCGGAATCAGACTCGCCCCCATCCTGTCGGGAGGATCCCGCAGCCGCGTCTTCCATCGTCTTGGGTCACGTGCATCCTGACCTGCTCGGCTCCTCTCGACTGAGTTGGATCGGCCGTTTTACAGAACGATGACTGCTTCAGTCGTGCCTCGGAAAGAAGGATGACTGCGTCAGTCTGGACTCATACTGTGGCGCCGGAAGATGCGTTTTAATCATCCGCCAAGTGAGAGGAGCGCTTCTACGACTTCAACGCGCCTTTCGACGCCTAGGCGCGTCACTTGAGGCAGTTGAACCGCGCGAATCAAATGGAACGCATCCTCGTGTCGTATCAAAACCGAAGCAGTGCATTGGGATGTTTATGGTTAGTAGTTAGCTGCTTCTGACTAGACTGACAAAGAGCGCGCGAGACGCTTAAGCGTCGTAGCACGTGTGGCCGAACTTTGGCGCCGCGAGCTGCTTGATGAGCACGTTGGCGGCACCCTTGACGACTTCGTTGGCGCCGAGGATGATCTTGTTGAAGACCTCGCCCTTCTTGTTGACCTCCTCCTGGGTGAACGAGAAGATGCGCTTGCCGAGCTCGGTCGCGAAGGCGTCCGACGACTGGAGGTGCACGTTGAGGGCGGTGAGCTGGTTGAAGTCGAAGTTGAGCGAGGAGATCGAGATCGAGTCAATGCGCTTCAAGATGCGGTTCAAGACCGTGGCGGTCTGGCCGGTGGCGACAGCCACGATGATGTCGTTGACGGTCAAGTCCGTGCACGAGCCGGCAGGAGCCGAGGCTGAGCACTTGAGCAAGGCGACGTCAGCCGAGGCGGCGACGGCGAACTCGGAGATGCCGAGGGCGACGTCAATGTCGAGCTTGGCAGGCTGGCAGTCCGCTGGGGTGAGCGGGCTCGTCCAGCACGTGTCCGTAGGCTGCTTGTTCAACTGGGTGATCTCAAGGCTGATGGTGGCCTCGACCGCGAGTGGGTTGGTGAAAGCGGCGGCGACCGAGATACCAGTGGCCGAGGTGGCCTCAATGTGGCTTGGGATGACCGACGAGACACCGGTGAAGTTGAGCGACTTGATGGCTGGCGTGATGGTGAAGTTGTAGCCGAGGACATCAAATGGCGTGGTGTTGTACACCTTGTCGGTGATCACGAGCGGGTCGTACGCAGCGAGCTGCGATGGGATCAAACCGGTGTTGACGGCCAAGTCAATGAGGTTGTTGAGCTGTTCAACGTCCGTGCCTTCCTTGAAGCTGTAAGGCGAGCATGGCACCTGGTCGGCGGCCTGGGCACCGAAGACGGCCGAAGCGGCGGCGGCAGCGAAGAAGATGGACTTGACCATTGTAATGACTTGCTCTTGAACTGGAAAGTTGAAAAGTGCTTCACTGTGGCAGGCGACACCAAGAAGGCACGCGGGCAATCCTGCGGTGGCTGGCGGACCTTCCCTCTCGTTGGACTCGTCTCTGCGGCCGTGCTGCTGTGATGCCACCCGAGTGGACAGCCTATGCGCTTCGAGGAGGAGCTCGTTGGATTTGCATCTGACTCAAGCCGCAAGACGGAGTGGGATGTTGTTCCTGAGAAACCCCCATGTGCTGCGGCTCTGTCCATGGAATGACAGGCTATCCGCGTTTCAGTCAGCGCATCGAGCCACATTCCGAGGGCGTCACGCATCCAAAGCGGCCCCTGGACGGCATCAGCGCATCTTAGGAGCGCATGGAGAATTCGAATTCGGTGAACTTACTAGAAGAGACAGAACAATAACCCAGAAAAGGTGTCATGAAGGTTTCTTGAAGTGGGTGGAGCGACAGCAAAGTTGCTCGAAGGTGACTTGAAACAGTAATGTCGCGTGAACCCAGACTGAAACGGATACAAGGTCGCGCGAAGGTAGCGTGTTGTCAAGGTACGAGGAGCTCCTCAACATGGGAGAATGGACTGACTGAATACGTACGAGGCGACTCGGCGGATGAGATGGAAGTGATTAGTACGCGACATATTACGTGTTATATGAGCAGCTAATACAGTCAACACTACAGTACTGTAGCTTAAGCGTCGAAGCAGCCGGAGCCGAACTGTGGAGCCAAGGCGCCCTTGACAAGGTTGTTCACGAGCGACTTGCCGAGCTTCTCGGTCACGTCGATGGCGATCTTGGACACTGGGCCCTTCTTGTTGAGCGCATCCTCGGTGAAGTCAAAGAGCTTCTGACCAATGGCCGTGAGGAGAGGACCCGACTTGAGGAAGTGGAAGTGGATCTCGTTGATCTTCTCAAAGTCGAGGTCGATCTTGGTGAGCTCGAGCGACTTGGAGCGGAGCAAGATGCGCTTGAGGAGCACGTCGAACTTCTTGGTCAAAGCCGCAGTGAGGATGTCGGCGACCGCAAGAGGCTTGCACGTGCCGGCTGGCGTTGGGCAGGTCATCATCGCGTAGTTGATGTCCACAACGGCCTGTGGCTTGGTGACGGAGAGACCGACTTCGATCTCCGTCGTCTTTGGCTTGCACTCAGCTGGGTGGAGCAAGTCCGTGTAGCAAAGCTGCCACCACTGCTTGTTCACCTGCTTGATGCTGAGCGAGAAGGTACCGTCAAAGGCAAGGGTGCCGGTGAAGTCCACACCAAGGTTCACGTTGGTAGGACCCGTAACGTTGAGGTGGTGTGGGTGGACCGTGGAGACACCGGTGAAGTTGGCAGCCTTGATGGTTGGGGTGACCTCAAAGTCGTGACCGAGGATCGAGACTGGGATGACATCCAACGTCTCGCCAGCGACCGCAAGTGGGTCGTATGGCTTGGTGAAGGTGCCGATGAGACCGGTGTTAACGGCGAGGTCAATCACACCGTTGAGCGAGTTGAAGTCTTTGGCCTTCTGTGTGTAGTCGAGCTGGACGCACGAGGACTGGTCCTGGGCGTGGACGGCAGTGGTGGCGACGGCAGCGGCGACGAGGGCGGTGGAGAACTTCATGGTCTTGTCTTGGTCAAAGCAACTTGGCAAGTGAGACTGAGCAGTCACTTGCTGGCTTTCTGTTATCTGTGATAGACAGTGCCGATGCGGACTACGGTACATGTATGGCGTGATGCCAAGCGGGTGGTGTGGGATCGTGTGCGCCTGTGGATAGGCGCCCCATCTTTGCTCGACCCCCATCAGAGTCGGACTGGTCTGTCACGGATACCCTGCAGCGTTATGAGCATTCACCAAGGGTATATTCCAGAGCATTCTCTGAGCATTTCTAGGCGGAAAGCCTCGAGAGCTGCGTCATGGACGTCTCGGTGCTTGGTGGCGACTGGCATGCGGCACTTGTTAGAATGTAGCCATGATGACACCGGTGACTTACCGGTTGTTGGCGACTGGGATACACGTTGAAGTCACAGGGAATCTACATACACGAATCATTTGCAATGCCAAAGCCTCTTGCATCAACTGCTCTGTTTGATTACCACACAACAGACACAGAGCCACTACAGTACTGCGCTAGCTTACGCCTTTGGGTCGTAACAGCCGGCGCCGAACTGTGGAGCCAACAAGGCCTTGACGAGGTTGTTCACGAGCGACTTGACGAGCTTTTCGGTCACTTCGACGGCGATCTTGGCAACAGGGCCCTTCTTGTTGAGTTCCTTCTCAGTGAAGTTCAGAAGCTTCTCACCGAGAGCCGTGAGGAGCGAGCCCGACTTGTCAAAGTGGAAGTGAATCTCGTTGATCGTCTCGTAGTCCAACTCGATGTTGCTGATGTCGAGCGACTTGGAACGAAGCAAAATACGCTTGGCAATCGCGTCAAACTGCTGGCTCAATGCCGCCGTGAGGAGGTCAGAGACCAAGAGTTCCTTGCATGTACCAGCTGGAGCCGACGCAGGGCAGTGCATCATCGCGTACGAAAAGTCCAAGCCAGCCTTTGGCTTGGTAACCGACAAAGTGACTTCGATCTCGGTCGTCTTCGGCTTGCAGTCGCCGACGCTGATCAAATCGGTGTAGCAGAGTTGCCACCACTTCTTGTCTTGCTTGATGTTGAGCGAAAAGGTGCCTTCAAGGGCCACTGTGCCGCTAAAGTCCACGCCAAAGTTGAGGTTCGTTGGACCAGTGACGTTGAAGTGGCGAGGGACAAGGGTGGAGATGCCCACCAAACTGGCGTTCTTGATGGTAGGCGTGATCTCGAAATCATGACCGAGGAGCGAGACTGGGATCATGTCCAGCGTCTCATTCGTCAGGGCATATGGGTCGTACGGCTTGGTGAAGATTGGGATGAGATTAGCGCTCACAGCAAGGTCAATGACGCCATTGAGAGAGCCAAAGTCCGTAGCCTTCTGGGTGAAGTCGAGCTGCTCACACGCTGGCTGGGCGGCCTGGGCGTGGGCGGCAGTGGCATAGGCGGTGATGGCCACAACACCGGCGACGGCGTGGAAAAACTTCATGGTCTTGAGTTCGTTGTCTTGGGGCAAGGCAAATTGGCAAGTGAGAGGCTGAGTGGCGGGCGTCTCGGGAATCTGTGATAGACCAGGCATGCTGGTGCGGTCTCACCGAGCATGGCGTGACACCAAGGGGAGGACTGGCGTCCTATCTCTGCTCGATTCCATCGGTGTCAGTCACAATCTGATCGACTGGTCTGACGCGGTGAGATTGCTTGTCTGCGCTTCTGTCAGCACCCTCAGCGGCATCACGCGAGCATTCACAGCGGATAGCGTCGAATGTTCCCAGGTCGCTAATCACATCGAGAACTAATCAGGATGTAGCCATGTTAATACCGGTGAAGTACCGGTTGCATTGTTGCATCAAGGTCGCTCGAATGTAACACAACCATCCCAATCACTTCCACTTTGACGGAACCATGCCAACGCCAGCAGCTCCGATGGCAATGAGCGGCCCTGCGACGGCTCCTGTGAACCGCACGGGCTACGCAGTCCCCAACGATGACTTCTGCTCGTATCTCAAGGGATTCTGGAAGCGCAATCTCGAGTGGAAGCACTTTGGACTGAGTTTCAAGCACCTCCGATCCACCAACAACGTTGTCTTCATCGAAGAAGACTTGGAAGCCGCGCGCCAGCCCAACACGCAGTACGTGATGTATGCCGTCGACCAGTGACTCGTGTGTCGGACCTAAGTCGTGTTGCTGGTAGATTTCTGCGATGGTGCTTCGGACGCTCACACAAGAGGGAAGATCTCGTGAGTGCCTACACGATCCAGGTAAGAGACGGACACGACTCTCCTTCTTGGCTGGCTGCCACTGACCTTGATACACTTCAGTTCATTCCGGATGAGCAAGGCACGTTCATGGAGTGGAGCTTTGAAGGCGTGACGTGTCATGGCGTCTTCAAGCCCGAGGCGAGTGTCGCCATCTTCAATTTCTGTCTGCAAGAGTCCATGGTCACCATCACCTACCGCATCGTAGACGCCAACAGTACGTACCACTGAGCACTGCGATCGAATCCGCATCTAACTGCGTGTGTGGTGATGACTAGCCATGGCGGTGTGCATCGTGGACGTCGACAGCGAGCACACGCCGACGATCCAGTACGGCAACATGTACGTCGCTAGCTCCTCATGCACTAGCTTTATGCTAGTTTGGACTAAGCTGTGCACTTGTTCTAGGTACCGCATCGATCCTGCTAAATACGAACACGCCATCGAGGACTAGTTAGCCTTAGCTTCTGTCAAACAAACCCGACCCAATGCTAATTCGTCGTCTGTGATCACCATCAGTTAGTCGGTGCGGCCATGTCGACGCATGTGCTGATCGGGGCGACGTTTGCGTGCGACGCGGCGCTCGCGCTGCCTCTCGAGCTGCTGCTGAAGCAGGTAGGCCTTGTTGAACGACGTGGCTCGGCTCAGGGCCCCTGCTCACGGCTTGTACGTGTAGAAATTGCCCTCCCAATCGACGACAACCGAGTGGCTCCCGTACGCGAGTGCCGCCGACTTTGCCGCCTGGGAGCCTCGTGCGCATGGCGACTACGTGGATCTGGTCGTGCTCTTGGTCCGTGTGAGCGATTTAGACGCTGCGCATCCGGAACTCTGCTCGGAAACGTCCGATTCCGTCGTGGATACACTCGTGAGTCAGTTGAAAGCGTACGACTCGCAGCCGCCGCTGGTTGTTCTCTTCTGTCCGTCGCCCCCGTTGCGTCAGGAGGAATGCCAAGCCAAGGAAGATGCTGTTATGACTGCGATAGCCGACCACAGTCGACGCATCGACTGTCGACCCAGTACGACGCTCGTGGCGCTCTTTGAAGAGACCCAAGACGTCACGCAGTGGTACGACGCCCGCGGCGACAAACGACAGCACGCGCCGTACACGCAGTCCATGCTCAACGCCATCGCACTGAGCGTCACACGGCAAGTGGCTCGACTGGAGCGTCGACCGAAGAAGAAGGTGATCGTGCTGGACTGTGACAACACGTTGTGGGGTGGCGCGGTGGCCGACGTCGGCGTCCAGGGCGTGGAACTCAGCCAGCGTTTCCTCGCCCTCCAGCGCTTCGTCGTCGCCCAGCAGCAGCGAGGGATGCTGCTCGCTCTCTGTAGCAAGAACCTTGAGCAGGACGTCGTCGCCGTCTTCACAGAGCGACGAGAAGAGCTCGTCTTGCAGCTGCACGACCACATTGTGACCAAGAAGATCAACTGGCGACCCAAGGCCGACAACATTCGCGAGATGGCGACGGAACTGGGTCTGGGACTCGACGCCTTTGTGTTCGTCGACGACAATCCCGTCGAGTGCCACGACGTCGCCTCGGCACTGCCCATGGTCACGGTGGTCCACGTGCCTCGTCAGTTTACCCCCAGCTTCCTGAATCACCAGTGGGCTTTTGACACGACGATTAGCGATATCCCAGCCGCTACGACGGAGGACCAGGCTCGTACACGCATGTACCAGCAGAACGTCCAGCGTCACGCGTTGGAGCGCAAGTCGACGTCGCCCACGGCGTTCCTCAGCTCGCTCTCCATCCGCATCCAGTTCGCCCAGGTCATTTCCCCCGAGACCGAGGCCTTTGCTCGCGTCTTGCAGCTGCATCAACGCACGAACACCTTCAACGTCGCTGTTTCCTTCGCTCGTGCCCTCACAGCAGAGCGTCTGGATGCGTACGTGTCGACGCCTGGCCAGTACGCACTTGCAGCGACCGTCACCGATCGCTTTGGCCACTACGGACTGGTCTGTGTGGCACTTTGTCGGTGCGAGAACGACGGAACCGAGCGGAAAATGGTCGTGGACAGCTTTCTACTGAGCTGTCGCGCACTGAATCGTGGCGTGGAGCACGCGATGCTCAATAAAATCGCCGAGGTGGCCACCAAAAATGACGTAGACGTGATTCAAGTGGCGTGGGAGCCGACCGAGCGGAACGAGCCTGCGCGGTGCTTCTTTAGTATCCAGAAAGTCGTCGAGTTCGTACCCGTCGTGGAGAATCAGGAAGCCAAACGCGTCGTTGACAGGCACGAGAAGACACAGCGGAGCGCAGTCTCCAAGGGCGTGTGGCGCATGACAACCCAAGGCGCCGCGGGTCTCTCCTTTCTGGCCGAAGTGGCGTTGACCCAAGCGAATAAAGGCCAACTGGGTGTGTGGAACTCGTCCAAACGCGTGGTGATGGAGTGGATCGCACGGTTCTTCTACAAGGTGATGACGGTGGTGCACCGCTGGATGCCAGAGTGGCTCTTTGCGCTGGTCCGCGCCGTGTTCCGCTTCCGCTCGGCGCTTCCGTCGAGTGAACTCGAAGCAGTGCGCTATGATCACCACACGAGCGAGGACCTCGACGACTTTGTCAAGACGCACCTGTCCTCCCTGAATAACGCTGACTCGCAGCAGATCCAGGCCATCCAGAAGGCCCTCGATGCGTCGTCCCCGGCAGAAGAAGACGGCGAGACGGACGAAATGTTCCGCCTGCGGTCTCGCCAGGTGACCAAGGTGTTGCTGCTCGACCACGTGACTGAGGACAACCCACGCGTCGTGTGGGCGCCCAACCGCCAAGACTCGCTCGTTCTGGACGTGGACGAAGACGTCTATCGTCTGGAAACCTCGTCGGAGCCGTCCACGGAGCAGTTCCATCGCTTTTGCGCCACGTCGTCGTGCACGGCCACCGTGTTCTGGCAGAGTCACGCCGCCTGTGCGTTCCAGCGATGCCGCGCGTGCTGCTACCGCATCCAGCGGCTTCTAATGCGTGCAACGAGTGATAAAGTGCACGCAAAGGCTCGAAAGCACGCGCAGCAGAGTCTCCAGGACGACTTTGGCGTCGAGCTACCCAGGCCGGAGCTCTTCAACGGCAACTGGTGTGGTGTACACCAAAACGAAAAGAAACGCAAGTCGTGATTGGCTAAAATAAAGTGTTTTCATCCAATTAGAGGCCAGTATGAGGTGTGGTGGGCGTGTACCCACAACGGATTGGTGGAAAAGCGTCGACACGAGGAGCTCCATGGAGATGGCAACGATGGCAACGATGACGACGGCGCGCGACGTGCTGTCGTTCTGGTTCGATGGCGACCGCACGGAGATCTACCGCAGCAAGTGGTTCCCGCCCGAGGGATCGGAGAAGCAGCGCAGTATGGACGCGGAGATCACCGCGCGCTTTGGGGAGCTCCTGCGACGCGCGGAACGACGCGAGTTGGAGCACTGGAAGGAGGACAAGGAGAGCTTTGTGGCGCTGATCGTGCTGCTGGACCAGTTCTCGCGTCATATCTATCGCCACGAGAACCGCGAGCAGCTCCAGACCAACGACGTGTATGCGCATGCGTTGGCGACGGAGCTGATGGCGCGCAACTGGCATCTCGGGCTCTCGGTGCCGCATTTCGTGTTTGTGATGATGCCCATCCGTCACACACCGACGGCGGACGGCTTGAAGAGCCTCTTGGCGACCATCGAGCAGCGCAAGCAGCTCCAGAACGACCATATTGATCTCTTGGAGAAGTTCCGCAAGACGACGCAAGGCCGACTCGCGCATCTGCGGGGCGACACGCACGCCGAGACCGACGACGACCTGCTCGAGCGCGGCCTGGTCGTCACGGACGAGAGCGACATGCCCAAGCATCGACTCTACAAGGCCATGCACGAGTACCTCGTGCACAAGAACGCGCGGGCGTACTCGCACCTCGCGGTGTCGCTCTCGGGCGGCGTCGACTCGATGGTCATCGCCTACTTGCTGCACAAACTGCGTCCACTGCACAACAACTTCCAGATCGTCGCCGTGCACATCGACTACGGCAATCGCGAGGAGAGTGGCGCCGAGTGCGACTACGTGCGTCGCTGGTGCGAGCGCTTCGACATCCTCTTCCACGTGCGGCGCATCGACGAAGTCAAGCGAGCGAGCACCAAGCGCGACGACTACGAACGCATCTCGCGCGACATTCGCTACTCGACGTACGCGGACGTGATGCGTCAGTACGGCGCGCCCGGCATGTGCTTTGGTCACCACCGCGGCGATGTGCAGGAAAACGTCATCTCCAACATGATGAAGGGCCTGAGTCTGCTCAACCTCAACGGCATGAGCGAGTCGAGTGTCGTCAACGGGGTGCAGATCTGGCGGCCTCTGCTGGCGTTCGACAAGGACGCCATCTTCGAGTACGCGCATCGCTATGGTGTGCCCTACTTTAAGGACACGACGCCGGCGTGGAGCACGCGGGGCAAGCTGCGCAACCACTTGGTCCCGTTGCTGCGAGACATGTACGGCGACGGCTTCCTCAACAACTTGTCGGACCTCGGGGCCGAGTCGACGCAGTGCGGAGAGCTCATCGACCAGTCGATCCTCGGACCCATCTTGCAGACCGTGGGCTCGTCCGAGACGGCTGTGTGGGTCGACTGCTCGTTGCTCGTGGACCAGCCGTTCTTTGTGTGGAAGGAAGTGCTGCGCACGATCTGCCACTCGTTTATGGGCAACGCCATGGTCCGCGAGAAGCCGATCCGCGAGCTCATCATGAAGCTCGCACGGCACCAGGGTGAGGCGACGGGCGGCCAGTGGATCACGCTCAAGAAGGGCAATCGCTCGTTCCTGACCCACGACCGCGTGCTCATCCTCTTCCGCGACCGCTTCTTCCCCAAGACACCGTACGTGGCGCCGTTGACGCCCGTGACACTCGGCGAGACGCACACGTTCGGTCCCTGGACCATCGAGACGTCGCTCCTGACGGTCGAAGGCGACGAACGCCCTGCATTGGTGGAGAGATACCTCCAGGGCGGCGTGTTGACCATGTGGGAGCTCGTGGAAAGCGGGAAACTCGAGTACGTGCTGCCCTACGCGTCGGATTCACTCGTGATCTGGTCGGAAGAGCGACTACCGACACTTCGCATGCCCGAGAAGGTGGTGACGGACTTTACGCCGCTCGTAACGACGCGTCGGAGCAGCAACAAGCCGAGCACCGAGTACGTCCATGTGCGCTTGCGTTATTACAATAGCCAGTCGTGAGGTATCACATCTCGTAGAAAATGACGTCAAAGTGTCCCTTGTTTCCTCATTTGAATTCGGGAGCTGGTCTCAGATCTGATCCAAAGCTCGAGAATCCCGAAATCAAATATTACGTTAGGAACAGGAGGGACCGCTCGATTTGGTTGGTGGAATTGACCAAAGGACAAGGAAGAGAGCACTCGCCGCGCGCGCTACGTGCACATTTCCTCCGCAACCGACGCCGCACCATGTCCGGACTCACGCCCGAAGCCTCGCGCCTCTTCCGCGTGCGCAAGACCGTCGTCAAGATGCTCCACAACCGGTACGACGCGCGCGTAGCTCTTCGTTTTTGGCCAAAAGGGGGTTTCTAACGTGCCTGATGCCGTTGTGCGTCGCTAGTGGGTACATTGTGAGCGAGAACGAGCTCGTGATGACGCCAGACTCGTTCCAGCAGCAGGTACGCGCGTGCTACGGAGGTTTTGCGGTGTTGAGGCGATTGTAACGTGCTTATGACGTCTAGTTTGGTGACAACCCGACCCGCGAGATGATGACGATTCTCGTGGAGAAGATCGACGACCCGAGTGATAATTTATTCGTCTTCTTCCCCGAGGACACCAAGGTCGGCGTCAAGCCCATCCGAAAGTGCGTCCTGTGTCGTCCCTTTCCTGGATTTTCCTATAGCAACACTGAGTTTTGGTTGTTTGTCGTAGCTACTGCAATCGTATGAAGGACGAGAACGTGACCAAGGCCATCCTGGTGGTGCAGGAAGGCATCACGCCGTTCGCCCGTCAGGCGCTCAACGAGATGGCGCCACGCTACAAGATCGAGCACTTTAAGGAGACGGAGCTGCTCGTGGACATTACGGAACACACGCTCGTGCCCGTGCACCGCGTGCTCAACCGCGACGAAAAGGCCGCGCTGCTCAAGCGATACCGCATCAAGGACTCGCAGCTGCCGCGCATGCAAGTCACGGACCCGATCGCGCGCTACTACGGCATGTCGCGCGGCCAGGTGGTCAAGATCATCCGACCGAGTGAGACGGCCGGCCGCTACGTCACGTACCGTGCCGTCATGTAGAACAACAAGGAACAATTGCTAACCCCTCAACGTGTGTTGCATTCTAATCGCTCTCGAACGCGTCGTCCGCGTACTCGTCCTTGGCGGCCACGGCGCGGATGAGCCGTCGAGCCACGTGAGTCTCCTCGTCTCCGTCGTCGTAGAGCACGTCGTACGTGTCCTCACGCGCGTGCACACGTTGGATCTTGCCTGGATAGTACTTGGTCTGGCCCTGGAACCGCGCCTCGACACGCTGGCCGCGCTCAAACGCCGGCTCGTCCTCCTTTTCTTCCTCTTTCTCCTCTTCGTCTCGCCGTCGTCGCTGGGACGGCTTGGCCTCCACGTCGTCCTCGTCTTCGTCGTCCTCGTCGTCGTCCTTGCTGGGATCCATTGCCAGCAGCTCCCACGCCACCGCCTTGAGCACTTGACGATCCTTTCTGCGGAGACGTACGTCATACGAACCGTTGGTCCGACAGAGCGTGATAATGCCTCGTGCGTACTCGTGACGGCGTTTGACGGTCACATGAGCGCCTTCGCTAAACACGACAGGCTTGTGCACGATCGTCACGACGGAAGGAGACACGCGCTTGAGCAGCTCCTGCTCGCCGTGCTCGTTCACCACCACATCCAGCGTGCCATTCGTACGACAACGACGGATTGTGCCACGTCGAGACGCCGTCTTGGTGCCTTTATGAGCCACTGCGACCGTCATCCCCACTGCAAACGGACACGACTTGGCTGCTTCTTCATCTGGTCGTAGGTGGCGTAAACTGCTGAGCTCGATGTTTTGAAGACGACGGCCGCTGTCAAAACGCACGTCAGCGACGAAGTAGGCGCGATACAGACGCAGAATGGTGCCGTGTCCATGCGAGCGACTGAGAACGCGATCTCCAACCACAAACCCACGGAACGAAGGCGTTGTGGAGCGACGAGCACGTGGCTCCGAGTCGGTTGAAGAGGAGGAAGCAGACGACGAGCTGCGAGGACGACGACGTGAACGGCTACGGTGATGATGATGACGTCGATCGGAGGAAGACGACGACGAAGAAGAAGAAACACTTCGACGACAGCGAGAGTGACGGCTAATCCGCTCGAGCTCATGTTCTCGTCGTCGAGGTGACTTGTGACGACCCCGGGTGAGCTCTTCTCGAGTCTCTCGTCGTCGCTCTTGTGCCTTCTTCTGCGGTGTCTTGCTCCAGAGATACGAATCAAAGTCGTCGCGATTCTTGTGCTTCCCGTATGCTCGACCGGAGAGCACTTCCCACATGGCCTTCTCACGCTCCGATGCCTTCAACTGCGGACGAGAGAGCCACTCGACGTCTCGTTCGCTCTCGCCCTTTCGTCGCTGATACATGCGATGATCCCCTGCTTGAAACACTCGCAATCGTTTAAAGAGAGCGAGGAACGTCTTGCGATCGATCGTCCGCGTCGTGCGAAAACCCTCGCGGTCGAGATATCGCAGTAGTTGCTCGCGAGAGCACACAATGTCGAGTTCGGTGAGCGCCTGAGCGGCCTCGACTGCGCTCAAACAGTGTTCGTCCTCCTCTTCGTCTTCGTCGTCACTGCTTTCACCCTTTTGCTCCTTTTCATGATTTCTGCGCCGTGGACGAGTCGGCACACGCGCGAACCGGTTGAATGTGTCCATCACTCGCGTCTCCTCTTTCTCTTTGGCATTGTCTTCGTCTGCTTTTTCGTCTTCCTCGTCGTGGTTGTTGCCTCGTCGACGGCCTGGTGACGTCGGTCTCGTGTCCTTCCCTTCTGGCTGTCGACACAGACGCACGTGACCGCTCTGCTGGAGTTGTACGATGCGACTGCGATGCGCCAGGGCGTCATTCCCAAGAGTCGACCGGAGGTGGGCGCGTCGCTGTTGCTGAGTGTCGTGGAAGAGCAAGCACGCTAGCACAAAGTCAGCGTATCCGATTGTCTCGGACTTGGACTGAGTGGGCTCCATCCAGAGACGCTGTTCGCACCACGAGCGGATCTCGTGTGTTGGTAGCTGCGGATATATCAGCGCCAGCGCCTTGTTCAATCCAGCAATGGGCTTGAGCGATGTTCCCAACGGCTCCAGCGCCTCAAAGCGTGTCTTCCACGGCGTGGGATCAACTTTGGTGAGCTGTGTGTACCGCAAGACAAACTCAGCAAAGGAGAGTCGGCCATCTTCATTCACATCCACAGCTTTAAACCACTCGCGCGCACGTCGCTCGCAGTTGTCACGACCAATAGACTGCAGAAGCAGTACAAGTTCCTTCTCATCGATGCTGCCGCTCTTGTTGGCGTCTGCTTTGTCGAACGTGGCTCGTAATGATACAAAGTCGATCGTGGGTAGTGCAGACACTGGGATACTGCACGTCTCGGTCGTCGGCAGCTGCGCAAGTGCCGCCATTGCTTGAACAAACATTGGAAATGACACGCGTCCATCACCACTGCGACGAAGCTCCGCCATGACAGGCGACGCGGTGTCACATCCAAGCGATTTGATCACATCTGCAACATCTACGAACCCGTCGTGGTCGCCATCGAGTCGATCGAACGTCGTCTTCAGCTCGGCGATGACACTGAGGCGATCGCGATCCAGCACAGCCAAGTAGTCTTGCAGTTGGTTGAAATTTAGTCCGTGATCCAGCAACTCGCGGTCTTTAAGGCGGTCAATATGCAACAGCAGACGTCGTCGATGCAGCGGATGCGCCATATCTAGAAGCAGCTGCAGATCCGCGTCGGTGAGATGCACGAGCACGGCCCCATCCACTTGCTTGAGCTCGAACATGGCGCGATACTGCGGCAACTCGACAGTGTCCGAGAGCCAATTTACAACTTGCTCAATGCTCCAGTCACGAATATCCTCGGGTCGCTTAGTAGGACGAGAAGTCTTCTTGGAAGACGATAAGTCCAGACTAGAAGAGGTGAAGACTGTCGGATTGACGGTTTCCTTACTGGCAGCTGCATGAGACGTGTCCCTAGCATTCGGGAACAGCGTAAACGACCGTGTTTCCTGGCTGTCCATGTCAGCGTTGAGCAGATACACGGGGAAATCGCCAAATTCGGCCATGAACTCACGACAAGAGCCACATGGAGCCGGCAAGAGTCCGTTACGCTGGTCGCTGGCAATGACCATGGCCTCCACGATCTCTGAACTGTTTGATTGACGGTGCTGAAGCACCTGCAGCAGCACAGCACGCTCAGCACACACGTCATACTTGGCGTCTTGTAAACTGGACAGCTGTCCGGACGAAAGAATCCGGTTGCCGGACGTTAACACGGCGGCACCGATCCGGAGCACGACATGTTTACTGGACGAGCGCTTGGCGTCTAACGCCGCGTCCACCAGTGTCTCCAGTTTAGGCCGTCCGGAAGGTCCATAGACTGCGTTTAGACCGCTGAAATGGGCTTGATAGACTCGTCGTCGTGCTTCCAACAGCTCCCGTCGGACGGCGTGATCCGGACTAACCGGACTATCTAATTCGGTTAGACCACTGGACGACACTGGCATGCACCCAATCTTGGTCGTGGTGGACTCGAGACCATAGATCGCAGTTAAGGCCTTCATCTTGGCGTGCAAGAGCGATTTAGGCCGTTCCCTGTGTTGAGTTCCATCCACTGCTCCATGTCGATGCCGTCGGACGTTGTGGTCCCGCCTGGAGTTGGGCACCTGTGTCTTGGTTGCGCGCACGAGGTTCAGCACGCGATGTACTTCATCCTCCACTTGATTCGCGCTCGTCTTCATACGGCTTTCGTTGCTTTCTGCGCGTTGACATCTTCCTCGGCCGAAGCAACTTTAGACCCAAAGATAGTCTCCTGCGTGCGTACTCTACTCTGTCCCCTATGTCAGTAGCGACAACGTCACTCTTGCAAGAGTGACGGTATCACTTGAATCGCCACCCAGTCACTCGATCCGACTTTGGTGACAATGGCGACGTCTGTGGAAGCGCAGGAGACGCAGGCGGCCGTGCAAAAGTACGGGACGTTCGTGGAGGAAGTGCTCAAGCCGCAGCTCCAAGCGAGCCTCGCCCAGCGCGACGCGTTGACCACCGAAATCCGCGAGTACCAGGAGCTCCTGGAATTCCTCACTGCGCAAATCGAGCGTCAGCAGACCGAGCCGACCGCCAAGTTGCAGCTGCTGATGGACTTGGGTCAGCGCTTCCAAGTGCGCGCCAAGATCAACGACCCAACGCGCATCATCGTGGACATTGGACTCAATTTCCACGTCGAGATGACCCTCGACGAAGCCCAGACCTTCGTCCAGAGCCATCTCACCCATCTCTCCGAGTACGTTGGCCTGGTTTCAATGGGTTAGACCATCACTAACTATGTGTATGTGTTGATAGCAAGCGACGGACGTGGCAGGACAAGGCCCGTCAGATTTCGGACCACGTCAACCTCGTGCTGGACGCGATCCAGCAACTCGCGGCACTTCAGTAACTGTAGGAATATACGTGCCCTGCCCTCCTAAATATACGTCGTCTCCGTCTGGATGCCCTCCGTTCCGGACGATGCGCGACGTCCAGCCTCAGGCCTGGCAGCGTCCAGCGCCTCTGCTCTCGTCCTCGGCCTCCGTCGGCCACGTGCGGCCACTGACGGCGTCTTCCAGTGTGGCTGGCTCGCCTGTCAACTTCCGTCGCTCGCAGTCGCCGACGCCTCTGCGCAAGCCACGTCCGACCACGGCACTTGTACTATCTGCATCCTCGACAATCGACGCGTTGATAGGCTCGCAAGGCGAGTCTGCCACCGAGAAACCCCACGTGAGCTTCCTCGTCGCCACACCCGTCCTACCCACTCGACAAACACAGTGGTGTTCCGGATGCGGTGCCTATGCGGAGCTCTGCATGGCGTGCTTCTCCGTCTTCCGGAAGAAAGACGAGAACGCGTACAAGCGCCAGCTCGTGCGTTCGGTCGACGTGCTCTTTGCCCGTGCTACCAAGCGAGCGTTCACCAAGATGGCGCATGTCGTGCTCACGTGGGTCTTTGGCATCTGGCGACGCGAGACTCGACAGCAACGCAAGCGTCGAGCCTTGGCCCTTCACACTCTCCACCGTTTACGAGTGCAGCGCATCTGGCGCGCGTGGCAGGTCTTCCTCTATGAGCGACACATTGTCGGCGCGATGCTTTACGCGGAGCAGCAGCAGCAGACGACACGAGAGAAACTCAACGAGATCGCTCAGCTCCATGGAGACATCTTCGAGTTCCACGCGACGACACAAGTGGCAAGGCAGCTACAAAACGACTCAGTTGAGACGCTTCAGCTCCAAGTGGCCACTCTGCAACGCAGTCTCGATCAACGCAACCACGAACTCACGACGCTGCGGAAGGAGCTGCACGACGCGAAGACGCGGATGATGGTACTGGAGAAGCAAGCGATTGATCCGAAGGAGCTCGAGCGCATCCAGAACGAGAACGCGGATGTCAAGAAGATGGCGTTCCAGCTCGCATCGACGCTCATGCAGTCGATGGAGACACAGATGGAAGTGCTTGCGTCGAACGAAGGACGGCAAAACCTCAACAACGTGCTGAGTAAAGAGGTCGTGCAGCTGCTCGATAAGCCTGAACACGCGGGGTTTTACAATCCACTGGTAGAACTCGAAGCGCCTGCCAAGAATGACAACTTCCTCGCGAGCTACGATGCGCCAGTCGATCGTGCTGACCGCATTCTGCTCCAGTGGGTCAACGCGCTCGTCCAGAAGCAGCCGGTCGAGTGGCTCGGAGCCAGCAAGATCACCAACTTCAGCACGAGTTTAGCGGACGGCAAGGCGTTCGTCGTGCTTACCAAAGTCCTCCACGCAGCCATGAGTCGAGTGCGTCCCAAGAGACCACCTGGCATGGCACAGTCCAAGCTCGAAGTAGCCTCCGTTCTACGCGAGAACGGTGAGGATCTGACCGAGATCGCCATGGAACGCTATGCTGACCACGTCAAACGCGAGTCTCTGCCGGAGAAGCGACTCGAACTCATGATCGGCACGATCGGCCAGGCGCTGTGGATGCCGCAGGGCCTTTTGAACGCCAAGGACGTGCTCGCGGGCGACGCTGAGCTCAATTTTGCTACCCTCACGTACTTCTTCTGTACGTATTCGCCGTGTTTGGACGAAACCTTCTACGCGCTGTGCAATGATCTTAAACTCCAAGTGTCGTCGACCAAAGCCAAGTGGCGCGAGCTACGCGAAAGCCTGGCCACCATCACGACTCACCCGATGGACGAGGCATCTTCTCTCATCGCCAAGATGAAGCTCGCACTAGCTCAGACACTAGATATCAAGAAACGACTCGACAGCGAGGACCAGCGCGCGCGTGAAGGGCATGTGCTCTGGTGGAAGAGCATTCGCATCGTACTTCGCAAGTGTTTCTTCTCGTACGCTCGCTTGGCAAGAGGCAAAGCGGGCCTGCTCTCCAAGATCGAGGCGACACAGGACGAGAACGAGGCCTTCGCCAAACTGCCACGCGGCACCAAGCTCCTGGACCTCGCTCAGCCGTACGAGGATATGAACTGGGAGAGTAAGCTCCTGCAAAGCTATCTCCTCACCGTGTATTGCGACCTCGCGCGTATTTATCGCGGCTATGCGATGCGAGTGGACGTGGCTAACCACAGCATCACGTTCGGCGATTTGCTGGAGATGCTGACCGAGTGTCGCGTGGTGGACGCAAGCTTCACAGCCGCGGACGTCCACACCGTGTTTCGTAAGGTGGACACGAAATTGGTAAGTGACCCGACTGATAGCGTGTGGATGCGTGAGGACTGATGTGGTTTATGCCGTTCAAGACAGGAAATGTGAGTACGTCACGTCCGGTGACGCCACTCGAGTACATTGAGGCACTGCTGCGGGTGGGACGACGCAAGTACACGGCCGAGTACGTTAGATGCGAACCATCTCGAGCTAGGACGCACTGACGGACTCACTTGTGTATGACCCAGGCATCACCGAATCACACTGTCGGAGTCTTTCTGTCTGCTTGTGGACAACTGTATCCTGCCGTTTGCCTTCCGCTCCGACGCCGATATCTTCCGCAAACAACTCGAAGATCCCAAGATCCGCCGTCTTTTGCTCAAGTTCGCGGATGAATTACGTGACTTGTATGCTCGCTACGCCGTCGAACGCGAAGAAAGCGGCGCCCAGGCACTTCGTAAACGCACAAAGCGACCGCGTATGTCCGCGTTTGCGTTTAGTCAGTGCCTACTGGACAAGAACGTCCAGGACGTGACGCTCAACAGCGAAAAGGTCCTGGCTGTCGTCCAACGCGTGGCTCGGACGGCCAAGAAGGAGCTAGAGGGAGGAGCTGGCACCGTGCCAGGCAAAGCGAGCGACGAGGATGAGCTTACGTACGACGAGTTCCAGGAAGCCATGGTCGTCATCGCGTGCTACAAGTTCCCGGATCCGTACATCTCCCTCGAGAGTCGACTGGAAAAGTTCCTGACGTTCTACCTCCGCGGCGGGCCCACTGCAACAGCCAGTGGGCTGGCCATAGGCGAGTCCTAGCGCTCCCGAGTTCCATAGACAAACAAAAAATTCGATTCTTTGGTTCCTAGTGCCTACACTCGCTACGCTCTGCCTTACAACGCCGTTCGCCACCCTTCCTTGAAGCCACGCGAGCCGTCGGGTCCCTTGGCCATACGCGACGACACCACAGCAGTCGCTCCGACCTGACGCATCGCCTGCAGCAAGGACGAGTTGACTGTGCGCGCGCCAGGACGAGATGCCGCCGCCGCCGCGCTCTTCTTGTCGCTAGACGACGACAGACGCAACACACTGGTGGCGACGATGCCGCTAGTCTCAGTTGCAGTCGTGGTCTCCGCTGGCTTCTCTTCCGCTTCGGTCTCCGCCGTGGCTTCCTCCGTCTTTGTTTCGTCCTCTGCCTTCTTCGCCTTGGTCTTCTTGGCCTTGGGTCCGTTCACCACGCGCTTGCTGATGGCGAACTCGACACGATCTCCCTCCTGCAGCAGATCCCCACGCAGCACCTGTCGCGCCGTGTATGGGATCTCCTGAGCTTCTTCGCCGTCCACGCGGATGAAGCCACTGAGATCGTCCAACACGCGCGTCACGACGCCTTGCTGCGAATGAGACTGGATGAGACGGATCTTGCCCGCACGAAGACCCTTGGTGGACGCCTGGGCCACAAACTCGACCTCGTCGCCCTCACGCAACACCACAGTCAGGTCGCTGATGTCGCTGATGTGGTACGCGTACGTCGTCATAGCCTTCTTCTGTGGCTTGGCGGGCTTAGTCTCCGTCTTCTTGGCCTCTTCTTCCTTCTTCTCCTCGGCCTTTTCCTCACCTTCCTCAGTTTCTTCTTCGTCCGCGTCTTCCTCGTCGTCCTCGTCGTCCTCTTCTTCCTCGGCCGCATCAGCCTCGGTGGCGTCCACAAGGCGGATCTGACCCACTGAGCTCATCTGCTTGCTCTTGTCGTTCTTGTTGAAGCGCGCACCCTTCTTCAAGCGACTCAGCACACTAGGACGACGCACAACACCACGCAACACGGCACGTTCGACCTTGGTCACAGTGCCGGCTGGGAGGATCGAAATGTGGCTGGCACGAGACTTCTTCCGCTTCTCATCAAAACTGACCTGGAATCGCACTTCCATGCCCTCCTTCACCTCGCCCTGAAGCTGACCCGTCACGATCTCCTTCATGTGGAAAAAGAGGTTCTCGCCACCCTCAGCAGGCTCGATAAAGCCAAAGCCCTCTGGCTTGACAGTCACGATGAAGCCTTCGCTTGTCGGCAGACCAGTCGTCGCCGCATCCTTGTCCGTCTTTGCCGTCGCCTTGGCCTTGGATGGAGCGGCCTCGACCAGCACGATGTGTTGAGCGAGGAGTTGCTTGTTGCGCTTCATGAGCACAAGACGGCACTGCACACGATCGCCCAGGCGTGGGTTATAGCGGACGTCAGCCACATCTTCAGCACGGAATTCCAAGTCCGTCGACTCACGAGCGTCTTCGCGCTTGGAGAGATCCTCAAGCGCCGCTGCTGTGATCTTGGCGTCGGCACGTACCGTAAGAGCACGGTTCGAGCCCTCACCAGAGCTCTCGTGCGTCAATCCAAGCCAGTCGCAGTACGCGTGGATCGCCGCACGTTCGTACTTGGTCAAAGACGATGGGAACATGATCTCCAACGGCTTCTTCTCGGCGTCCTCGGTCTTTTCCTCCGTCTTCTCATTGCTCGACGCAATAAACACGTCGTGAAGCTGAGTCTTGAAGACAGGGAAGTGGTCCACGAGGTGCTCGCCCTGACCGAGCGTCACACGGAGACGGCCGTTGTGCGCCTTGAGTGGCTTGCCACCACGTCCGCCATTGGCGGACTGCTTGTGCTGTGGACGCGAGGGCAGCGCGATAAGCTCGGCCTGGACGTCGCTCTGGAGCAGTGTCTCCCATTGCACCGAGCCATTAGGGAGAAGCTGGATGCGAGTGGCGCGGATGTTATCGTTGCCCTTGTTGCCATCGACCGTCACGTCGAACGCCACTTCAGTGCCAATACGGAAGTCGTTGCTCACACTCATCACATCCGCAAAGCGGAAGTACGCGTCTCCAGAGCGCTCAGCACAGCGGATGAAACCAAATTCCTCCTTCATGGCCGTGATCACGCCTGTCTCGCGGTTCTTTGGGTTGAGTTGGGTCACGCGCACGTTCGAGGCCTTGATGCGGTTCGAGCGCTTGTCCATGACCTGATCAAAGACGACGACGTCACCCACCGCCGGAATATAGCTAGCGTCCTGGGCGTCTGAGAGACGGAAGCTCACGCCGGTCTTCTTCTTTTTCAAGCCGCTCTTGCCCTTTGGTGACTCGCTTGGGATCTCAGCAACGACGTCGTCGTCAGTTGGGTTGATCACACCCAACACTTCTGGTCCAGTGCGTGGTTCCTTGGGGGTCTTGGTCACGACGCCGTTCACGTCCGAGCGAATCAAATCCTCGAATGACACAGTACCAGCTGGGAGCTTGACCACACGTAGCGCCGTCAGTCGACCACGCGAGCGCGCACCGGCCTCCTCGTCCTTCTCCTCGTACACGTAGAAGGAGACTTCGTCGCTCTCACGAAGCGTGAGCTTGCTCTTCTTCTCCGTCTCCGTCCCAATTGACTCGCGGATCTCGTGGAATGGGAAGTACACGTCGTCCTGGCGCGCACAGCAGCGGATAAAGCCACCACCAGACTTGACACGCGCCACGACACCCTGCTCACGCGTCATGCTCTGCAGCTTGGCGTCAATCTCCTTCTCGAGCTTGTCCTTGGCTGATTGCGTGACCGTGAGCTCCACGGCGCGCTTCTGTCCCGACTTGCGGTGTGTGGCGATGCGGAAACGCACTTCGTCACCGAAATGAGGCGCGGGCTTCTTGTTCTCGCCCTCGGCATCGCCACTAGCCACACTGGTGGCCGTGTAGCGCACCACTTCACGGCGCTTGAGCGTCTCACCGCTCTCTTCTTCCGACTTGGCGTCCTCAGGACGACGCACTTCGATAAGCCCGTGGGTTTCGTCACGCGACGACGACGAGTTGTGGTACGAGTTCCCACGCGGGATGCCCTTGGTCACTGTTCCCTCGACAAACTCCTCAGCGATCTACCACAGACACAACACGCATTAGACCTTTTCCAACCCTCCTATGTATCCACACAGTGGACGTACATCTTCCCAGACGATCGAGCCCTTGGGCAAACGCACAAGCTGCACGGCAATGTCCTTCTGTGAGCGCTGGTTGTACTTGACTTTAAATTCGACCTCGTCCTGCAATTCCACGTCCACAGGCGCCTCGGACATGTGGAAAAAGATGTCACCCTCGCGGTCCACACAGCTCACGAAGCCAAAGTTGTCACGGACGGACACAACGACGCCGCGCTCAGTAGGCATGGGCGGAGGGGCCTCACGACGATCTCCTCCTCGGGAGTAACCCCCGCCACTGCCGCGCAATGGCGGGAAGGCGTCGCGGTCACGATGGAAGTCGCCTCGGTCGACGTATCCACTGTCACGTCCACTGTCACGTCTACCATAATCCCGTCCACCATCGCGTCCATAGTCACGGCCACTGTCGCGTCCACCATAGTCACGGCCACCATCACGTCCACCATAGTCACGGCCACCATCACGTCCACCATAGTCACGGCCACCATCACGTCCACCATAGTCACGGCCACCATCACGTCCACCATAGTCACGACCACCATCACGTCCACCATAGTCACGACCACCATCGCGGCCACCAACGTTTTCCTCACGGGAATCACGACGCAGGCCTCCTTCAGCGTTACGGTACTGCTCCCAGCGGTTCTTGGCTGGTGCGTCATTCGTGCGCTGTGGAGACGCAGCCGCGGGTGGAGTCTGCCAGGCGTTCTGACGTGGCGCAGCGGCCGCAGGGGCCACCGGCTTGGCGTCCAGCTCGTCGTCGTCGTCTGCGGCCCAATCGCCGGGTTGCGCGGGGCGAAACATGGTCTTCTTCGTCGAGTGGCTTCCTCGGTGCCGAGATCCACACAGTGGATGACTTCGTCCACCGTGGTCCACACGGTGTACCAACCATTTGGGTACATACACGTCAACCACACCAAATGAAGCCACACATACATACTAATTTGGGTTATCTACCGAACTCATTATGCGGAGGATGCGACCGATTCGCGGGCAGGCTCTCCTGCTTCCTGTTGCGGTCGCTCTGCGGACGTTGGGGGATCAATAAAGGACGCTGTGGACGCTTCGGTGCCAGTCTCGGCTGTGGTTGTGGACGCCGTCGTGGTCGTGGCCGTCGCGGTGCTCTCTTCCTCACGTGCTTCTGGGTGGAACGTCGTCATTTCGTCCCAGATGAGCTTTTGGAGCACAGGCTTGGTGAGCTTCTCGTTCTCAAAGTCAAAGTCGAAGCTCGAACCGGCCATGGTCTCGTCTTCCTTGTTCCGGATGGATGCCAAGTACGGATGTGCCAGCGCGTCGTCGATGCTGATACGCTTATTTGGGTCAATCACGAGCATCTTTTGAAGCAGATCCATCGCGTCTGCCTGTGCTTCTGGGAAGAGCTCTGGCAGTGGCTTGACAGGGTTACGGCCACGCTTGTGGAACTCGGCATTCATAAACTTGCGAGCACGAGCGTTCGTAAGGAAGTACAACTCCTGGTCGCTTGGGGCACCGAGGGCGTTCATGATCAAGTGGAGCTGGTCGATGTAGTCCTGACCTGGGAAGAGTGGCTTGCGCGAGATCATTTCGGCAAAGATACAGCCCATGGACCACACGTCCACTTCCTTTGTGTACTTCATGCAACCAAGCATGATCTCTGGTGCTCGATACCATCGCGTGACCACGTATTCTGTCAACTCGAGCTCTTCCTCCGGGAAAATACCTCGCGCAAGACCGAAATCACAGACCTTGAGCTCACAGTTGGCGTTGACCAGGATATTGGACGGCTTCAAGTCGCGATGGATCACGTTCGCCGAGTGCACGTACTTCATAGCACAGAGCATTTGATACATGAAGAAGGCAATGTGCTCTTCGGAGAGCGCGTGACGCGAGTAGATCACACGATGCAGATCCGTCGCCATGAGCTCCGAGACGATGTACACGTCTTCAAACTTGGACAGCGCAACTGGTTCTAGGATGTCGTCCACACCGAGCACATACTTGTGGTCCAGATGGCGCATGAGCTTGATTTCACGCACGATACGCTTGGCGTCCGTGAGATCGTCGAACGCACGCTGAATGTTCTTGATCGCATAAGTCTTCCCATCACGTGTATCCTTGGCCGAGATGACGACACCGTACGCACCCGAACCGATGGTCTTGACGTATTCAAAGTAGGTCGGGATCTCGAAGCGCGTGTTGGACGTCATGAAGCACTGGAAGCCGTCACGCGTGGCTGGAAGATACTTTGGCTTGTTCGCCGCATTGGCAGCGGCCGCCGCTTCATCCGCACGCTGCTTTTCTCGCAATCGCTTGGCGGCTTCTTGTCGACTCCGCTCTTCCTGTGCCTTGTCATCCGCGGCCTGCTTCCCGTACATGACAAACGACCCGTCTTTCGACGGCACCATCGCATGGTTCCATCGAATCGCTTCCTGCAACGCGTTCTTCCACGACTCGTACGATCTGTCGTCTTCCGCCTCGAGTACCATCGACTTGGTCCCACAACGCAGTTCCAATCGACGCGGAAACTTTTGTGTGTTGACAGGGGCGAGGCGGTGGCCGGGACCAATGGGCGTCTCACTACAGAGCACGAGCGACTCGCGACTCACGTAATAGCCCAGTGTCATGTGGCGCTCTTCCAGACGCAGGATAAAATACCGACGCGACCACATCTTGAGACGCAGACCCTGCTTGAGCATGTAGCCCTCCTGGATCACGTCCGCCTGGCGGAAGACGAGCGGTGGGGCCGCACGGCTCGGCACGCTCTTGCCATGCAGCCACATGGCGAACGTCGAGCGGTTCTTCGTCACGTAGACGCCATCGCCGGTGCGTCCGTCATTCTCCTGCTCGGCCTTGGTGCTCATGATGCCGGTGTTGACAGACGGTAAGACTCGATGAGACGAAAAGGACGGAGGTTAGGAAACGAGTCTAACCGAGGGGAACTGGACCTGAACGAACGAGGGCAGACGCGCGAGTAACACGGAGGCCTCTGGTTCAGTGTCGCAGCGCGTGCGTAGGTGCTTCCTGCGTCGCCAGCGGCGCAGATTCCGTCCGTGCTTTTCCGTCGTTCGCGCGAGCTGGAAGTTTCGCTGCTTGCTCGCATTGTCCCTCGTTAGCCCGTTTTAACAAGGGATAAAACCTCATTCGCAGTCAAGTGCGCCAGAGAGTGTGCAACCAGAACGGGAGAGACAAGGTTAGGCCAGGTGCAATCCCACAACGATCGAACATCCACACGTGGACGCACGCGGTGCTAAACAAATTTGGGACTGCGAGTGGGATCCACAGGTTATTAGACCCATGATGTTGTGGATGACAGATCGAGTCGCCCAGATGGCTGCGGTCCGCAGGGTGTGGATCACTTTTTTATTTTGGTTAGACCGGTTTACTTCTACTCATCAGTCACTAAAAAGTGTGGGCTTGCCGCCCATGTCGCATGACTTGAGAGGCTCAAGTAGACTCATGGAGATGGCGAGGAAGTGCAGACGGCGACGCCAGAGATGGTGGCGCAGCACGGGCGGCGTCGGCGTCTTGCCGAGGCCCACATTGCACTCCATTTCGTAATGCTCGCCGTTTTTGTACGGTCCCATGCCTTTGCGCTTTTGACGAGGCGTCATGTGCGTCACCAGCATGGTAAAGATGAGGTTGCGACGGAGACGACCGACATCTTCGAGATTGAAAGGCACAAAGTCCAAAGCCGCACGACCGTTGATGTAGAGGAGCTCGGGCGTGTTGTCTTCGACGGGATTGTAGTGGCAAAGACTGCCACAGAGGGTGGCTTCGTATCTTTCTACGTCGCCGTTTGGCTGGGACGAGATGACACTGGCGCCCCATGGCGAGAAGAAGTATGGCGCACGGGCGAACTCGTACGCCAACCAGAAAGATTCCTTGTCACCGAGAGAGAACTCGACACGGAAGCGCTGCTCGGTGATGAGGAACCAAAGCACCGCCATGGCCTTACCTGAGCGACTCTTGTCAATCAAAACAAGGGACGAGTCTTGTTCGTGGCACGTGCGGTCGTTGTAGGCGTCTGACTTGAGCACATGCTGCGATGGCGGCGTCTTTGGGATACCGAAGCGCTCGTAGTCGAAATGCTCGAGCCAGTAAGGAAGATAATGCACCTTCTTGGCGCCAGGACTTGGCTCGTACCAGCGGTTGAAAAAGTTGGCGTCGCGGATCACACGGTCGTAGAAGAACACGGTGCCCTTCTCCTTGTAGCCTGCGATGTCACGCAACTTGGCGGGGTCTTTGAGCAACAGGTCGTCGGCGTCAATGAGGATCACTTCGTCAAACTCGGTCTGGTGGAGCGCTAATGGCTTGATCCAGTAGCTACGGAAGGTGTTGGCCAATTGCTCGTTGAAGACGCCGCGGTCCACGAGACTCTTGCACGCGTCGATGATGCGCAGGTTCGAGTCAACTGCGTGCAACAGGTCGATGTTGCTCTTGGACAATTCGTTGTTGCACTGATAGATCTCAATTGGCTCATTGTTGCCTAGACATCGCAGTTCGCGGATGAGCGATGCCCCGAGCGGGATCAAGCGGTTGTGCAGACACATGATGATGCCCTTGGATCCCGTCTTGACGTTGACCACAGGCTCAGGGATCACCGGGACCTCTGGTTCCTTCTTCTGTTCCTGCTTCGGTGTCTCGGTCGGTGCCTTGGTCGTTGGCTCGGGCGTGTTCTCTCGCAACGCATTGTTGGTGGTCGCCGTCGACACCGAGCCCGTGATGGAGCCCAACTGGAGCAGCGAGAAGAGCGCGATGACGAGGATGAGTCCGCCCAGCACCTTCAGAGCGGCCTGTGGACTCCGGGAGGCGGTGTTGCGGTCGCGACGCATGGCTGGCGAGCGAGGGAGAGAATGGCTCATTTGGCCGACGGATGCGGTGGAGTATACGTTGAGATCGTATACTATACCTCACCTCACAAAGGGACGTTGGACGGACGTTAGCAAATCGTAGGTACACACAATTCAAGCAATTTGATTGGCTACGAGGATCCGTAATTGGATGTACTGGGCGTCGTTTAAAGGAAATACCCTAATTTGTCGCTAAAACACATTGACTTGGGTGAGGATGTAAGGAAATGGGCTATCCACATGGACGCATCCGCTCTCCTACACCGCCGTCATCATACCACGCGCCACGCCCTGCTCCTCCGACTGCTGACCCGCAAAGAAGTTGAAGATCTGCTCCAACGTCGTCTGCGATACACTGTACTCGCGGATGTGCATCTTGCTCTTGACGCGCTCCACGCGATCAAACACCGTCGACAGGCGGAGCTGCGCGTTTGAGCCACGCAACTTGAACCGACAGAAGTCGTTCTGACGCTCCATCACCAGAATGTTGTCGTCGCCAAACGACTCGCCAAGGAAGCGATGCAACGCGTCAAAACGCGTCTCCTCCACACACCACGAGCAGAACGCCGGACCACGGATGAAGCCGTCGCGCTCCAACGCTGCCGCCAGACTGTATCCCGTCGGATGGTCAGCAGACACACGACTCGCCAACTCCGCATTGCCGAAGATACGACACTTGTCCGCGATCTCGTCACTCGACACGAAAGAGTTCGCATCGAACATCACGCGGTCCACCACCTCCTGAAGCTCCTCATGCGACGGCGCCGTCATCTTCACGTCAAACACCAGACCGTCGCCGAATCGACTCTTGAGATGCTGCACACTACCGAGACAACGCAGACGACCGCCCACCATGATACTCACGCGCGAACACAACGCCTCACTCTCTTCCATGCTGTGCGTCGTCAACACGATGGTCGATGACTTGCCGCGCGTGGAGATACCCGCGATGACGTCCCACATGAATCGACGCGACACAGGATCCATACCCGTCGACGGCTCGTCCAAGAAGATGATCTGCGGATTGCCGATCATCGCGATGGCCACCGACAGCTTGCGCTTGTTGCCACCACTCAGACTGCCGGCGAGCTTGTTCTCGAAGGACGCGAGATTGAGTTGCTGGATCTTCTCCGAGACCACGTCGTCGAGAGCAGCACGAGCGACGCCCTTGATACGAGCGAACAGCTCCAAGTGTTCGCGCACCGTCAACAACTCGAAGAGCGCGTCAAACTGCGGACAGTATCCGATCTGTCGACGCACCTCGATCTGCTGTGTGAGGATGTCGAAGCCACTGAGTGTGGCCGTACCGGAACTCGGAATCACGTCTCCCGTCAGCATCTTCATTGTCGTGGTCTTACCGGCACCGTTGATGCCGAGGAAGCCAAAGCACTCACCCTTCTTGAGACCGAAGGTGAGGTTGCGGACGGCCACCTTGCCTCCCTTGTACACCTTACGGAGATTCTTCAAGACCACGACATCATCCACTGGTCCACTCTGCACACGGTGGGCCTCCTTGATCACGTCTTCGTCTTCTTCGTACTGCTCTTCCTCGACACTTCGTCCGTTGTCGGTGAGGTTCTTGACGCGTGGGAAGGTCAGCGCATAGTCGATTCCAACTGCGAGAGCACTGTAAATAATGGCTGAGAGGAACAAGTAGAGCGCCTCGTATCCCAGTTGTTTACCACTAAATGGACTCGTCTTCTCCTTGTTGTTGTACAGAACCGATTCGATCTCGTTGATTGACACTCCTAGGAGTCCGTTGCCCAAGTTGAAAAGCGGAGATAAACGCCAGAAGAACACCAGAATCTTGTTGAGCTCCTTGGTCGAGTCGATGATGTCCAAGATGAACGACACGACCATCAGCACCACTCCGATCATATAGTTGATCAGGATGGTATACGTCTGGGCGTAGGTGTGGTCGACGAAGATGTACGACATGCAGTAGGTGAACGGACAGATCGCCAATCCAAACAGCAGGAAGAGCAAGATGACTGAAGGGAACGTCGCGGACGTGCATGAGACACAATCGTTGCCGGTAAGTGATGCAATGTTGAACGCTTGGATCAGGATGATCGCGGCAACTAACGGAACCATGTAGATCGCCATATCCCACAAGTAGTTCGACAGCCAGAACGCTGGGAGAGACACACCCGAGACCAATTGCTGATGCTTGGCGTTGTGACTCGACTCGCGCTCCTTCACCAAGAACACCACGATCGACGCTGGAAAGTACGTGAACGCGATCACGATGAACAAACACGACGAGAACGACAAGAACGACGTGTACAATGCCTTGGACGACGCTGACAGTGGCAGTGGATGGTTGTTGACCTTCAAGTCCACGCTGGTAGACGCACCCGAGCTGGTGTTGGACGCGAAGAAACGATAGATCGCCTGGTCCATCAACGCCTTGAAGGTCGGAGCACCGTGGGTCGACGTCGTGTTCGTGAACAAGTTGTATCCAAGAATGTTGCGCTCGCTCTCACCATGGACCAGGTACGCACCGTACGCGTTGTATTGGCTGGCGGCGTTGGCTCGGTCCTTACCATAAGCACGTTCATACAGTACCTCACCGAGACGCAAACCGTACCCAGTGGCATCCGACGTGTTGATCTTTGGATCCGTGTACTTAATGCCAAGCACCGTCGGACTGTCCGAGTCGTACTCCTTAACCACGTCGCTCGACAATTGCACCGGTGAGGCTCCAGTGAACGCGTTCATCGTTGTGCTGCACCACTTGTCTTCGTCCGCCTGGCAGAAGAATGGCGTCGGACTCTGACCCTTCGCCATGTACACATCTGTCGTCAAAGCCAACTTAGGGTCGTTTGACGTGAGCCCGCTCGCCTTCAACAACAACAAACCAGCGAGCAACAGCAACACTGGCAAAATCGTGCTGAACACCAACATCTTACGATCACGCTTCGCCACTCGGAAACGCTTCAACAACAACGCATGCAAGTGGGCACTGAAAAGCCGATTTGTCACCGTATAGCTCGAAGAAGTCGACGAGTTCGTTGGACTCGGCACTGGAACTGGATCCACCACACGCGCATCCTTCGTCAACGTGTGCTGGTTGTCCTCGTCACCCGCTTCCGCTACCTTGATGAACACCTCTTCCAACGTCGTCACCGACACACCGTACGACAGCAACGCCAACTGCGACAGATTCGCATCCAACTCCGCAAACATTCCCGCAAACTCAGACGAACTGTCCAATGGCAACTGGAATGCGATCTCACTGCCCACGTTGCTCAACACCTGTGCGTTCGGTACGTACGACGTGATGAAGTTGATCACCTCACTGTCGTTGCATGCCTGGTCGTCCTTCACCAAGGTCAAGTTGTATCCAGCACCGTATCGATTCTTCAAGAACAACGACGAACCACAGCAGCGCAACTCACCCTCCGACATGATGGCGATACGATCACCGAGAATGTCGGCTTCGTCCATGAAATGCGTCGTCAATACCATCACACGGTCATTGCGGTTGTTCAACAGGATCTCCCATGTGCTGCGACGACTGTATGGATCCATACCCGACGTCGGTTCGTCCAAGAACACCAGCGAACTGTCACCAAGCAACGACACGGCCACCGACAACTTGCGCTTCATACCACCGGACAGCTCCGACGACTTGACGCCACGCTTCTCCGTCAAACCCACTTCCGTGATCTGACGCGTCACCACTTGTTGCAACTCGTCGCCAGCGTATCCCTTGATGCGACCGAACATGATTAAGTGTTCTTCGACCGTCAAGTCAGCGAACAACACGTCGTGCTGGAAACAAATGCCGAGCGATTCACGGATCTCGTCCATGTCTTCTGTCAACTTCAAGCCACGGAACGTCGCGTCACCGGACGTTGGCGCGATCATACCTGTGAGCATGGAGATGAGCGTGGTCTTACCGGCACCGTTGTGGCCCAAGAGACAGGTGATCTGGTCCTTGTACATAACGAGGTTGAGTCCTTTGACGGCCACTTTCTCTCCGCCAGGGACTGGGAATACTTTTCGTAGTCGCTGGACGGACAAGACATCGCCGTTGCGTTCTTGTTCACGCAGCTCGGCGTTCACTGGTTCGAATGCTGGGTTCACGTCCACAATCACGTTGTCGAGAGATTCTGCCGACGAGAGTTCATCTTTCTGTGGAAGACGGTTGTATCGTCGACCACGCCAGTAAGAAGGTGAGACTGGGAAGTACCACTTGAGGGTTGTGCCGTAGTCCTTTGGAATCACCTTCTCAAAGTACAGACCGAGTGCCGTGTACAAAATCGAATCGATAACAAAGAAGATGAGCGAGGTACCGAATCGGAAATTCTCCGATGGTACGCTGATGTTGGAGAATGTGATACCAGAACCGGTTGCTTCCAGATTGGCAACCACGCGCACACCAAGCGACAACGCCACTGGCGACAGCAAACATCCGATAGACTTGGTGGTCTCTGAGGTCTGTGGCTTGAAGATGGTGGAGACGAAGTAGATGAGAAAAAAGACAATGATCCCGACGAAGGCGCCGGCACGAGCCTTGCTGAACAGCGTACTCACGAGGAATCCGAACGACAACACACTAAGACCGAAGAGGAAGAAGAAGAAGAAGATGACGACCACCGAACTGTTTTCGAAGAGACCAGCCAAACCCGCGAGCGCTTGAATGATCGAGCCGACAAACAAGATTGCGGTGTAAGTGATGTACCACGAGACGACGATGTTCTTCTCTTTGACACCGAGGATCTTTAGATATTCACGGATGCGCGACTCCTTCTCTTGAATGAACACCACCAAGACGCGCGAGAGACAGTATAAGTACGCGAGGATGAAGACGAGTGCGAAGAGGTCCTTGATTTGGTCGTAGAACGGCGAACTCACGTACGCGTCGATGGGAAATGGTGCCACTGCACCGCCGAGATACGGCTGAGGAGCCTGACGGAGTGGCTTGAGGAGAGCTTCCTTCACAGTCGGATCAGCAAGAGCAAGCGCATCTGTGAACTTGAGAACTGATCCATTCAGCGAAGCGAGCAGAGAATTCGTGAGACTCGATGCGTTGTTCAAGCTCCAACCCGCACTGCTTCCAGACGAGAAAGCCGAGAGGGCAAGCTTGATACGAGCGTCTTCGTTCAAACTAGTTAGCAGTCGATCATCCAACTCGTCGGATGCAATCGCAGTCGCTTGAGCGTGCTGACACTTCCCATCAGTCGTCTTCTTCGAGCCATCCCACTTGGGCATACACGTCACGAACCGAGTGACCAGCGTCTGCAGAGTCATGAAGCCCGTGACTGCGTAGCGCGAGTAATAATCCACTTTGATCGACTTTTGAAAGGGAGAGAACGCCGGTGGATCACCATTTGTTGGAGGAATCACGCCAATGACTTGACCGCGACCCAACGTCGAGTTCATACGAATCGTGTACTCGATGGATTCGAACTTGCCAATGTCGCTGTCAGCAGGGTATTTGTCGAAGACAATTGCGCCGTAGATGCGTGGATGCGTGGCGTCTTCACCATACTCTTTGCCCTTGACGTAGTCTTCCAGATCTTCTTCCGACTTGAAAAACTCGACACTGTCACGAAACGACGGGATCTCCACCCCACCAGTCAAGTTACCGAACTTGATACGAGGATACCACTGATCCATCGTCTTGAGGAAGTACTGACGCGTGAAGTCCGTGTCCGGTACGATGCCGATCTTGTATGGGGCTACTCGTCCTCCACAAGCCGTTGGGACCTGGTACGGCGACGACAGGTTGGTGCTAATGTAGCCGTTCACTGAGACAAACTGCGTGCACTTGGTACGGTCGGTCTCGGGCAACTCGCCCAGCCGATAGCCATCAGCAATGGACTGCGCGCCGAGCGACAGCAGCAGTCCTGTCATCGAGCCTTCGTGCATGTAGAACCGCGGCAACAGCGTGGGGACCCATCTGTTAAAGGCTCCGATGGGGTCGAAGAGGTTGTAAGCCGTTCCGATGGTGTCATCCACCGCTGTAGCATTGTCGTCACTCCATCCCGCTGGTACACTCACGTCATCGGTCTCTTTCTTGAGGATGCCAAGCACCAAGACGAAGACGCAGGGAATGGCCACTTCCAGGAACGTAGCGATGAAATGGCGGCGCTTGAGCAGCCAGTTCTTCCAGAGCAGCGTCCGAATGTGCGTGACGGACGTCGCTCGCGACGACGAAGGCACTTCTCTCGAGTCGTTTGATGCGGACATGAGCTCAACAAGGCAAAATGCGGACTGAGCCTTTGGGTCAATAGGGGGTCTCAACATTGGCAGCAGCTAATTTGACGAGACACAAAAATCGAACTCTGAGTGAAATGATTGGTTAAAAATCGCTCACGAAATCGAAACTAGCTGCCGAGCCCTCCTTTTCAGCTAATTCGAATCCCACCCATGGAAACCAGAGCGACAGAGAACCAGGCAGACGCCGCCGTGGCGAGGACCGCTACCCCGTACGAAGCGCGGATGCGGACAAGCTGAAACGAGGTCGCCGAACAAGGTGGAACAACGATGGCCCTTCACAGGAGGTCAGCTCGCTGAGTGTCCTCCTCGACTGGCTAACAACAGAGGGGAATTACGCACGCTGGCGCGGTGGAGACGGCCATTCAGGGGAAACAAAAGCTGCTCTGGCTGCTCAGATTGCTGCGCTAATTGAAGAGCGAGGCGTTACAACCGGCAGGAAGATCAAGGACATAATCAACAAGGTCGGCCAGCTCGAGCAGAGCTTTCGTGAGGCTGTCGACTTTCTGTCGAACACCGGTGCTGGAATCACTGACGAAACTTCCCTACGTGTGGCGGTAGAAAAGCGCTGCCCTCACTGCGAGGTGCTCAACGACGTCTTTGGTGATCGTCCGTCGACCAGGCCCTTGCTCACTAGTGATGACGTTTCGCTACTTGGTGAAGACGAGGATGATATGAGCCAGGAGCTAAGTGCAGCAGATTGGCCTGTTCCAGACCTAGCTCCAGACATTGTTGGACGTCCCACAAAACGTCAGAGAACCAGCCAACAGACTCGAGCGACACCACCTTCAATTCGCACAAGAAGCCCAAGCGTCGCAAGTAGTGTATCAGAATGGCAGGTTGAAGCAGGTGCGTCTCAGATTGGCTGAAAAGGGCTTGTGTTAAAACATCTCCAAGCATAATCGTGTCCTTCGGTCATGTTCTTCACCTCCAATCGACTAAAACTTGCCTAATCGCAGTGATACAACCAGAAGAAACGAGTTATGACCATCATTGATCATCATTCTCACTCTGCGTTGTATCAGATGTACAGGTTTTATCACCACCTCCTGTTCTCTCCATCCGCATAATCACCCCATTCGGCCGCTGACTCAGCGAATTCGAGCGCGATCATGTCGGAATGACGGTTAGAGCATCTCCACCCGGCACGGTAAACAGCCACGGTGGTGGACGAGTCCCAAGTGGTTCCCAAGCATAATCGCCCATTCGGTCAACTTGGGACGTACACAACGGGATTCCCCCATGACCCAGAAACGATACTCGTAAACGCGTCACTCGTGCTCTATCGGCTCGCGGTCACAACCGACAAGCTCCTGGGAGGCCACAACATGATGTTCTTTTCAACTGAGTTCATCTTGCAGTGCTATGCGCCCTTGGCTTTCTTCGTCCGATGCTATTAGGTTATCGCTGTGTTGTTTAGCTGTTGTGGCTCTGCATGGATATGCAACCCAGCCTGCCTTGTCAGCTCTGTATCGATGCCCATAGCATTGTGTCACACGTGGGACTTGCGTCGTGTGGTCGCGCGGCAGATCAGTAGGTGTACGGTACCGTACACAGCGTTTCATTGGTCGAAGTCGAGGCGCATCAACTCGCACTGGATATAATTCGACTAAAGTACAGGTACGTTGATTCGGTTCACTCGTTCAGTCTGCAATCAATCTCGTGATCCTCATGACGCGCTTCTTCGCTCCGCTTCTCTTGCTCGCCGTCGCCAGTGTACGCGCCGACATCATCTCGGACGCCGTCAGTGGAGCACTCGGCGACGTCGTCGACTCGGCCAACGCGACAGTCAACGACGCGATGGACACTGCGTCGGACGTGACCTCTGTGATCGAAGGAGGAGCTACGGGCGTCGTCAACGCTGCGAGTTCCTACGCCAGCGACAAAGCCAGCAACGCTGTCAAAGACGCCTTTGAACCTTTCGTCCCTCCTTCCTCCAGCAGCCCAGCGAGTATCAGTATCGTGTGTGTGGCGGCAGCAACAGTGGCTGTTGGGTTCACGATGTTGTAAGAACTATCGAGTTCCAATCGCTCGCGGGAGGATTATCAAAATATAAACTCTGCTCAGCAACAATGCGCCTTCGTGAACTGTATCCTAGGCGGTGGTCATCGTACCTAGTTCCCACTGCTGGTCTTCTCCATCACACAAATGTTATTGGCGACGAACAAGTCACCTCGTAATGTATTACGTTTACGCGGCGGCCTATGGTAAAGAGGGCTAGTGACGGGTCTTCCTAGGCACCTCCCCCGCAGCTTTCGCAGACGTCGAGCCTCCCTACCGCAGGGATGTCACTGCAGATTACCTGTGACTTGCCCATATAAGGCTTTCCAGTTTCGTCGGTCCTGGGCGATATGGCGTAGCTTGTCGAGGTAGGAGACGGATGTGAGCTGGTATCCGGTTTTTCCTAGGTGGAGATCGTTGTTGAGAACTCGGGGGAGAGTGGTGCGAGGGCGGCCTCGCCACCGTTCTCGTGTGCTGGGCTGGAAATATCTGGTCATCCATACATTGGCTGGAATGTCGTCCGGGCGACGGAGGATGTGGCCGAATAATCGCCAGCGTGCGGCGGTGATCGAGACTGATAACGGTTGTGTCTCGCAGCGGCGGTACAGGGTCGAGTTTGAGATTCGTTGTGGGTAAGTCACCTCGTAGTCTTCTAAATCACTCGATAGCTGTGATAGTCGACATCCGCTCACCACGTGCGGATCATACTCGTCCCTGGGCAAAAAGCACAACACCAAATCGAGTGCGCACCTAACGCTGGACATGCTAAAGTGCGCATTTACCGTGCTAGGTTATCATTTTGGCCGTCAGTTCCGAGTCGGCGCCGTCGCACGTCGCGTCGTGTTCTCTCTCTTCATGAGCGAGACAAGCGTCGCTGGTGACACGCATGTGGCTCGGTGGTCTAGCGATGGACAGAAGCACAAGCACGTGGTCTGCGGACGACACCAGCGTCGCGCGCGAGCAGCTGGACGTTCTGGTCTTCTGACAACGTGGTTGCCGGTGCGCGTCGTGTGGACTGCGAGTGGCTGTGGTCGTGGAAGTTCAGGACATACGTCGTGGGTGGTGTGCGTGTTCGTTCGGAGTACGAGATCGGCCCTTCGAGACACGTCGTGTTGATGAGCAAGTGCAGCGGCGCGTGCAATCAACTCAAGAATAAGGGGCTCTGTGTGCTGGAAGATACGTGCGTGGAGCTCTGGTACGAGGTGAGAATGAGCATGGGGCTTGATGCAAATTAGAAGACTAAGAGTATTCATTCGATATGCAAGTGTTCAGTTATCTAGCATCCACAACCACGACTCTCCTACACCGCCGTCATCATACCACGCGCCACGCCTTGCTCCTCCGACTGCTGACTCGCGAACTGGTTGAAGATCTGCTCCAACGTCGTCTGCGATACACTGTACTCGCGGATGTGCATCTTGCTCTTGACGCGCTCCACGCGATCAAACACCGTCGACAGGCGGAGCTGCGCGTTTGAGCCACGCAACTTGAACCGACAGAAGTCGTTCTGACGCTCCATCACCAGAATGTTGTCGTCGCCAAACGACTCGCCAAGGAAGCGATGCAACGCGTCAAAACGCGTCTCCTCCACACACCACGAGCAGAACGCCGGACCACGGATGAAGCCGTCGCGCTCCAACGCTGCCGCCAGACTGTATCCCGTCGGATGGTCAGCAGACACACGACTCGCCAACTCCGCATTGCCGAAGATACGACACTTGTCCGCGATCTCGTCACTCGACACGAAAGAGTTCGCATCGAACATCACGCGGTCCACCACCTCCTGAAGCTCCTCATGCGACGGCGCCGTCATCTTCACGTCAAACACCAGACCGTCGCCGAATCGACTCTTGAGATGCTGCACACTACCGAGACAACGCAGACGACCGCCCACCATGATACTCACGCGCGAACACAACGCCTCACTCTCTTCCATGCTGTGCGTCGTCAACACGACGGTCGATGACTTGCCGCGCGTGGAGATACCCGCGATGACGTCCCACATGAATCGACGCGACACAGGATCCATACCCGTCGACGGCTCGTCCAAGAAGATGATCTGCGGATTGCCGATCATCGCGATGGCCACCGACAGCTTGCGCTTGTTGCCGCCACTCAGACTACCAGCGAGCTTATTCTCGAACGACGCGAGATTGAGTTGCTGGATCTTCTCCGAGACGACTTCGTCGAGGGCGGCACGAGACACGCCCTTGATACGAGCGAACAGCTCCAAGTGCTCACGCACCGTCAACAACTCGAAGAGCGCGTCAAACTGCGGACAGTATCCGATCTGTCGACGCACCTCGATCTGCTGCGTGAGGATGTCGAAGCCACTGAGTGTGGCCGTACCGGAACTCGGAATCACGTCTCCCGTCAGCATCTTCATTGTCGTGGTCTTACCGGCACCGTTGATGCCGAGGAAGCCAAAGCACTCACCCTTCTTGAGACCGAAGGTGAGGTTGCGGACGGCCACCTTGCCTCCCTTGTACACCTTACGGAGATTCTTCAAGACCACGACATCATCCACTGGTCCACTCTGCACACGGTGGGCCTCCTTGATCACGTCTTCATCTTCTTCGTACAGCTCATCCTCCACGCTTTGTCCGTTATTGGTGAGGTTCTTGACGCGTGGGAAGGTCAGTGCGTAGTCGATTCCGACAGCAAGAGCGCTGTACGCGATTGCCGAGAAGAAGAGATACAACAGTTCATATCCCATCAATTTCCCGGTGAATGGACTTGGCTTGGCGTCGTCACTGTCCAAGATCGAGTCGATCTCGTTTAATGACAATCGCAAAAGACCGTTGCCCAAGCTAAACAGTGGAGACAAGCGCCAAAAGAACACAAGCACTGTGTTGACATGCTTCGTCGACTCGATGATATCCAGAATGAACGACACGACCATTAACACCACACCGAGCACGAAGTTGATCATAATTGTGTACGTCTGGGCCGATGCGTGGTTCTTGAACACATATGACATGCAGTATGTGAACGGACAGACTGCCAGGCCGAACAGCAAGAAGAGCAAGATCACCGAGGGAAACGTCGCCGAAGTACACGTGACGCACTCATTGCCCGTGAACGACGCAATATCAAATTCTTGAATCAGCGCAATCGCTGCGACGAACGGAACCAGGTAGATTGTCATATCCCACAAGTAGTTCGACAGCCAAAACGCTGGAAGAGATACACCCGAGACCAACTGCTGATGCTTGGCGTTGTGACTTGACTCACGCTCCTTCACCAAGAAAACTACGATCGACGCTGGGAAGTAAGCAAACGCGATCACGATGAACAAGCACGAAGTGAACGACATGTACGATGAGAACAATGCTTTGTTCGCCGCTGTGAGAGGCAACGGATAGTTGTTGACCTTCAAATCCACATTGGCCGACACATCCGAGCTGGTGTTGGATGCGAAGAAACGATAGATCGCCTGATCCATCAACGCCTTGAAGATCGGAGCACCATGAGTTGACGTCGTGTTCGTAAACACGTTGTAGCCGATGATGTTACGGTCACCCTCACCGTGAACCAGGTAAGCACCATACTGGCTCGCGACAAAGTCTTGGTCCTTACCATAACCACGCTTGTAGAGCACCTCACCAAGACGCAAACCATACCCAGTGGCATCCGACGTATTGATCTTTGGATCCGTGTACTTGACACCAAACACCGTCGGACTCTCTGAGTCGTACTTCTTCATCACATCACTCGACAACTGTTCAGGCAATGCACCCGTGAATACCTTCGGCGACATCATGGCGCTGCACCACTTGTCGTCATCAGCCTGACAGAAGAATGGCGTTGGGCTTTGATCCTTTGATTCGAATGCGTCCGTTGTCAATGGCAAGAGAGGGTCATCGTTGGTAAAACTACTTGACTTCAGTAGCAAGAGACCAGCGAGCAACAACAACACCGGTAAGATCGTGCTGAACACCAACATCTTGCGATCACGCTTCGCCACTCGGAAACGCTTCAACAACAACGCATGCAAGTGAGCACCAAAAAGACCACTCGTCGTGAAGCTCGAAGAAGTCGACGAGTTCGTTGGACTTGGCACTGGAACTGGATCCACCACACGCGCATCCTTCGTCAACGTGTGCTGGTTGTCCTCGTCACCCGCTTCCGCTACCTTGATGAACACCTCTTCCAACGTCGTCACCGACACACCGTACGACAGCAACGCCAACTGCGACAGATTCGCATCCAACTCCGCAAACATTCCCGCAAACTCAGACGAACTGTCCAATGGCAACTGTCCAATGGCAACTGGAATGCGATCTCACTGCCCACGTTGCTCAACACCTGTGCGCTCGGTACGTACGACGTGATGAAGTTGATCACCTCACTATCGTTGCACGCTTGGTCGTCCTTCACCAAGGTCAAGTTGTATCCAGCACCATATCGATTCTTCAAGAACAACGACGAACCACAGCAGCGCAACTCACCCTCCGACATGATGGCGATACGATCACCGAGAATGTCGGCTTCGTCCATGAAATGCGTCGTTAATACCATCACACGGTCATTGCGGTTGTTCAACAGGATCTCCCATGTGCTGCGACGACTGTATGGATCCATACCCGATGTCGGCTCGTCCAGGAACACCAGCGAACTGTCACCGAGCAATGACACGGCCACCGACAACTTGCGCTTCATACCACCGGACAGCTCCGACGACTTGACGCCACGCTTCTCCGTCAAACCCACTTCCGTGATCTGACGCGTCACCACTTGTTGCAACTCGTCGCCAGCGTATCCCTTGATGCGACCGAACATGATCAAGTGCTCTTCCACCGTCAAGTCAGCGAACAACACGTCGTGCTGGAAACAAATGCCGAGCGATTCACGGATCTCGTCCATGTCTTCTGTCAACTTCAAGCCACGGAACGTCGCGTCACCGGACGTTGGCGCGATCATACCTGTGAGCATGGAGATGAGCGTGGTCTTACCGGCACCGTTGTGGCCCAAGAGACAGGTGATCTGGTCCTTGTACATAACGAGGTTGAGTCCTTTGACGGCCACTTTCTCTCCGCCAGGGACTGGGAATACTTTTCGTAGTCGCTGGACGGACAAGACATCGCCGTTGCGTTCTTGTTCACGCAGCTCGGCGTTCACTGGTTCGAATGCTGGGTTCACGTCCACAATCACGTTGTCGAGAGATTCTGCCGACGAGAGTTCATCTTTCTGTGGAAGACGGTTGTATCGTCGACCACGCCAGTAAGAAGGTGAGACTGGGAAGTACCACTTGAGTGTCGTTCCATACTCCTTTGGGACCACATTCTCAAAGTACAGACCGAGTGCCGTGTACAGAATCGAATCGATGACGAAGAAGATGAGCGAGGTACTGAATCGGAAGTTCTCTGATGGCACACTGATGTTGGAGAACGTGATACCAGCGCCTGTCGCTTCTAGATTCGCCACCACCTTGACGCCAAGAGACAACGAGACGGGGGATAGCAAGCACCCGACGGCTTTGGCGGCTTCAGACGTTTGTGGCTTGAAGACCACCGAGACAAAGTACATGAGGAAGAAGATAATCATTCCGACAAAGGCCCCCGTCCGCGTCTTGCTGAAGAGCGTACTGACGAGGAACCCAAACGACAAGACCGTGAGACCGAAGAGGAAGAAGAAGAGGAACATCACGACCACCGAGCTGTTGGCAAAGAGACCGGCTAGACCAGCGAGGGCTTGAATGACGGTGCCGACAAACAGGATGGCGATGTACGTGAGGTACCACGAGATGATGATCGTCTTCTCCTTGACACCGAGAATCTTGAGGTACTCGCGAATGCGCGACTCTTTCTCTTGGATGAAGACGACCAGAACGCGGGAAACGCAAAAGAGATACGCCAAGACGAAGACTAGAGCAAACACGTCCTTGACGCTGTCATAGAACGGCGAACTGACGTACGAATCGATCGGGAAAGGAGCGACTGCGGCGCCAAGGAACGGCTGTGGCACCTGACGAAGCGGCTTGAGCAGCGCTTCTTTCACCGACGCGTCCGCCAGAGCCAAGGCATCAGTGAAGACAAGTGTTTCTTCTGAGGTGGAACTCGCAGAACCAGAGCTGTTTTCGTTCCCCAGAGCTGACAGTGCCATTCGGATATAAGCATCGTCGTTCAGAGTGGACAAAAGACGCACGTCCAGCGCATCGGAGGGTGTCGCTGTGGACTGGGAACGTTGACAGTCGCCCGTCGTTGTCTTCTTGGCTGTGTCCCACTTAGGCATACACGTAACGAAGCGTGTGACCAGCGTCTGCAGCGTCATGAAGCCTGTGAGCGCGTAGGACGAGTAGTAGTCTGTCTTGAGAGCCTTCTGGAACGCAGAGACTTGCAGCGGATCGCCGTACGTCGGTGGAATAAACCCCAAGTCTCCATCAAACGTCATGGTGGAGTTCAACCGCAACGTATACTCGATCGACTCGAACTTGCCGATCGCACTGTCCACCGGGAACTGGTTAAAGACGATGGCGCCGAAGATTCGAGGGTGTGTGACGCTGTCGCCGTACGTGTCCCCTTTGACGTAGTCTTCCAAGGCTTCTGCCGTCGGAAAGAACTCGACGGCGTCGCGGAACGACGGGATCTGTGGGGCGTCCGAGGAATTCCACAGCTTGATGCGCGGATACCACTCGTCCATGGTCTTGAGGAAGTAGTCGCGCGTGAACGGCGTGTCTGGCGCGACGCCGATTTTGTACGGTGACACCTTGCTTGCACACACCTCTGGGACTTTGTACGGCGACGAGATGTTCGTACTGATGAAGCCTTGGGTCGCAACGGCCTGTGTACACGCTGTGAGGTTGGACGTCGACAGTTCGTTCATGCGAATGCCGTCCGCGATGGACCGAGCACCCAGCGCGAGCAAGAGGCCTGTCATGGAGCTTTCGTGCTGGTAGAACCGCGGCAATGCGGTCGGAATCCACAAGTTGTACCCGCCTTCCGCGTCAAAGAGGTTATACGTCGTGGCAAAGCTCTCGTTCCCGGGCATGCCGACAGTATCGCTCCATCCAGACGGGACGGTCACGTCTTTCGTGCGGTGCTTGAGGACACTCAGGAGAAGGATGAAGAGACACGGGATGGCCACTTCGAGGAACGTGGCGACGGGATGACGACGCTTGAGCAGCCAGTTCTTGGCCAGTAGCGTCTTGACATGCGTCCACGTCGTCCGCTGTGTGGACAGCGCTGTGGACGGTGTGGACGCATCCGGAGACTCTTGGAGCGGTGTGTTGCGGACGACTTGCGGCTGGGCGGGCGCGTCCATTGGGCTTGAAGGGGCAAATGAGCAACTGGGTATCTTCGCATCCGTCGCGCGCGCGGCATTTCGGCGTGCTAACGCCCCATGTGGCGAATCATCAGCTCTTGATTCGCCACTCGGGTGGCGAATCATCGTTACAAATATAGCCAAACCTCTCAGGATTATACTGCTACATAGACCATATTTATGTAAAAATGATGTTTTAGTTCAGACAATGGTAAAAATTACTATTTCGGGTGGCTTCAAGGCGGTTGAACTTTTGTCAGTGTCGCCAAGTCGCTCTCTAACGGAGGCAATGCATGTTACTAACAAGTTTCATTTAGTGGCTGCTCGAGGTTCCCTTATTAATTTAGCTCGTACACTCAACCAGAGGGCTCCATACACGTAGCCAGTCATCGCCAGTCGAGTCGTCTAATCCGTGGATGAGAAGACCATGGAAGAAGATGCGTGTTTCCGCCTATTGCGACGTCCTGCGGCCAGCGGAACGGTAATCACGAAGTCGATTGGTTAACTGGTGCCTCTGAGCAGTGTACACGTCGCGTCTCTCGCCGTCGATTAGTCTCGCCGTAGGGTATCTTTTGATGAGTGTTGCGTCCATTTTGATAGCCTCCGTGGCTGTTTACTGGTCATTTTCTCAGTCTCTTCGTCCTAAGGCACCATGGCTGACACCACCATGCTCGTGGTCAAGGTCCTCGCGTCCATCTCGGCGCTCTACATGTGTCTGAGTCCCTCGACGTCTCTCTATCGCATCCACAAGCAACAAACGACCGGCCTCATGTCCGTCCTGCCCTTGATGGCGCTGCTCTTCTTCAGCCATCTCTGGCTGCTCTATGGCTACGTGACGGACGACATGTTCCCCATCGTCACTACCTACGTCATCGGCGACCTCACGAGTCTAGGCTTCATCGCCATCTACTATCGCTGGTCGACGCAAAGACGCTATGTACTCAAGGTGTTTGTCTTTGTCTTGACGCTCTGTGGACTCTTCGCCGTCTACGCTGTGCTGGGGATGAAGAGATTGACAGGTCAGCGTCAAAAGGACGTCAAACTGCTCATGGGATTCGCCGCCAATGCCTCGAGTATCCTGCTTTACGCCTCGTCACTCGCTACTGTCATGCTCGTACTTCGCACCAAGTCCTCCGCATCGATTCCCTTTGCGATGGTGATCGTGGGACTCGTGAACAATGTCCAATGGGTGCTCGACGGTGTGAATACTGGAGGATCCCTTCGTGTACGCACCATCCTGTCAGCATCGCCTCGTGCTCGGTGCAGTTCGTTCTCTACTTTGTGTTTCGTGATAAGTCGGTTGTGGAAGACAAGCTAACACGGCAGTCTGCTGTCGTAGGTGCTAGTAACCACGTCGAGCTTCACATCGATCACGAGACATACACTCAAGTCCGCTCGCCAAAGACGTCGCAGACTTTGCTGGACGAACATAAAGAGAGTTTTACTCACACCTCTAGTCTTTCAACGAGTTACGACGCATCTAGTTGGCCTTCTAGTCTACGCTTGCTTCACAAACTCATTGTACGCGAGCTGCCACTTGGACTCTCGCTCGATGATGGACGAGAGCGTCTCGCTGAGCACCTCGACAACGTTCTGGATGTTCCAGTCGTCCACTTCCAATCCACCGATGGCAAGGCGCAAGAAGAAGACGCCATCGACCACCGAGTGGATAAGGAACACACGTCCAGACGCGTTCACTTCGCGCAAGAGTGTTTCCGTGAGGTCGCGACCACCAAAAGCCACGTGGAAACACACGAGCGCCGTGCGAACTGGCACAAAGAGACGGAAGCGGCCGTCCGCGAGCAGCAATCGCTCGGCGTGCTTGGCGTGTTCGATCGAGCGGCGAATGTGCTTCTGAAGACCGACGGCACCGAAGCGACGCAGCGTGAACCAGAGCTTGAGCGAGCTGAAGCGACGACCGAGACCGACCTGCCAGTCCTTGTACTGCACCTGGGACATAAAGTCGTTCTTGAGGTACTCGGGGTGGAGCGCCAACGCCTGGATAAGCGGACGACGGTCCTTCACCCAGAGGAGACTGCAGCCGAAACAGACCATGAGCCACTTGTGCGAGTTCACGCAGACCGAGTCACACTCCTCCACGCCGTCGAACCAGTGCTGGTACTCAGGGCAGACAGCAGCCGCACCGCCGTACGCACCGTCGACGTGGACCCACACTGGGTATGGCTGCTGCTTCGCCACGCGAGCGAGGGCACGAACTGGATCAATGGCCGTGGTGGATGTCGTGCCGACCGTTGGAATTAGGAAGAAGGGTACAAGACCCTTGGCAATGTCCTCAGCCATCGCCGCCGCCATGTCCTGAGCGTCGAGACCGTAGTTGTCTTCGTCCACAGCGCCACGGCGCGTCTTGACCACACGCAAGTGTGGAATGTCCAGCACCATACACGCCTTCTCACCGATCGAGTGCGTCTGGTCCGACACGTACGCACAGAGCTTGGCGGCTCGAGCAGCACGCTCCTCGCCCTTGAGTCCTTCGAGTGCTGCCTGACGCGCAGCGATCATCGCACAGAGCGCCGACTCACTGGCCGAGCCTTGGATCACACCACCGCCGACCGTCGTGGACAAGAAGCACTCTGGAAGACCCAGCAAGCGCGCCATCCAGTCACACACAACCTGCTCGAGCTCCGTCGCGGCTGGGGCGGCCACCCACGAGAACCCAATGACATTCAGCGCCGAGCCCAGGTAGTCAGCAAGCACACTCGGCTCACTGCCGTGAATCTTAAAGTATGCAAAGAAGTCTGGCGACGCCCAGTGCGTGAGGCCCGGGAAGATGATGTCCTTGCAGTCGCGGAAGATGTCCTCGTAGGACTCGGGGGTCTCTGGACAACTCAACGGCAGCTGCTTCTTGATACTGTCCGGCTCGATCTGCGCACGCACCGCGTACGACGAGCTCTTGGGCGAGCCGCGCGTCTTGTCCTTGCGGTAGAGATTCTCCATGTACTGGACGATGAGGTCGGTCACGGCGGCGGCTGGCTCCCGCATGGCCGCGACATTGCGCGGGTCGAGTGGCGCGGTGGACGCGAGGGCGCGCTGACGACGCACGCGCTCGAGTGCCGCGTAGAGCGCCACGCCACTGAGGGCGCCGGCACAAAAGGCCGTGGCGGCCACCGTTGTGGACGACGCAGAGGACGAGGAGCTCATTCTACGTAAGTGAGACCGTCACAGCGAATCGGAGAGTGATGACCACCCACGAATCTGATGACGTCCGTCGTCACCTAGCCCATTGAATTAGAAAACGAACATCTATTGAAGTAATAGTATAAATGAGGTTTCGGTCCACACGGTGGCCGGTCGAGTCATTTGGACGACCGCAAGTGTGGACGCGCGACGTCCACAGAGGAGAGCTGTTTGGCTTGGTCCACACAGACGTAGCACACGGGCAGTGTCCGTAGAGTGAGCTCTTCGGCTGTGACGTCCACCACGAGCTTGCGTTGCGTCGAGCAATTGGCACAAAACGACTGGTGACACGCCTGGCATCGGACGAGACTAGCGGTGAGGTACCCTGGCTTCTTCTCACACGAATGACACGACGAGGTATTTGGAACAAACGTGTTTGTCTTGAGCCGCTGGGACTGCTGCTGAGCGATGAGCGACGTGAGTTTCTTGCTGTGCGACGTCTCGACCGAGTTGGCAAAGGCCAAGAGCGTTCGCGCCACAATGGGAATCCCCACAGTCGCTGGCAGATAACCACCAAAGTCCACGTTACTACGCGCATACACTGCCACACGACGTGAAGAGAGCTGGCGAGCGATGCAACAGAACGAGAACTTGCAGCGGATGAACCCACTGTCTCGTCGAACTGGGAGATTCGGATGGACAAAATCGCGCAAGACGTAGTAGCCGTAAGTCTCCCCCTGTTTGTCGCGGGCCATACCTGACGCCTCCATGAGCAGATAGTCACGCTCTTGGATGAAAGCACCGACGACAGGAGGCGATTGTGTGGCGAGCCACCGGACGCCAACGTGTCGGAAGGGCTCCTTCGACGACGGACCAACGATCGTCGCGAGGAGATGCGAGTGAGCAAACTTGTCTGGATTGTACGCCGAGCGGATTCGCCAGGCCGTTTCGTCGCCGTCGTACACGCCGTACATAAAGTCCTCTAGCTTGCCATCGACGGTGCCTGCACAGAGAATCCCCGGGACTCGCGAAGTGGTGAAGGTGGCGAACTCCTTGCGTTGCTTGTAGATGTGGAAATCGTTTCGAACCGCCACTTGTTTCCATTCGTTGGTATCGACGATGCGTCTTTGTCGTCGATAGTCCTGCTCTAGACTCAGTGTCTCCTCTACCATGCCCGCGGTCTTGTGGATGACGACGTTTTCCTCATCAGCAGTGAGCTGGAGCTTCATCTTGTCGAGAGATTGGTGCGTTTTCGAAATGAAAGACCACGCGACGTAGATGTTATGGATAAGTGTCGACAATGACGGTGCGACGATCATGAGTTCCAGCTGTTTCGCAGCTGACTCGGCGATACATTTTCCTAGTGACCACCCCACGGTACCGTTACATACATCCCTGGCCTGAGGGATCAACATTACCCACGATCGATTTCGTTGAATCTTGACGTGAAGACACATCGTATCGAAGGTCCGCACGGTGAGCCCCACAGACTCGTTCTTCTCACCTACGAGAACCAAGCCTTTCAATGCATACGAATCTATGTTCAGGTTCAGTTTATGAGCGAGAGGTTTACTTGTTCACTCGACCGCACATCGAGTCATCAGGGTAAACTGATTCGTGAGTGAGGACACACGGCGTCTATCGCCGAGAGTTGCTTGGCTTGAAGCACACAAGCGAAGCAGAACAAGAGAGGACGCAGGATTGGCTTTCGCGCTGTCAGATCCACCATGATCTCCCGCTCTACCAAACATTTGGAGCAGAACGACAGGTCACAAGCCTTACAATCGATGAAGCTGTGTGTCAGGACCCGGGATGAACGAAAGACACGTGGTAGAAGTAGTCACCATTCATGCTTGGTTTTTGAGGCGCTGGGACTGCTGTCGCGCAGTGAGATACGCCAGAGCAGCGTCAACAGCTTGAGAGCAGCGTCAACAGCTTCGTATTTCAGTACGTAGATTGAGATAACATTGCGAATATGTCGGAACGATACTCATTTAGTAGGTTTATCCAATGTGACGCGTGATTCAGCAGATGAAAAATGTGTTGCTTCAGTACTTATTTGTACTTTTTCCAATAGTATACTGACCCAACGATCAAACTTCAGGAACCTGGCTCTCAGGTCTCCATTCCACCGAACTGCTTCGCCAGTCGCACTGTCCAATCGATCGCAACATCAACTTGCCAGCGATCAAGTCCACATCGAGTTTTGTGTTCTTCACGGGAGTAAACCAAACGGCGAGACACAAGTGATGAGACCGCTTCGGAACGGGGGAGCTGGAGGGATAATCCCCAGTGTAAGAGCCATGGACCTGGCGTTATCGAGGCAGTGACCAAGAGTTTGAGGTACGGAAAACGAGATACAGTAAAAGCAATAATATGCATCTGCTTAACCAATTGTCTACCGAGTCATCTAACCGACTTGTCGACCTATTACTTAGGGTATGCTCATCCGTCTTTGCGGTCGTGCCACGTCCATTGGCGAGAGCTGCTTGGCTTCGAGCACACAGGCAAAGCAGAACGGGAGTACAGTCAAGGTCGGGTTTCGTGCTGTGAGGTCCACTACGAGCTTGCGCTCAACCAAGCACATGGAGCAGAACGAGTGGCGACAGACCGGACACGCTACCAAGTTTCGCCCCAAGTCCTCCAACTGCTTTCTCTTGCACGTATAGCACTCTGACACCGTCTCATCAGCCTCATGGCTCTTTGGTTGCTGTCGGGCAATGAGCCACGCGAGTTTCTTGTTGTAAGAGGTCTCGATCGTCCCAGCGAGCGACGTGAGCGAGTGCGAGGCAATGAACATGTTCATCTCCACAGGCATGTTCCCGCCAAAGTTCACGTCACTCCGCACGTACACACAGACACGATCAGGGGAGAACTGGCGGACGACACAGCACACCGAGAACTTGAAGCGAATGATACCGAGATCCGGGCGAGGGGGAACGCTGGGATGGGCAAAGTCGTCCATAATATAGTAGCCGTATGGCTCGCCGTGCTTGTCAGTCGCCATGCCGATCGCTTCCACAAGCAGGTTGTCGCGCTTCTGGATACCATTGCCCATCGACACGGGCGATTCCGTGGCCAACCACTTGATACCGAGGAATCGGAAGGGATCCTCGTGGGTTGGCGATGCGAGTGTGGCGAGGAGTTTCTCGTCGGCGAAACGGTCGTTGATATACGCTGAGCGAAGCCGCCAGGAGAACTCGTCGCCGTCGTACACGCCATACATAAAGTCCTCCAGTTCGCCTTCGAGGGTGCCCGCGACGAGCACTTGCGGCAGTCCAGTGCCGTTCTTGGCCTCATGTTGTCGGAAGATGTGGAAGTCATCAATGGTGCGCAGGGATTTCCACTCGTTTAGGTCAACGGAACGACCACAGCGACGGAAATCGGCCTCGAGCGCCAGCGTGTTGTCGAGGAACGCCGAGACCTGGGCGCTTACCGCCTTCTCTTCCTGGGGCGTGAGCTCGAGCTTCATTTTGTTCGCGGGGACTTCGACTGATGAGGAAGGAGGGAATCACTCTCGCATGTCAAGTTCGAAAACGTGTGGAACTCGAACGCAAGTGGGCATAGCCGCTGGGCCTCCGAGCATAGAGCAGACGAGTGCTTGCCTCAGTGCATTTCAATCAGCGCGAGACGAGAGGGAACACCTGAGATACTCGTTTAACAAAGTGCAAGTTATCTGAGACTTTGGATGTATGAGTCGCAGACGAGGGAGGTGCGCAATCCATCTCACTTTATCACTTGTAATAAGTACATGACTGGTATTTTTTGTTCATTTGATGAGCATAGTATACTTATATAACGACGCCTCAAGCACGTCATCTGGTCACCGAACTGGCCACGTTGCATCCTAACGCGACCTGGCTTTCGGTGCCATCCGGTACGAACAGATTTTGGTTAGTGCTTCCGCAGTAACCTCAACTGCGGAGACTTCCTTCGCCAGTCGCATGCATTTAGACACAACGTACACACATCACTGTCCTTGTTTTTGATGGTTTACACGCTTTGACACGACTACTTAACGTTAACATCCAGTTCAGAGTCTTCGATCGACTCTATTGCATCTCCATCTTCTCCATCTCACGCTTCTTGCCACGCAAATCCCTAGGCACGGGAGGTCGACCCACTTCGATGGGATCCAGCTCCTTGGCTAGTCGCACACAAGCGAAACAGAACGGCATCGACCGCAGTGTAGGCTGGCCAGCGATGAGATCCACCACGAGCTTCTTCTCCACGGAGCACTTGGCACAACACGCCGAGCGACACACCTGACAGTAGGCCAGACTGCGTGCTAGCAGGCCGGATGGGGCCTTGCCGCACGAGTGACACATGGACGACGGTGCGCGTGGTCGTCCTTCGTTGACTCGAGGACGCTTGGGTTTCTGATGACTGATGAGCCATGCAAGTTTCTTGTTATACGCCGTGTCGACGGCGTTGGCGAGCGACGCGAGCGAAAGCGAGGCGATGGACACGGCCAATCGCATCGGAAGATCACCGTCCAAGTCGATGCGACTACGAACGTACAACGCAATACGATCGGACGTGACCTGGCGCGCGATGCAGCACATCGAGAGCTTGCTGCGGAGAATGCCGACGTCCGAGTGGTCCGGAATGCTTGGGTGACTGTAATCCTCCAGCATGTAATAGCCAAACGTCTCTCCGTTGCCGTCCTTGGTCGTACCCATCGCTTCCACGACCACGTGGTCACGTTTGCGGATGAAAGCGCCAACGACCGGTGGGGACTGTGTGGACAGCCACTTGACGCCCATATAGCGGAAGGGCTCCTCTCGCGTTGGAGAGATGATCGTCGAGAGAAACTGTGTGTCTGCAAACTTGTCGTTCATGTACGCGGAGCGGATGCGCCAAGCCAGTTCGTCGCCATCGTAGATCCCGAGCATAAAGTCTTCCATTTTGCCTTCCACGGTACCAGCACACAAGATCCGAGGCACGCGCGACTCTTCCTTGGCGACAAGCTCGTCGCGTTGCTTGTAGATGTAAAAGTCCTCGCGCGAGTTGACGAGTTTCCATTCCTTGGCGTTGACCGCGCGGCCTTGGGTACGGAACTCGGACTCATGGGCCTGAGTACGGTCCAGACGAGCCGACACCTTGTGGATAATTGCGTCCTCTTCTTCGCGGGAGAGGTTGAGCTTCATTGCGCTAATTGCTTTCTGAGCTGCTCGTAGACAAGTGAACCCAACGCGAGTGTGTGCTTCAACAAGAGCCACGGAGATCGTGTGCTCGCAGAGTTCAGGATCATGTGGCCGACACTCAATCGGTCATCATCTCTAATCCAGTAGGTCATGTTAAACGGAACGCCGTTTGTAATGAATCAACTGCTTCACTAAAATGGTGGGTGAGGTGTACACTCGAAGAAAATCCGCACACAACTCCGTACATTGAGGAGCGTCCACAACTGTCCACTCTGGCAAGATGTACTTCCTTTAGTTGAATGTGGTCGCGTGTACACTCTGGAGCTCTTCGTGACTTCTTTCTGATTCGAATGCCATCGTCAAGGCGAGAAACTCACGCCACTCGACGTCTGGTTGTACATCCGTTTCTATGAGCACGTCATTTTCCGCCCCCCGTTGATGACCATCCATCCACTCACCTGGCGCCGCGTCTACGTCGTCTTCTTCCCGCAGACTCCGCGCTTTTACCTGAGACCTCCGCGTCGACTTGTCCGTCGTCTCACGCGTGTGAAGCTGCTGTAACAACGTAAGCTGTTGGTGTAAATGTCGCGCACGACGTTCTGTTTTCTCGTAAGATCGCGTGAGCTCGCCGACTCTCTGTTCCAAGGTCGCTACTTGGTGCTTCTTGTGTTGCAATTCGTTCGAAAGTCCGTTGCGAACGGCAACTGTGATGTCCAGAAACTCTTTCTGCTCGTGGTACTTGGTCTTGAACAACGCCTCTTTGCGTTCCAGTGTGCGTGTCACCCTGTTCAGCGCCGTGTCGAGTTGTTGGACGCTCTGTCTCTCGTTCTTGAGTTGAGTCTCGAGCTGAATGATGCGGTTCTGACGCGCCACAAGAGTCATGGCCTTGTCGTTCTGTTGGATCGCGAGCTCACACGCCTGCTGCTGTACACGTAGAAGCGTCTGCTGAGTCTTCTTGTGCTCCGTCTCGAGAAGAGTTCGTGTTTCTGCCGCGAGAGAGCGCAATGCCGTGTGCAGCAGTTGCACTTGCAACGCAAAGCGCTCGTAACGCGCCGTTCTCAACGCGTACTTGTGCTCTGCGTCGTGTTGCGCCGCCGCTTCAGTGGCACGTGCCTCGTCCTGCTCATGGAGTAATTGATGCACTTGTTCCGAGAGCGACTGACATCGCTCTTCCCAGTGCGTCGCCGTCGCCTCGAGCTCTTGACATCGTGTCTCCAGCGCGGACTGGTCCTCTCTCTGCTTCTTTTGCTGGCGTAGCTCGTCCTGCGACAACTTGAGATCCACTTGCAGAGAACGATACTGTTTCTGAAGTTGCTCATTCTGTGCCGTCTGATCGTCCAGCGCTTGCAGTAGTCGCTTGTTCTGCGTCTGTGCATCGCGTTGCATCGTCGTCAGCGACTCAATCTCTTGTTGCATCATAGCTGTCTCCTGTAGCGTCCGCGTCTCGTGCTCACGCAGTTCTTGTTCATGAGAACGACGCAGTTCAGCCTGCTCTTGCGAAAACGCCGCGGCAGATTCGTGAAGACGCTCCTCATAGTGGTCCTTGACATTGATCACCTGTGCAGCAAGCGACTCGTTGGCCACCTCGGCTGCCCGGAGCTGACGTTCGAGCTCGGCGATCTGATGGTTCGCAGTCTCCAGTTCGTTCCGTAGCAATTCGTTCTCGCTCTGACTTGCCTCCAAGCGGACGACGCTCTCGGCAGCAGCAGCGCGTTCTGCTGCGAGTTGAGCAGCCGATGCTTGAGAAGAAGACGGTGACGACGTAGCCGAGACTCGCTGAGGATGTGACTGCGGCTGAGAAACTGGGAGGACAACGAGAGAAGGACCCACTGCCATCGGTGGAGATGGTGGTGGGGATGGTGGCCGTGACGAGACTGCCGAGGCAATTGACGCCGTTTCGTGTTGAGATCGTGGACTATCGGGGCGGACTGACGACGCACGACGCGGTGTGGTCTGTCCTGAGTTGTCGTATGGCGAATGCGGCGGCTCGGATGGACGTCTGGACAAGCGCTTACTACAAGTAGATACGTATCAATGAACATTTCATGGAGGCATTCGCTCTATTCGACTGAATAACGCACCGAAACGGCAACGCCGGCGACCGCATTGATGGAGAGCGACTGATTCGACCGTTGCCATTGACACTACCACGCGATTGTGCGTGCGTCGCTCCTCCAGCACTCGAAGATACTGACGAACGTCGTGATGACGAGCCATTCGCCGAAGAAACAAACGATCCACGTGGTGTGGTGCCGGACAACGGTGCTGGATTGATGCGGGAAGAGAAATCTAGACGGAACTCGACACTAGACGACGAATGAGCTCAGCATCTACATACAAAACACACCACTTGACGCCTACGTACGAGCGACCCGACTTGCCTGGTGTGGAGCCACTGGCGTCGTCTCCGTCTTCGAGATATGAGAGCACTTGACTATCGTCGAGGTCGTCAAAGTTGACTTCGCTGCTACTCGACGTCGACTCGGCCGTGGACTCGCGACGCAACATTCTCACTTGATGCTGCACGAGTGGTCTGGGCGTTGACGAGAGGTGCGGATCGACTCAGACGTGTCCAAAAATGCCGCAAGCCTATTTCCGAGTCCGAACTCGCACCACAACGACAGAACGGTACTCATACAATGACATTCTCCACTCGTCTTTGTGTCTATGCTTCATTTGCAGAGCGTCCATAGTCACTGCTATCGGCATCTTGCATTTGGGCCATGAGATCGCGCAACGCTGGCGACGTGACGAGCGATGCCGTCCGCATCCGCCTCTTCCGGATGCGGCGATTGCCACGTCCGTCCACCGTTTGCGTACCATCCACCAACTCTCGCAGCATGGTCTTGCGTTCGAGCGCGAGGTCGTCCCACGAGGAACCAAATTGCTTCTTGTGGTTGACGCGCCAGCCGCCGACGGGGGTCTCATCCTCCACCTCTTCGTCCTGACTGGCCTGGCTCGCACTCTCGAGACGCCAGAACCACTCGCGCACATCAGCGCGGCGTTTGGCGTTCTTGACGCAACGGAAGAGCAGGCGCAGGAGATAGATAACGATCACGAAGACGGAGAGTACAATGGCGCAGAGGATTCCGGCCTTCATTGTCGTGATCACTTCTCGCACCATTAACATTTCGTTCTACAGAGCGCGAAGGAGAGAGTGAGAAGACGGAACACGCTGAGTCTCACAGATTTACATACCCAGAGTGCGATGTTGTCCTTGCGGATCTCTTCCACCAAGAGTTTGTATGCACGCAACGTCTTGTCACTCTCGGTTAGATCGCGATCCACACGCCCACGCTATCCATCCACACACATAATCGTCAGTTCTCAACGCCACTATCAGCAATAGCAGCTATTGAACGCACCACTTCGAGCAACAGCGAACGGATCTCCTGCATTTGCACGGCCATGCGGTCTTGCTTGGTCTGCAGGCTCGTGGTCGCCGCACGGACCTCGTCAAGCTGACGCGCCACGACGCTGTGATTTACTTCCAGTTGCTGGACTACAAAGCCACATCATCCACGTCAGTTCAACCCTTCTCTATCAGATAGACCACGACAAATACGACGTACTCTTCTTGGTGATACGCACAAAGATGCTCTCGAGACGACCAAGACCTTGAACTGGTAGCGCAGGGACTGCTGCAGTGGCTGGCGGAGAAGGACTCGACGCGTTGGACTTGTTGGTTTGATTTTGAGGAGCTACGTGGTGATCCACGTGGTGGCCGGCGAGCGCCGAGGATTCGAGCTCCGCGAGTTCCGCTGGCGTAAGGCGGTCAGGTTGGTCCCGATCGCTGTGCGCCTCTTCGGTGCGTCTCGAGCCAGTGACTGCTGTCGTCGTTGGCTTCCCAGGGGCTGTATCAGCAGAACACGTCTCCGGAATCCTCGGACTCGTCGGCAGCGCCGCTGTCTGCTCACTCGCGTCTTGTTTGGTGTAGAACCGCTCGACAGGAACCGGACACTGCGCGGAATTCTCCCCAGCTGTGTCCGTGGCGTCCGGATTCACGGCGATCGAGGCATTCTCCTCGTCATGATCCACTGCTGAGGGTTCTTCATGTGACGGTGACGGGTCAGCAGTTGACGAAGGCGGTAGATTATTCATCGAGTTGGATTCCAACACCACGTCGGCTTCAATCTCCTTTTCCAACTGCGAGATCACCTGCGTAAACGTCCGACCATAGACTCTGTTGAGGAATACGAGTCATCAGTACAAAATGACAAGCTACACGCAGACAACGACGACGTACTTGAGTTGGCTGAGCGTGCAGTAGTACTCGGAGCCATAGTGCGAGAAGAAGCGCAGCTTGATGTAGCGCACGTGGTGCTGCGAGTCGAGATGGAAGATCTGCTCGCCGTTCTGCTGCGCGGCCGTGAAGTTGCCCAGCACAAACCACGTGTCGGTCGGGTAGTTGACGCTGCCCAAGACGAGGAATTCCTTGATGGTCGAAGAGAATTTCTCGTAATTGGCGATGGAGATCGCATCGGCGTGGACCTACGAGCACACCAGCACGATCCATTAGTCCCCTGTGGCTCCGTTAACTCGGTTGTGCCGTGTCTTACGTCCTCGGAGAGACTCACGACGACCCATTTACGCGGCTTCTCGCACGGCATGAGCATATAGCGGTCTTTATCCGGGACCAGCAGACTTGTCGTGCTCTTGAGCTCCGGCGACGAGTCGAGGATCGTGGCGCCAGCGTCCAGCGACGCGTAGTTCTGTCGCTTGCCGGCGTTCTTGTCGGAATCTTCGATCTCGTAGGACGTTCCGACAAAGAACTCGCGGTCGTCCAGCTCATCGTCCAAGTAGTCGCCTCCACTGCGCACGGGCGGCTACACAGGAGCGTTAGTAAGCACAGGGAGACGTGTGCGGGGTCGGTCGTACCTCGTGGACTTCGCGGTGGACCACGGCTTCCTTTTTCTCCACGTTGACTGGCGGACTCTGCTCGCCTCCGCCGTTGCCAGACGACGACGGGGCTTGATTCGACGGGGATGCGCTCGTGGCCGTCGGTGTGGGTGCGTCACTGGACTCTGTGGCCATGGGCTTGGTTGCTTCGATCTTTCCGTCTGACTGCGCCTTTGTCGTCGTCTCGAGAGTCGTTTTCGCCGCTGTTTTCACGCCCTCCTGCGTCTGAGCGCCCGTATTCAGCACTGCCGTCGCCGCAGTGGCCACTGGCGCCTTTGGTTTGGTCTCGGAGGGCGTTGCGGCCGCTGTATGAGCCGGGGAAGGGCCCATGCCACTCGTCGCTTTGACCGGCGTAGGCTCGTCGGGTGTGATGATTCCGTCCACCACGGGCGTCATCCACAGCGCCACAAGCACCAGTACTGTCATCCACACACTCCATCGTCCGTTAGACCTCCTCCCAGCGCCGCGTCGCGTCCTCATGCCGCGTGACGTCGTCATCATCATGCGACCAGATCCCCAGTGAGCCGTTCTCTCGGCCCTTCTGGCGAAGTCAACGTCACCCAGCAAGAGGTTACGAACTAATATATGTTACAAACACTGTCATGGGTGTCGTCTTACTAACCTAACATTACAGTTACCATTGTGTTCCGTTGCACAAAATTCCGGTTAAGAGCCGCGCTGGTCAGAGATGTTGATGGTGATGTGGCGGCATGTGCTGGATGAGCGTCTCCCACTGCAGCAACGCCAGCAGATTCGAGCGGATTGAGAGCTTGAGTGCCTCGCTCTGTTGGTACAGCGTCTGCTGCGACGCTGGAACCGTGTGTGGCGGCTGCACACACGAGCCAAACTCGACTTGCACCTGGCTCTGGTCGTCCGTTGTACAGAACGTGATCCTATTGAAACCACGCGCATCGAGTCAGATTGACGTGGCTAATAGAGCAAACAGTGACAAGACGTACGTACCAGTGGAAGGTAGGGGAGTAGTGTGCGCTGTACGAGTCCAGCGATCGTGCGCAGACTGTAAAGCCCTGCTTGGTCTCAACTCGGAAGAGCATGTAGATGCTGCGATCGCCTGGGAGGCCCATGGGATTCACGACTGACGCTGTGTCCTGCTGGATGATGAGTCCGTCGCCGTTGAAGCGCTGGAGGATCTGCAGTTCGTAGCGTTTGGACGGGAACATCTTCATCAGAGCCATGGGATCCGTCCAGATCTGCCAAGTGTGGTGCATCAGGTCCTGCACGCTGCGCTTGGGAAAGACCTTGGAGAGTGTGTACGTAGGCGGTGTGTTTGGCGATAACGTAGCGATTTGTGTGGCGTTTGGACAGCAGAGATGCCAACCGTTGAGACCCATGATCGAGTCCTGCATCTGAGCATAGTTCTTTTGTTTCAAGTCTTCTTTCGCCTTGGTCAACAGGCCAAAGCTCTTGTGGATGTGCTGCAAACACTGGGTCGACGTCAGTGTCTTGAACGCTGGGAGAGAGGACTTGAGGGTTGGCTGGGTCCGGACACGCGAGCGCTTGGCTTGTCCGTCCAGTGGACTAATAGAAGAGTGCAAGGGGCGCTTCGTCGCGCCTTGATGGTCGTGGAAACTCGCGATAGGCGACGCCAAGTGGAGTTCCGACTCTTCCAGCGTCGCCATGACGTCCGAGTGCAAGAGGTGGGGGTTGAACGAGGGCGGCGGCGTGAGCAGGAGCTGATTGAGGAACTCGATCTCGTCGTCCATCCACTCGGCAGACGGTGGGAGACCCGTGAACATGGCGCTCGGTTCGCACATCGTGAGGGATCTGCGGGCCACAAAGGAAGAAACAAACTGATCTGTCGGCGGCACGACCGACACGATGTACCGTAGAGGCAGATCAGAACGAAGAGTGGCTCGTGCAGAAGCCTGGAGAAGTGCTTGTGACGGCTGTTGCAGTGGCAGTGTGCTGGAATTGACACACAATCCTACGCTGCCAGCTGTGTAGCCATGTCTCGCCATGTTGCAAATCAAGATGCATGGCGCTTACGGTATGCAGAACATTGCATCTTGTTTTCAAAATATGACACAAAAAATCTCATGGTGGAAAGACGTGCCATGTTTTCAAAACCCGATACAACACACATATCTTATCCCCTAATGCACTATGGTGAACCCACCAAAATAGACATCGTGTTTTGCACATATGCCGGCTAGAAATCAGCTGCACAGTTGACATCGTGGCGGGTCAGGTCACCACCTCATCACGACGAGGTGGCTAGCTACGTGGCAGTCGTCGATCGTTATTGGAGCACACAGTCTCCTGTGCTACGTGGAGAGACCAAGGACGGCTGGGTCGAAACTTCACGCACCAGACTCTCGATGGCCAGTGTCACGTGGGTCTGCACGGCGGCATCTTTCGGAAAGCGCACGCGGGCCTTTTCACACACTGGCAATGCACCAGCGTCCAGACACGTCTGCAGCATTTCCTCTATAGCATGCACACATAATAATCAGTTGACAAGTCACCTATGATGACGGCCTCACAGTACCCGCACTTGCCATTCCGCGCACTGACTGTCCCCAGTAGCCAGCTGCCCGAGGCTTGCACAAGGCTCTCGTCACGGAAGCGAGTCATCGCCGACACTACCAGTATCAGTCCACCTTTTGCCACGATCTCCTCCATCGATTCGTCTCGAGGATACACCACGTCATACACTCTTCCGATATCTCATCTCGACGGGGAAACACAGGGTACGTACCATGACGGAGACTCAGGTTGGTAAGAGCTAGACACGCGAGACCCTGCAGACGTTCGCTGAGTGGGAATCGCTTCATCGCCGAAAGAACCAGGCGGCGACTTTCGGGATTCACACGAACAACGGAGGCATCGCTGATTCTCGGATGTCCAAGCACCGACAGCGCGGCGATTTGCGCGTCTTCGTCGTCTGGCAAGCGCGCCATGGCGTCCATGATCGAGACGATTCCACCGACGGCAGTGGTGATCATGACATGGCTGTCTGCTTGGTGGACGTATTCGGAGAGGCAAAAGAGCGCGTCTCGTTGTAGAGACACACTCGCTGGATGCTTTCGCATACACGCAATGACCACGTGGATGATTTCTTGTCGCGGAACGTCGACGGATTCTTGTTGCGGTGGCATATCTTCTTCGTCTTCGTCTTCATCTTCATCGGACGAAGTGCGTGACTGGTTGGGTTGATGCACAGTGGACGCGGGAGGCAGTCGACGTATGACGCTCTTGAGCGCGCGCACTCCGTGGGATTGGATTCTCTCATCGCTCGGATACTTCTTCATGATGGCGAGGATGGAGCTGCCGTCTCCTACATCACGCGCCAGTGCACGCTTCATGATGCCAGAGGGATCGATGGCCATGGTTTCTGTCTCTTGAGGGGTGGTTTGACTCTTCTCCGGTTCTATGGAGTGTCGTACTGCAGGGAAATGTTTATCTTTGGTTCTCTTTCGACGTGTCTTCGCAGATCGTGATGATGATTTTCCGTCCTGGTGCGGTGGCAGGTTGCCTTGCTCTTCGAATTTGACGTCTTCATCGCCTTCCTCGCCTTCAGTAGGAGCCAGTAGCGCCACGACATCGTCAGTCACGCTCTACATGGCCTCTTTCGCCGTCTGATGATTGCTCAGACGATCCTGACAGCAACGCAGCACCGAGCGCACGACCTTCGCATACAACGCCAACGCTCGCATCAGATTCCATATGTGATGTTGTGCTTCTATCCAGTCTTCGTCGGACGCCTCTCAATATAAATCCAGTAGACAAGCGTGGCTTGAAGCTGACAGAAGACGACTCGGCTTTGGTGATTTCTTTGGGTCCAACACCAGTTCGGTTGCATCGGTTAACGTAGATTTGAATTTAAGGCTTACAAGTATCCGTTGCCATTGTCGGTGTCGACGAAGGCGCTGTTCACATCGGTCTTATCATTCAGTTCGTGCTTGTTTATTCCAGAGCGGAATGGAGTCCACTGCTTGTTGCTTCGAAAAACAAAGGACAATGCAGTATCAAGTTTACAACATTTATTGGTATATCGCTGTCACTTTGACCCTCGGAGACGCTGTTCTCAAGAGGTAGTTCACAATTGAAGCACCGACATGGTCCGTCTACTCCTTCAGCACACCGTTGATCTCTCAATCATCTCAAATAAGACTGGCGACCAAAGAGCCCACTGTGATCACAAACACCGCCGTCACCACCTCATGAGGCACGGCGCTTGATGGTGCTGGCGCTGGAGTCGGAAGCGGGTTGCAGAGATCAGCCGACGCCTTGTTGTCGCAGTGCTCGGAGAGCTGCGAGGTCTGCAGCGTCACCGCACTGAACTGACACCGTTCGATTCCCGTCGAGTTGGCCCAGAATTTGGCACATTGACCAGGTAGTGTCACGAGCCATGTGGACGGGTCGCTCGAGTTCATGGCCTTTGGCGTGTCCGTCGAGTTACATGGCTGAAAGTAGATGGTGGTGTTGGGTTTCGCGTCAATATTGGTAGCGTTGAGCACGAGGGTCCCTTCGGCGATGTCTTCAAGCGGGTACTTGGCCAGGTAGCTCAACCCTTCATTTCCACAGTAAGAGTCGTTCAGGGGCACCAACACGAACCCAATTGTCTCAATGGCTTGGACGTACGAAGCGACCGACGCCGTGATCGTGAGGACAAGTGCGAAAAGTGTGCGTGTCATTTGTTGGTAGAGATCTGGTGCTTGGTAATGTCGTCCGTAGGGGATCGTGTTGAATGCGAGCTGGCTTGCGAAACAGAGTGTGTGCCAACACAGACGAAAGGGTCGACCCACGTAGACATAACTACGTAGAGGCATTCTAGTTGCACTACAGCTACGAAGTCATTGGCTTCACAACCCAATGTGAAGCCAATGACTTCGTAGCTGTAGTGCAAACTAGGCTTCCCGTGTGCATAGTCATGCATTTTGTTGAGGTCTCACTTGGCGAGTTCACTCAGGGCCACATAATCTCTGTGGCCCCCGCTGAACTTGCCTTGGAGGCCATGTTCCACCAATCAGAGGAGATGCGCGAACAAAAATTCACCCAACCATCTGGTCCATTTCCCGATGCGGAATCAAATCTCAATTGAGCATGGACGGGCGGACTCCACATCACGTTTAACTCAAAAAATGGGGTCGTGTGCTCCTGTTTGTCACGGGAGCCTCTGCCTTCCCATTCGTCAAATCACCCAGTTCGGCAGTTGTCTCCGTATCGAGCGTTTTGTTTCGGGGAAAACCAGTCCGTCCGCGCCAATCCACACGGCGCGCGGTACTGTAAACTGCACGCATAGAAGATCCCAGATCAACGGGAAACCGAGTCATTATTGTGCTTACTCCATTGTCTGGAGCATGATTCGTGCTCTCTCGTGGATCGTCGTCGCCGTCACCGTCGCTGCCTTGGCCGTTAGCCGTACAGATGCCGTGTATGAAGCTAGCCTTTCTTGTACAGGCAGACCGTACTTCATCACGTATCCGATCGGGGGCAAAAGTGCTCCCGCCAGCGCTTGGAACCAGGTAAGCGGCCCCAACAGCGCAATCGTGCTCAGGGGGGTTAACCTTGGCGCCGACATCTACATTGAAGACTGCAACAACGTCGGTGGCGGTAAAACGATGGTGATGAACGTCAGTGACCCATCGACCTGGCTTGTGGTGATGCCAGGGATAAGTACCTGTTATCATGCCTCGGACGACGACGAACAATCATCACCAGGTTGCACCCCCGTCAACGGAAGCCTCCTGATATCTCATATCTCCGAGCATTGTGGTAACGTGGCGACGGCCGAGATCTGCAATCCTTTGGAGACGAGCGCTGCATCACTGTCAGTGACGGTGTCGGTGGTTGTGGCTGTCGGTGTGTTGGTAGCCAATCTTGTGATTGCGTAGGCTTATAAGAGCATGTTGTTGGGATTCGTAAAATACTTTCGAAGAGATCTCGCATTTGTTTGGTCGCATTCTCTGAGTCCCCAGTCGAATCAAGAGTCGTTTGAAAAGCGAAGTGCCCGCAGTAGGAATAGCGATCAATCAACAAATCCGATCCAGTTGTATCGATGGTTAAAAAAAGGATAATCAGGGCTGGCAGTCGTCGATCGTTATTGGAGCACACAGTCTCCTGTGCTACGTGGAGAGACCAAGGACGGCTGGGTCGAAACTTCACGCACCAGACTCTCGATGGCCAGTGTCACGTGGGTCTGCACGGCGGCATCTTTCGGAAAGCGCACGCGGGCCTTTTCACACACTGGCAATGCACCAGCGTCCAGACACGTCTGCAGCATTTCCTCTATAGCATGCACACATAATAATCAGTTGACAAGTCACCTATGATGACGGCCTCACAGTACCCGCACTTGCCATTCCGCGCACTGACTGTCCCCAGTAGCCAGCTGCCCGAGGCTTGCACAAGGCTCTCGTCACGGAAGCGAGTCATCGCCGACACTACCAGTATCAGTCCACCTTTTGCCACGATCTCCTCCATCGATTCGTCTCGAGGATACACCACGTCATACACTCTTCCGATATCTCATCTCGACGGGGAAACACAGGGTACGTACCATGACGGAGACTCAGGTTGGTAAGAGCTAGACACGCGAGACCCTGCAGACGTTCGCTGAGTGGGAATCGCTTCATCGCCGAAAGAACCAGGCGGCGACTTTCGGGATTCACACGAACAACGGAGGCATCGCTGATTCTCGGATGTCCAAGCACCGACAGCGCGGCGATTTGCGCGTCTTCGTCGTCTGGCAAGCGCGCCATGGCGTCCATGATCGAGACGATTCCACCGACGGCAGTGGTGATCATGACATGGCTGTCTGCTTGGTGGACGTATTCGGAGAGGCAAAAGAGCGCGTCTCGTTGTAGAGACACACTCGCTGGATGCTTTTGCATACACGCAATGACCACGTGGATGATTTCTTGTCGCGGAACGTCGACGGATTCTTGTTGCGGTGGCATATCATCTTCGTCATCGTCATCGTCATCGTCTTCGTCTTCATCTTCATCGAACGAAGTGCGTGACTGGTTGGGTTGATGCACAGTGGACGCGGGAGGCAGTCGACGTATGATGCTCTTGAGCGCGCGAACTCCGTGGGATTGGATTCTCTCGTCGCTCGGATACTTCTTCATGATGGCGAGGATGGAGCTGCCGTCTCCTACATCACGCGCCAGTGCACGCTTCATGATGCCAGAGGGATCGATGGCCATGGTTTCTGTCTCTTGAGGGGTGGTTTGACTCCTGTCTGGTCCGATTGAGTCTCGTACTGCTAGATCCTTTTTGTCTTTGGTTCTCTTTCGGCGTGGCTTCGCAGATCGTGATGATGATTTTCCGTCCTGGTGCGGTGGGAGGTTGCCTTGCTCTTCGAATTTGACGTCTTCATCGTCTTCCTCGTCTTCAGTAGGAGTCAGTAGCGCCACGACATCGTCTGTCACACTCTGCATGGCCTCTTTCGCTGTCTGATGATTGCTCAGATGGTCCTGACAACGACGCAGCACCGAGCGTACGACCTTCGCATACAACGCCAACGCTCGCATCAAATTCCACACGCGATGCTGCGCTTCCATCCAGTCTTCGTCGGACGCCTCGCGATCCAAATCCACTAGACGTGCGAGCTTTTGGTCGATGGCTTCCATCGGCAGGCGATCCAACTGATGAAACGACAGCATGCCCGGCGGAGGCGCCAGTCCACTAGGCAATTGCCGTAGCAGACACGCGAGACTCAGTGATAATGGCAGGAACGAGCCATCCTCTGGCTGCTCGCGCTTGAGCAGCGCCTGCCGCTGCAACAGCAGCATGTGCGCGGCGACGTCCAGCATTGGGATCAGATCTCAACCATTTGAGGTGAGGCGACGCGACGCGACGGGTCACTCGTGATAACGACCTTGGCGTCAAGCCCACTCCATTATTAGTATCATATCATAGAGACGCCCCGAGAGAACCGAGGAAGCCATCTCATCAACGTGACACAGAGTGAAGCCATGACAGAATCCGACATGTGTTGAGGAAGAAACTGGCCAGAACGACCGTGATCAAAACTGTTCTCCGCTGTTGGTGATGCAACGTTGCAGCACTCATGGTGACGAAACCCGGTTTAGTCCAGTGCTGTTGCGGTAGAAAGGGCCCCAGTGTCACACGGTAGTCAACAAACTGATTGTTACTATGGTCTTGGGCGTAAACTGGCACATGTCTCAGCTGGCGACTTGGGGGACCGTCATCAAAATGTTGATGGGCCCCCCGCTGATTGTCTCGAAAATTTTTACATATCTCCATTTCCACCAATCAAAAGCGTCTAACAAGTCATTCGTGTCTATCCAAGTGTATTATTCTTGAAGATATGATAAATCAGTGCTAGTCTACTGATTGAAATATTAAAAACCCAATACCGACGTAGTGTACCCACTCCTTTACCGAACCTTGTTAGGTGCCGCCACAAGACCGTCATCCTCGTGTTTATGTCCTCCTGACGCGGCGTTCGCAATCGACAGGTGCCTTTCACAATCTCATTCTCCATTTTGCCACACGGAAACCAAGCGACCATCACTCCTCTGCAACGCGTTCATGCTCACTCGGGACGAATCCATCCCGATCATGAACGTGAACGCGCTCGGTCGCGAGGAATCACTGCCTATGATGACCGCCGCCCCTTTCAATCGTGTCGAGTCCACGCCCTTCATGACCACCCCGGCCGCTCCCAAGGAGGAGGTACCCAATAAGCTCTCGAGTCGACGCACCACGTGGACGCACGTCAAGACGCTGCTGGCCAAGAACTGGCTGCTCAAGCGCCGCCACGGCTTCGCCACGTTCCTCGAAGTGGCTCTCCCGTGTCTCTTCATCCTCTTGCTTGGTGTGCTCAAGGGACTCACGACCGATGTGAATGTTCCTGCCGGTTGGAGCACAGACGACGGCACCAAGGTGGATGACTCCATCGGCACGTCCTACAACTTCTTCACGCCAACAGGGTCGGTGATTCCATGGGTTCCGACGCCGTTGCCAAAGTTCTATATGCACGAGGGATCACTGTCCGGCCTTCTTCTGTCGCTTGGCAATCAGTCGATTATTGATGGCATTCGTCTCGACGAGTTATCTGCGACCGATCTCGCCAAGTGTAAGCAGGCAGTGGCGATCCAAGGATACATTAGCACCAACTCGTCGTCGCCGTACAAGGTTCCAGACATCTGTGGAGGCAAAGTTGCTCCATACAAGATCGGTATCGCGCCTGACACTGCCTTCACGCGCGACTACTTTCTGAATGTGATGGATCAGTGGTACCCTCGCATCAAGTTGAGTAACTCGACAAAGGATGGGGTGGAGATTCCTTCGCTCCGTGATGCTGTCGAGTTCTTCAAGACGGCTCAAGATCTCGAAGACTACGTCAAGGGTAAAGAGTACGGTGACGGCGCATCGCGCCCTCGAATCTACGGTGCACTTGTCTTCGACAAAGTCCCTAGTGAAAGCAACATTGGCAAGTTCGAATCCATCGAGTACACGATTCGCATGAACTCGACAACCGGCCGAAATAACGTGGAAGGCGTGACCCCTAGCACAGGCGGTGACCCACCTGAGTTGTCTCCATTCCGAAAAGCACTTGAGGTCGATCATTACTCTCGATATGCCGTCACTGGTTTCATGGCGCTTCAGACGCTGGTGACTCGGTTCGTGACATGCATGCCAAAGTGGGATGCGTCCAAGAAGACGACGAATGGTGAATGTCAGCGCGTGCAGTCGACAGCTGTTGCGTCCGATGAGTTGGACGACCAGCTACTGTCTACATTGAACGAAGATGCCCGAATCAGGTTCGCGCTTTCGGCGTTGTTGTCAGGTGGGAACAGTTCATCGAGTGCATCTAACATGTCCAGTGAAGCGCACCTTGCACCTCCAAGCGTGTCGTTCACGGATTTGCTCGCGACATCGTCTCCATCCGTTCGTGAGGCGTTTTTGAAGCCACTTCGCCAGGCCCCTCAACCATATCTCGGTGGCGCTGTGGCTCCATTTCCAATCGACTCGTATGTCAGCTCTCCGTTCTATGACCAAGTCAAGGACGTCTTTGCGCTTATCTTCATCCTGTCGTATTTGTACTGTGTATCCAGCGTGTTGGTGGGCTTCATTCAAGAGAAGGAGTCTCGCATTCGTGAATACTTGAAGATTCTTGGCGTGAAGGAGAAGGCCATCATCATCTCGTGGTACATCACGTACACTGCGATTCTCTTCGTTGGATCGATTCTCCAAGCTCTTGCAGGCTTGGCAGGTCTGTTCGAGAACAGTTCGGTGATCGTCATCTTCCTCTTCTTCTTCCTCTTTGGTATCAGCTTGCTCTCGTTTGGATTCCTCGTGAGTACGTTGTTCAGCAAGGCTCGATCTGGAGCGTTCGTCGGAATGATCTTTTTCTTCCTCATGTACTTCGTGTCGACAGTGTTTACGCCTCAGACTGCGGAGAACGCTAAGACCATCGGATGCTTATTGTCACCCGTCGCACTGTCTCTTGGTGTCAAGGTGGTCGCAAATCTGGAATCAACAGGTGCTGGTATCACGTTCTCCAATATGGACGTGTTGTCCGAGAACTTCCGCTTCAGTACGTCATTGATCTTCTTCGTCATCGATTCGATTCTGTATACGGCACTGGGTCTTTACTTCGAAAAAGTGATCCCAAAAGACTACGGCACGACACTCAAATGGTACTTTCCAGTCTCACCTTCGTACTGGCGTGGTCGACGTGCTGGTCGGGTTCCACAGAAGGACGAAAATCTACATGTGGACGCTCCTGACAACGTGATTGTGGACGTGAACCCAGCATTTGAGCCAGTCAACGCCGAACTGCGTGAGCAGGAACGCAATGGCGATGTCTTGTCCGTGCAACGCATTCGCAAGGTCTTCTCAGTCCCTGGCGGAGAGAAAGTGGCCGTCAAAGGACTCAACCTCGTCATGTACAAGGACCAGATCACCTGTCTCTTGGGCCACAACGGTGCCGGTAAGACCACTCTGATCTCCATGCTCACAGGTATGATCGCGCCAACGTCCGGTGACGCGACGTTCCGTGGCTTGAAGTTGACAGAAGACATGGACGAGATCCGCGAGTCGCTCGGCATTTGTTTCCAGCACGACGTGTTGTTCGCTGACTTGACGGTGGAAGAGCACTTGATCATGTTCGGTCGCATCAAGGGATACGCTGGCGACGAGTTGCAACAAGTGGTGACGCGTCAGATCACGGAAGTGGGTTTGACGGAGAAGCGTGGCGTCAAGTCGTCGGAGCTGTCCGGTGGTATGAAGCGCAAGTTGTCGGTGGCCGTGTCATTGCTTGGTGACAGTTCGCTGGTGTTCTTGGACGAACCGACGTCGGGTATGGATCCATACAGTCGTCGCAGCACATGGGAGATCCTGTTGAACAACCGCAATGACCGTGTGATGGTATTGACGACGCATTTCATGGACGAAGCCGACATTCTCGGTGATCGTATCGCCATCATGTCGGAGGGTGAGTTGCGTTGCTGTGGTTCGTCGTTGTTCTTGAAGAATCGATATGGTGCTGGATACAACTTGACCTTGGTGAAGGACGACCAGGCGTGTAACGACAGCGAGGTGATCAACTTCATCACGTCGTACGTACCGAACGCACAGGTGTTGAGCAACGTGGGTAGCGAGATCGCGTTCCAGTTGCCATTGGACAGTTCATCTCAGTTTGCTGGTATGTTTGCGGAGTTGGATGCGAATCTGTCCAAGTTGGCGTTGCTGTCGTACGGTGTGTCGGTGACGACATTGGAAGAGGTGTTTATCAAGGTAGCGGAAGCGGGTGACGAGGACAACCAGCACACGTTGACGAAGGATGCGCGTGTGGTGGATTCAGTTCCAGTGCCAAGTCCAACGAACTCGTCGACTTCTTCGAGCTTCACGACGAGTGGTCTTTTTGGTGCTCACTTGCACGCGTTGTTGCTGAAGCGTTTCCGAGTGGCGAAGCGTGATCGCAAGATGTTGGTGTTCAGCACGATCTTACCGGTGTTGTTGTTGCTCGCTGGTCTCTTGCTACTGAAGTCAAGTAGTTTTACCAACGATGACCCTCTCTTGCCATTGACAACGGACGCATTCGAATCAAAGGATCAAAGCCCAACGCCATTCTTCTGTCAGGCTGATGACGACAAGTGGTGCAGCGCCATGATGTCGCCGAAGGTATTCACGGGTGCATTGCCTGAACAGTTGTCGAGTGATGTGATGAAGAAGTACGACTCAGAGAGTCCGACGGTGTTTGGTGTCAAGTACACGGATCCAAAGATCAACACGTCTGATGCCACTGGGTATGGTTTGCGTCTTGGTGAGGTGCTCTACAAGCGTGGTTATGGTAAGGACCAAGACTTTGTCGCGAGCCAGTATGGTGCTTACCTGGTTCACGGTGAGGGTGACCGTAACATCATCGGCTACAATGTGTTCACAAACACAATGTCGACGCATGGAGCTCCGATCTTCAAGGCGTTGATGGATCAGGCGATCTATCGTTTCTTCGCGTCCAACACCAGCTCAGATGCATCGGCCAACGTGGATTTGAAGGTGAACAACCATCCGTTGCCACTGTCGGCGACGACGAAGGCGTTGATCACTTCGGTCCTATCGTTCACTTCGTGCTTGTTCATTGTGATCGCGTTTGCGTATTTCCCGGCGTCGATCGTGGTGTTCTTGGTGAAGGAGCGCGAGTCGAGCCACAATGCCAAGCATCAGCAGTTGGTGTCTGGTGTCTCTCTTCCAGCGTTTTGGTTGTCGAACTACTTGTGGGATATGGCGATTTACATGGTTCCGTTCATCGCGGCAATCGTGCTGATTCAAGCATTCGACATTTCGTCGTTCACGGGCAACGACTGTGTGGCGTGTTCATCTGCGACGTTCCCTGCGGTGGTGCTTCTCTTCTTGCTCTTCGGTCTGGCGATTTGTCCCTTCACGTACTGCATGTCGTACCTCTTCAGCAACCACGCGTCGGCCCAGACGTACACAATCATGATCAACTACGTGATTGGTCTTGTGCTGATGGTGGTGTCGTTCATCTTGGATATCATTGAGTCGACGGAAGATGCCAACGCTGTGTTGGTGTTCTTGTGGCGATTGTCTCCGCTCTTCAGTCTGGGCAACGGCTTGCTTAGACTGTCCTTGAACGAGATCACATCGATCTTGGACAGTGACAAGGACAAACCAAGTCCATTCAGCGGTGAGTTGATGGGATACGAGATGTTGTATCTCTTCCTATCGGCCATTGGATACAGTGCCCTCGCCGTTGGAATCGATTACGCACTCACCTTCCCACGGGTCAAGAACCTCACCAACAACGGACAAAGTGTCGAGGAAGAACTGTACGAAGAAGATGAAGACGTGATCAAGGAGGCCCAGCGTGTGCAGAGTGGACCAGTGGACGATGTCGTGGTCTTGAAGAACCTCCGCAAGGTGTACAAGGGAGGCAAGGTGGCTGTCCGCAACCTCAACTTCGGTCTCAAGAAGGGTGAGTGCTTTGGTTTCCTCGGTATCAACGGTGCCGGTAAGACCACGACGATGAAGATGCTGACGGGAGACGTGATTCCGAGCTCCGGTACGGCCACACTCAGTGGCTTCGACATCCTCACGCAGCAGATCGAGGTGCGTCGACAGATCGGATACTGTCCGCAGTTTGACGCGCTCTTCGAGTTGTTGACGGTGCGTGAGCACTTGGAGCTGTTCGCTCGTATCAAGGGCGTGTCTCGTGCCGCCCTCGACGAAGTCGTCTCGGAGAAGATCCAGCAACTCAATCTCGCGTCGTTCGAGAATAAGCTCGCTGGTAGTCTGAGTGGCGGCAACAAGCGCAAGCTGTCGGTGGCCATCGCGATGATCGGCAATCCGCAGATCATCTTCTTGGACGAGCCGTCGACGGGTATGGATCCTGTGTCGCGTCGATTCATGTGGGACGTCATCGCGGGTATCTCCACGCGCGGCAAGTCATCGACCGTCGTGTTGACGACGCACAGCATGGAAGAGAGTGAGGCGTTGTGTTCGCGCGTGAGTATCATGGTGGGCGGTCGTCTGCGTTGTCTCGGTAGTGTGCAGCATCTCAAGAGTCGATTCGGCGACGGTCTGGTGTTTGACGTGAAGATGACGGCGCCGTCGCATGAGGAGCTTCAGGAGGTGGTGGACCGCGTGATGTTCGATGCGAACTCTTTCGTGTCGAGTGACGAGATCGCGGACAAGTGTCGTATCTTCGGCAATGCGGAGTTGGCGAGTCGTGTGTCTGCTGACCATCCGACGGGATACAGTCTGGCGGCGGCGTTGGAGCGCGATGGCTTCATCCGTGGTCCGGCGTTCTGCTCGTGGTGTGTGGAGGAGACACGTTTTGACGCGTTGCATCGCTTCCTTGGCGAGTCGTTTGGCGACGACAACATTTTGGTGATGGAGCGTCAGAACGACTTCTGTCGGTTCAAGTTGCGTGGCTCGAACGCGCAGCTCCGCCTGTCGACGGTGTTTGATCGCGTGGAGCGCGTCAAGAGCAAGATGCACATCCGCGAGTACAGTGTATCGCAGACGACGTTGGAGCAGATCTTCAACCAGTTCGCGAGTCAGCAGTTGGAGGAGCAGGGCGTGGCGCGTGGTATGATGACGGCAGCCTAAGAGAGTCACGTTTGTTAATACCTGATGATGAATAATAATTTGATATCAAATTCATGTCCAAACGATAGCCTGCTCATCTAATATCCTCACCTTTTCCAATCAATTCACTGGCTAGTTAACGCTCAGTGAGAATCCACTCCATCGACCATGCCTTTGTTGTAAACTCACATGTGTGCGTCCTCTAAATGAACGAGCAGTACACCGTCCAACTCGGTCAGAAGCCAACCGTCAACGTCCATTGAGCTTCAGTCTTCACGCATTGCGAGCGCCAAGAGGCCATGTTTCGCGCCCTCTTCGAGCACTGCACTCACCTCAAGCCCACAGCGATCTTGTCGAGTCCTCATACTCACACGCTGCCGTCTGGCTTCTATGAACGCGTCCTCCATGTCATTGTGAGTCGACGTTGGCGATTTGGAACCGGAAAGGAAACCGAGTGCGAACTTATGAACAGAATGAAGGTCAAACGAACCTAGTGAGATGCGCACCTAATAAACTCATCAGGGAGAACCTACTAGGTACGCACTTGTTGAATCCGCGTTCAATGAAAGAAGCCTGACGGCGCATCGGAGGCCTTGGTGTGCAGTGCCAACACATGGGCGAATTCGAGAGTGATCTGTGCTCCATTAAAAGGCGAGGCTTCACAGACACCAGGAAGCTGCGTCCATGACGATCGGAACATCATCAAATACGAGATTTCAGCCAATGAAAGGCGAGTTGATGCCGCGTTCAACATTTTCGTGGTCTCACATGTAGCCATGCCACAACTGGGTGTTTGCGGAGGAAACTGGACAGAATGTTCAACACTGAAGCGGATCATCAAACACTTGTGATGCGAAAATGTTGTTAAAAAAGGCTTATCAATACGGCCAATATGGTGGCTATCACCGTTATATCCATCATCAAGATCTCTGGGGGAGACGGATTAGTCGAGAGTGTCTCCACCTCAACGCCGTCATCGACTTGCTTAGCGTCCTTCTCACACACAGCGTAAACTGGCACATGTCTCAGCTGGCGACTTGGGGGACCGTCAACAAAATGTTGATGGGCCCTCCGCTGATTGGCTCGAAAATTTTTCATATCTCCATTTCCACCAATTAAGAACGTCTAACAAATCATTTGTGTCTATCCAAGCGTAATATTCTTGAAGATATGATAAATCAGTACGCATCTACTGACTGAAACAGCTCACAACCATGATAGCCCTTGTGTACCCACTATTTTACCAAACCAAATTTGGTGCCGCCGGAACATCGTCATCCTCGTGTTTATTGTCCTCCTGACACGGCGTTTGCAATCGACAGGTGCCTTTCACCACACGACTCATTCTCCATTTTGCCACAAAGAAGCCAAGCGACCATCACTTCTCTGCAACGCGTTCATGCTCACTCGGGACGAATCCATCCCGATAATGAACGCGAACGCGCTCGGTCGCGAGGAATCACTGCACATGATGACCACTGCCCCTTTCAATCGTGTCGAGTCCACGCCCTTCATGACCACCCCGGCCGCTCCCAAGGATGAGGTACTCAATAAGCTCTCGAGTCGACGCACCACGTGGACGCACGTCAAGACGCTGCTGGCTAAGAACTGGCTGCTCAAGCGCCGCCACGGCTTCGCCACGTTCCTCGAAGTGGCTCTCCCGTGTCTTTTCATCCTCTTGCTCGGAGTGCTCAAGAGACTCGTGACCGATGTCGATGTCCCTGCCGGTTGGAGCACGGACGAAGGTACTCCAGCAGATGACTCTATCGGCACGTCCTACAACTTCTTCACGCCAAATGGAACACTGATTCCATGGGTTCCGACGTCGTTGCCAAAGTTTTATATGCACGAGGGATCACTGTCCGGTCTTCTTCTCTCGCTCGGTACGCAGTCGATCTTTGATGGCATTCGTCTCGACGAGTTGTCTACGACGGATCTCGCCCAGTGTATCCAGGCTGTCGCTATGCAAGGTCACATCAGTACCAACTCGTCGTCTCCTTACAAGGTCCCAGATGCATGCGGAGGCAAAGTGGCTCCATACAAGATCGGTATCGCTCCCAACACAGCCTTCACACGTGACTACTTCCTCAATGTGATGGACCAGTGGTATCCTCGCATCAAGTTTATCAATTCGACAAGAAGTGGAGTGGAGGTCCCTTCATTCCGCGATGCTGTCGAGTTCTTCGACACGGCTCAGGATCTCGAAGCCTATGTCCAGGGCCAAGAGTACGGTGATGGCGCATCGCGCCCTCGAATCTACGGTGCACTCGTATTCGACAAGGTCCCTAGTGACAGCAACATTGGCAAGTTCGAGTCCATCGAGTATACAATCCGCATGAACTCGACAACCGGTCGAAATAACTTGGAAGGCGTGACTCCTCGTACGAACGGTGACCCAGCTGAGGTGTCTCAATTCCGGAAGTCGCTTGAGATCGACCACTATTCTCGCTATGCAGTCACTGGCTTCATGACACTGCAAACACTGGTCACGCGGTTCGTAACATGCATGCCAAAGTGGGATGCGTCGAAGAAGACGACGACAGGTGAATGTCAGCGTGTGCAGTCGACCGCTGTTGCGTCAGATGAGTTGGATGACCAGCTGCTGTCCACTTTGAATGATGACGCCCGAATCAGGTTCGCGATCTCGGCATTGTTGTCGGCTGGGAACAGTACGCTGACTGGAACCAATATCTCCAGGGAAGCAATCCTCGCACCTCCAAGTGTGTCGTTCACGGATTTGCTCGCAGCATCGTCTCCGTCGGTACGGGAGGCATTTCTGAAGCCTCTTCGTCAGGCCCCTCAGCCATATCTTGGTGGTGTGGTGGCTCCATTCCCGATTGACTCGTATGTCAGCTCTCCATTCTACGACCAAGTCGAGGAAGTCTTTGCGCTCATCTTTATCCTGTCATACCTGTACTGTGTTTCCAGCGTGCTCGTGGGATTCATTCAAGAGAAAGAATCACGCGTCCGTGAATACTTGAAGATTCTTGGTGTGAAAGAGAAAGCCATCATCATCTCGTGGTACATCACATATACTGCGATATTGTTCGTTGGGTCGGTTCTCCAGGCTCTTGTCGGCTTGGCTGGTTTGTTTGAGAACAGCTCGGCCATCGTGATCTTCTTGTTCTTCTTCCTGTTCGGTTTGAGCTTGCTCTCGTTTGGATTTCTCGTCAGTACGTTCTTCAGCAAGGCCCGATCTGGTGCTTTCGTGGGCATGATCTTTTTCTTCCTCATGTACTTCGTGTCGACAGTGTTTACACCCCAGACAGCGGAGAACGCCAAGTCGATCGGATGCTTGTTGTCTCCAGTGGCATTGTCACTAGGTGTGCGTGCGGTGGCAAACTTGGAATCGACAGGTGCTGGCATCACCTTTTCCAACATTGACGTGCTGAACGAGAATTTCCGATTCAGTACCTCGCTTATCTTCTTCGTCATCGATTCGATTTTGTACACGGCTCTTGGTCTGTACTTCGAAAAAGTGATCCCAAAAGACTACGGCACGACACTCAAATGGTACTTTCCAGTCTCACCTTCGTACTGGCGTGGTCGACGTGCTGGTCGGGTTCCACAGAAGGACGAAAATCTACATGTGGACGCTCCTGACAACGTGATTGTGGACGTGAACCCAGCATTTGAGCCAGTCAACGCCGAACTGCGTGAGCAGGAACGCAATGGCGATGTCTTGTCCGTGCAACGCATTCGCAAGGTCTTCTCAGTCCCTGGCGGAGAGAAAGTGGCCGTCAAAGGACTCAACCTCGTCATGTACAAGGACCAGATCACCTGTCTCTTGGGCCACAACGGTGCCGGTAAGACCACTCTGATCTCCATGCTCACAGGTATGATCGCGCCAACGTCCGGTGACGCGACGTTCCGTGGCTTGAAGTTGACAGAAGACATGGACGAGATCCGCGAGTCGCTCGGCATTTGTTTCCAGCACGACGTGTTGTTCGCTGACTTGACGGTGGAAGAGCACTTGATCATGTTCGGTCGCATCAAGGGATACGCTGGCGACGAGTTGCAACAAGTGGTGACGCGTCAGATCACGGAAGTGGGTTTGACGGAGAAGCGTGGCGTCAAGTCGTCGGAGCTGTCCGGTGGTATGAAGCGCAAGTTGTCGGTGGCCGTGTCATTGCTTGGTGACAGTTCGCTGGTGTTCTTGGACGAACCGACGTCGGGTATGGATCCATACAGTCGTCGCAGCACATGGGAGATCCTGTTGAACAACCGCAATGACCGTGTGATGGTATTGACGACGCATTTCATGGACGAAGCCGACATTCTCGGTGATCGTATCGCCATCATGTCGGAGGGTGAGTTGCGTTGCTGTGGTTCGTCGTTGTTCTTGAAGAATCGATATGGTGCTGGATACAACTTGACCTTGGTGAAGGACGACCAAGCGTGCAACGATAGTGAGGTGATCAACTTCATCACGTCGTACGTACCGAACGCACAGGTGTTGAGCAACGTGGGTAGCGAGATCGCGTTCCAGTTGCCATTGGACAGTTCGTCTGAGTTTGCTGGTATGTTTGCGGAGTTGGATGCGAATCTGTCCAAGTTGGCGTTGCTGTCGTACGGTGTGTCGGTGACGACGTTGGAAGAGGTGTTCATCAAGGTCGCTGAAGCGGGTGACGAGGACAACCAGCACACGTTGACGAAGGATGCGCGTGTGGTGGATCCGGTCCCAGTTCCAAGTCCTACGAATTCGTCGACTTCTTCGAGCTTCACGACGAGTGGTCTTTTTGGAGCTCACTTGCATGCGTTGTTGTTGAAGCGCTTCCGAGTGGCGAAGCGTGATCGTAAGATGTTGGTATTCAGCACGATCTTGCCAGTCTTGCTATTGTTTGCTGGTCTTTTGCTGCTGCAGTCAAGCAGTTTTACAAACGATGACCCACTCTTGCCTCTAACCACGGATGCGTACGAATCGAAGGATCAAAGCCCAACGCCATTCTTCTGCCAGGCAGATGACGGCAAGTGGTGCAGTACGATGATGTCGCCGAAGGTATTCACGGGTGCCTTGCCTGAGCAGTTGTCAAGCGATGTGATGAAGAAGTACGACTCAGAGAGTCCGACGGTGTTCGGTATCACGTATACGGATCCAAAGATCAACACGTCTGATGCCACTGGCTATGGTTTGCGTCTTGGTGAGGTGCTCTACAAGCGTGGCTATGGTAAGGATCAAGACTTCGTGGCGAGCCAGTATGGTGCATACCTGGTTCACGCTGAGGGTGACCGTAACATCATCGGCTACAACGTGTTTACGAACACGACGTCAACTCATGGTGCTCCGATCTTCAAGGCGTTGATGGATCAGGCGATCTATCGTTTCTTCGCATCTAACACCAGCTCAGATGCATCGGCCAACGTGGATTTGAAGGTCAACATCCATCCTTTGCCATTGACGGCGTCGACGAAGGCATTGATCACGTCAGTTTTGTCATTCACCTCGTGTTTATTCATCGTGATCGCGTTTGCATACTTCCCTGCGTCGATCGTGGTCTTCTTGGTGAAGGAGCGGGAGTCAAGCCACAATGCCAAGCATCAGCAATTGGTTTCGGGTGTCTCTCTTCCAGCGTTTTGGTTGTCGAACTACATGTGGGACATGGCCATATACATGGTTCCGTTCATCGCGGCTATCGTGTTGATTCAAGCGTTTGACATCCCATCGTTCACGGGCAACGACTGTTTGGCGTGTTCATCTGCGACGTTCCCTGCGGTGGTGCTTCTCTTCTTGCTCTTCGGTCTCGCGATCTGTCCGTTCACGTATTGCATGTCGTACCTCTTCAGTGATCACGCATCGGCCCAGACGTACACCATCATGATTAACTACGTGATCGGTTTGGTGTTGATGGTGGTGTCGTTCATCTTGGACATCATTGAGTCGACGGAAGATGCCAACAAGGTGTTGGTGTTCTTGTGGCGATTGTCTCCGCTCTTCAGCCTGGGTAACGGCTTGCTCCGGCTGTCGTTGAACGAAATCACATCGATCTTGGGCAGCGAAAACGACACACCAAGTCCATTCAGCGGTGAGTTGATGGGATACGAGATGTTGTACCTCTTTCTCTCGGCCATCGCCTACAGTGCTCTCGCCGTTGGAATCGACTACGCACTCACCTTCCCACGGGTCAAGAACCTCACCAACAACGGACAAAGCGTCGAGGAAGAACTGTACGAAGAAGATGAAGACGTGATCAAAGAGGCCCACCGTGTGCAGAGCGGACCGGTCGACGACGTCGTGGTCTTGAAGAACCTCCGCAAGGTGTACAAGGGAGGCAAGGTGGCCGTCCGCAACCTCACCTTCGGTCTCAAGAAGGGCGAGTGCTTTGGTTTCCTCGGTATCAACGGTGCCGGTAAGACCACGACAATGAAGATGTTGACGGGTGATGTGATTCCGAGTTCCGGTACGGCCACACTCAGTGGCTTCGACATCCTCACGCAGCAGATCGAGGTGCGTCGACAGATCGGATACTGTCCGCAGTTTGACGCGCTCTTCGAGTTGTTGACGGTGCGTGAGCACTTGGAGCTGTTCGCTCGTATCAAGGGCGTCGCTCGTGCTGCTCTCGACGACGTGGTCTCGGAGAAGATCCAGCAACTCAATCTCGCGTCCTTCGAGAACAAGCTCGCCGGCAGTCTGAGTGGTGGCAACAAGCGCAAGCTGTCGGTGGCCATCGCGATGATCGGCAATCCGCAGATCATCTTCTTGGACGAGCCGTCGACGGGTATGGATCCTGTGTCGCGTCGATTCATGTGGGACGTCATCGCGGGTATCTCCACGCGCGGCAAGTCATCGACCATCGTGTTGACGACGCACAGCATGGAAGAGAGTGAGGCGTTGTGTTCGCGCGTGAGTATCATGGTGGGCGGTCGTCTGCGTTGTCTCGGTAGTGTGCAGCATCTCAAGAGTCGATTCGGCGACGGTCTGGTGTTTGACGTGAAGATGACGGCGCCGTCGCATGAGGAGCTTCAGGAGGTGGTGGACCGCGTGATGTTCGATGCGAACTCTTTCGTGTCGAGTGACGAGATCGCGGACAAGTGTCGTATCTTCGGCAATGCGGAGTTGGCGAGTCGTGTGTCTGCTGACCATCCGACGGGATACAGTCTGGCGGCAGCGTTGGAGCGCGACGGCTTCATCCGTGGTCCGGCGTTCTGCTCGTGGTGTGTGGAGGAGACGCGTTTTGACGCGTTGCATCGCTTCCTTCGCGAGTCGTTTGGCGACGACAACATTCTGGTGATGGAGCGTCAGAACGACTTCTGTCGGTTCAAGTTGCGTGGCTCAAACGCGCAGCTCCGCCTGTCGACGGTGTTTGATCGCGTGGAGCGCGTCAAGAGCAAGATGCACATCCGCGAGTACAGTGTATCGCAGACGACGTTGGAGCAGATCTTCAACCAGTTTGCCGGTCAGCAGTCGGAAGAGCAGGGCGTGGCGCGTGGTATGATGACGGCAGCCTAGGAAAGTCATGCTTGTTGAAACTTGATAAATACTAATTTCATATCAAATTCAAATTCAAAGGGAGCCTGTTCATCCAAGATCCTTACCTTTTCCAATTTCACAGGCTAGTTAACGCTCAGTGAGGACCCACTCCATTGTTCGATCCATGCTGTAGCTCACACGTCGGCATACTTCAAATGCACGCGCAGTACAACGTCCAACTCGGTCAGAAGCCAGACGTCAACGTCCATCAACCTTCCATCTTGACGCATTACGAGCGCCAAGTGGCCATGTCCCGCGCCCTCTTCGAGCACTGCACTCACCTCAAGCCCACAGCGATCTTGTCGAGTCCTCATACTCACACGCTGCCGTCTGGTTCCAACACAAACGAGGAGATGCCGTTCACCATCGCCATCGAGTCTTCCTGCAACGTCGTGGGAAGGAAACCAAGTGCGAACTTAACAATACAGAATGAAGGTCAAACGAACCTAGTGGGACGCGCACCTAATGGGCTGTCAATAGTACGCACTTGTTGATGCAAGAGGCTTGACGTCCCATCGGAGGCCTTGGTGTGCAGTGGATTCAGTCACCACATGATGAGCGAATTCGAGAGTGATCCGTGTACTCCATTCCTTGGGTTGGATGTCTTTTGGAAGGCGTGAGGCTTCACAGACACCAGGAAGCTGCGTCCATGCCTCATGGCTAAAATGAGATTGGAACATCATCCAGTACGAGATTTTAGCCAATGAGAAACGAGTTGATGGTCTCGCTTCAAGTTCTGTGGTGGACTGACCATCATCCCTGCGAATTTTAGCCAATGCGATGCAAGTTGATGGCCGCGATCAACATTTTCGCGGTTTCACCTGAGCCATGTCACAATGGGGTGATTACGGAGGAAACAGGACAGAACGTTCAGAACAGAAGCGAACCACGAAACGTTTGTGGTGCGAAATTGGTGTTAGAAGGCATGTCGATATGGCCAATATGGTAACAAGCACCGTTATGTCCATCATCACGATGTTGATGGGGTCTTTTGGGGGACTGAGTAGTCGAGAGTGTATCCATCCCAACGCCGTCATCGACTTGTTTAGCGTCCTTCTCACCCACAGAGCGCAATTATCGTCACGTTTCGTGTCCTCAATGCGTACTTGGCGGTTGCAAAGTACCTGCTGACGCCAGTGGTTCCATCTGTCTTCCTCTTGGCAGTGGCCGCTTAACAAAAGTCTCATTGCGCATTTTCCAACCAACAGCCAACACGGAACAAGCGACCCTCTCTCACTCTTTCTCTTTCGTTCATGCTCGCTTCGCTCAGCAGGAGCGAATCAACGCCCATCATGACCGCGCCGATCGCAATCAATGACAAGGGTTCGACGCCACTTTCGAGTCGTCGGACCACGTGGATTCACGTCAAGACGCTTCTATCCAAGAACGGACTGCTCAAGCGCCGCCACGCGGTCGCTACGCTTCTTGAAGTGGCCATCCCGTGTATTTTCATCCTCTTGCTCGGTGTCCTCAAGAAACAAACGGCCAATGTGAATGTACCGGCTGGTTGGAGCGACGACAGCGACCACGGCACGTCTTACAACTTCTTCGATCCAACAGGATCGACGATCGCGTGGGTGCCAACACCGCTGCCTCGCTTCTACATGCATGAAGGCTCCATGTCGGGACTTCTTCTCTCGCTTGGCTCGCAGTCAGTCTTCGACGGCGTTCGTCTCGACGAGTTGTCTGCATCGAATCTCGCTCAGTGTACGCAGTCGGTAGCTGTGCAAGGATACATCAGCACCAACCAGTCGTCACCGTACAAGGTCCCAGACGCATGTGCCGAAAAGGTGGCTCCGTACAAGATCGGTGTCGCGCCAGACACTGCTTTCACGCGCGACTACTTCCTCAAGACGATGGATCAGTGGTACCCACGTATCAAGATCAGCAACATGACAGACGACGGAGTGGAGATCCCTTCGTTTCGCGACAGTGTCGAGTTCTTTACGACGGCACGAGACCTCGAAGACTACGTCAAAGGCAAAGAGTATGGCGAAGGTGCGTTGCACCCTCGTCTTTACGGCGCGATCGTCTTCGACAAGATCCCAAGTGACAGGAACATTGGCAAGTTTGAGTCGATCGAGTACACGATCCGCATGAACTCGACACTGGGTGAAGACGGAGTGTTGGGTGTGATTCCTCGCACAAACGATGGCCCACCTGAGGTGTCTGCACTACGTAAGGCGCTCAAGGGAGACTATTACTCGCGCTACGCGGTCACTGGCTTCATGACTCTGCAGACGCTGGTGACTCGGTTCGTGACGTGTATGCCGAAGTGGGATGCCTCAAAGAAGACGACGACTGGTGAATGCCAGCGTCCCCAAGCAACAGCGATTTCATCGGACGACTTGGATGATCGACTTTTGTCCAGTTTGAATGATGACGCTCGGATTCAGTTTGCTCTCTCAGCGTTGTTGTCTGGAAATGGTACATCGATGGTGTTCAACATCTCTGGTACGCCGATGTTTCCGTCTTCAGACGTGTCCTTCACCGAGTTGCTCGCAGGATCGTCTCCATCAGTACGAGAGTTCCTTCTTAAGCCACTTCGCCAGGCCCCTCAGCCATATCTCGGCGGTGCCGTGGCCCCATTTCCAATCGAGTCATACGTCGGTTCTCCTTTCTACGACCAAGTCAAGGACGTCTTCGCTCTCGTCTTCATTCTCGCGTATCTCTACTGTGTCTCGCGTGTCTTGGTGGTGTTCATTCAAGAGAAGGAGTCTCGCATTCGTGAATACTTGAAGATTCTTGGTGTCAAAGAGAAGGCCATCATCATCTCGTGGTACATCACGTACATTGCGATCTTGTTCGTTGGTTCAATTCTCCAAGCTCTCGCTGGTTTGGCTGGCCTGTTCGAGAACAGTTCTGTGATCGTCATCTTCTTGTTCTTCTTCCTCTTCGGTTTGAGTATGCTTTCGTTTGGATTCCTCGTGAGCACGTTGTTTAGCAAGGCTCGAACGGGTGCCTTCGTGGGTATGATTCTTTTCATCCTCATGTACTTCGTCTCGTCCATTTTTACGCCTCAGACTGCAGAGAATGCCAAGACCATCGGATGCTTGTTGTCTCCAGTCGCACTGTCTCTTGGTATCAATGTGGTCGCAAATCTGGAATCAACAGGTGCTGGGATCACGTTCTCCAACCTCAGTATCCAGTCCGAGAACTTCCGATTCAATACGGCACTCATCTTCTTCGTCATCGATTCGATTCTGTATACGGCACTGGGTCTATACTTCGAGAAGGTGATCCCAAAAGACTACGGCACGACGCTTAAGTGGTACTTCCCAGTCTCACCTTCGTACTGGCGTGGTCGACGAGCCGGACGGATCCCACAGAAGGAAGAAGCCACGTATTTGGACGCTCCTGATAGCGTGATTGTGGACGTGAACCCAGCATTCGAACCAGTCAACGCTGAATTGCGTGAACAAGAACGCAACGGTGATGTCTTGTCCGTGCAACGCATTCGCAAGGTCTTCCCAGTACCTGGCGGAGAAAAAGTGGCCGTCAAAGGACTCAACCTCGTCATGTACAAGGACCAGATCACCTGTCTCTTGGGTCACAACGGTGCCGGCAAGACCACTCTGATCTCCATGCTCACAGGTATGATCGCGCCAACGTCCGGTGACGCGACGTTCCGTGGCTTGAAGTTGACAGAAGACATGGACGAGATCCGCGAGTCGCTCGGCATTTGTTTCCAGCACGACGTGTTGTTCGCTGACTTGACGGTGGAAGAGCACTTGATCATGTTCGGTCGCATCAAGGGATACGCTGGCGACGAGTTGCAACAAGTGGTGACGCGTCAGATCACGGAAGTGGGTTTGACGGAGAAGCGTGGCGTCAAGTCGTCGGAGCTGTCCGGTGGTATGAAGCGCAAGTTGTCGGTGGCCGTGTCATTGCTTGGTGACAGTTCGCTGGTGTTCTTGGACGAACCGACGTCGGGTATGGATCCATACAGTCGTCGCAGCACATGGGAGATCCTGTTGAACAACCGCAATGACCGTGTGATGGTATTGACGACGCATTTCATGGACGAAGCCGACATTCTCGGTGATCGTATCGCCATCATGTCGGAGGGTGAGTTGCGTTGCTGTGGTTCGTCGTTGTTCTTGAAGAATCGATATGGTGCTGGATACAACTTGACCTTGGTGAAGGACGACCAAGCGTGCAACGATAGTGAGGTGATCAACTTCATCACGTCGTACGTACCGAACGCACAGGTGTTGAGCAACGTGGGTAGCGAGATCGCGTTCCAGTTGCCATTGGACAGTTCGTCTGAGTTTGCTGGTATGTTTGCGGAGTTGGATGCGAATCTGTCCAAGTTGGCGTTGCTGTCGTACGGTGTGTCGGTGACGACGTTGGAAGAGGTGTTCATCAAGGTCGCTGAAGCGGGTGACGAGGACAACCAGCACACGTTGACGAAGGATGCGCGTGTGGTGGATCCGGTCCCAGTTCCAAGTCCTACGAACTCGTCGACTTCTTCGAGCTTCACGACGAGTGGTCTTTTTGGTGCTCACTTGCATGCGTTGTTGTTGAAGCGTTTCCGAGTGGCGAAGCGTGATCGCAAGATGTTGGTATTCAGCATGATCTTGCCAGTCTTGTTATTGCTAGCGGGTTTGCTGTTTTTAAGAGCCAGCAATCTCGCGCAGAGTGACTCTCTGTTGGCTCTGACAACGGATGCATTCGAATCAAAGGATCAAAGCCCAACGCCATACTTCTGTCAGGCCGATGACGACAAGTGGTGCAGCGCGATGATGTCGCCGAAGGTATTCACGGGTGCCTTGCCTGAGCAATTGTCGAGTGATGTGATGAAGCAGTACGACTCAGAGAGTCCGACAGTGTTTGGTGTCAAGTACACGGATCCAAAGATCAACACGTCTGATGCCACTGGCTATGGTTTGCGTCTTGGTGAGGTGCTCTACAAGCGTGGCTATGGTAAGGATCAAGACTTCGTGACGAGTCAGTACGGTGCGTACCTGGTTCACGCTGAGGGTGACCGTAACATCATCGGCTACAACGTGTTCACAAACACAACGTCGACGCACGGTGCCGCGATCTTTAAGGCGTTGATGGATCAGGCGATCTATCGCTTCTTCGCGTCCAACACCAGCTCGGATGCATCGGCCAACGTGGACTTGAAGGTGAACAATCACCCGTTACCGCTATCGGCGTCGACGAAGGCGCTATACACGTCGTTTCTATCATTTGCTTCGTGCTTGTTCATCGTAATCGCGTTTGCGTTCTTTCCAGCGTCGATCGTGGTCTTCTTGGTGAAGGAGCGCGAGTCGAGCCACAATGCCAAGCATCAGCAGTTGGTGTCAGGCGTATCCCTTCCGGCCTTCTGGCTGTCGAATTACATGTGGGACATGGTCATCTACATGGTTCCGTTCATTGCGGCGATCGTGTTGATTCAAGCGTTCGACATCTCATCGTTCACGGGTAATGAGTGTGTGACATGCGCTTCAGGAACTTTCCCTGCGGTGGTGCTTCTCTTCTTGCTCTTCGGTCTCGCGATCTGTCCGTTCACGTACTGCATGTCGTACCTCTTCAGCGATCATGCATCGGCCCAGACGTACACCATCATGATCAACCTCGTGCTTGGTGTGGTGTTGACGGTTTTGTCGTTCATTTTGGACAAGATCGAGTCGACCGAGGATGCCAACAAGGTGTTGGTGTTTTTGTGGCGCTTGTCACCACTCTTCAACTTGGGTAACGGCTTACTGCGTCTTACTCGCCATGAAATCCGATCGATTGAGGGAGGTGTCAGGGATAAGCCAAGTCCATACAGTGGGGAGATGATGGGATACGAGATGTTGTACCTCTTCCTCTCGGCCATCGCCTACAGTGTTCTCGCTGTCGGTATCGATTACGCTCTCACCTTCCCACGGGTCAAGAACCTCACCAACAACGGACGAAGTGTCGATGATGAACAGTACGAAGAAGATGAAGACGTGATCAAAGAGGCCCACCGTGTCCAGAGTGGACCAGTGGATGATGTCGTGGTCTTGAAGAATCTCCGTAAGGTGTACAAGGGAGGCAAGGTGGCCGTCCGCAACCTCACCTTCGGTCTCAAGAAGGGTGAGTGCTTTGGCTTCCTCGGCATCAACGGTGCCGGTAAGACCACGACAATGAAGATGCTGACGGGAGACGTGATTCCGAGTTCCGGTACGGCCACACTCAGTGGCTTCGACATCCTCACGCAGCAGATCGAGGTGCGTCGACAGATCGGATACTGTCCGCAGTTTGACGCGCTCTTCGAGTTGTTGACGGTGCGTGAGCACTTGGAGCTGTTCGCTCGTATCAAGGGCGTGTCTCGTGCCGCCCTCGACGAAGTCGTCTCGGAGAAGATCCAGCAACTCAATCTCGCGTCGTTCGAGAATAAGCTCGCTGGTAGTCTGAGTGGCGGCAACAAGCGCAAGCTGTCGGTGGCCATCGCGATGATCGGCAATCCGCAGATCATCTTCTTGGACGAGCCGTCGACGGGTATGGATCCTGTGTCGCGTCGATTCATGTGGGACGTCATCGCGGGTATCTCCACGCGCGGCAAGTCATCGACCGTCGTGTTGACGACGCACAGCATGGAAGAGAGTGAGGCGTTGTGTTCGCGCGTGAGTATCATGGTGGGCGGTCGTCTGCGTTGTCTCGGTAGTGTGCAGCATCTCAAGAGTCGATTCGGCGACGGTCTGGTGTTTGACGTGAAGATGACGGCGCCGTCGCATGAGGAGCTTCAGGAGGTGGTGGACCGCGTGATGTTCGATGCGAACTCTTTCGTGTCGAGTGACGAGATCGCGGACAAGTGTCGTATCTTCGGCAATGCGGAGTTGGCGAGTCGTGTGTCTGCTGACCATCCGACGGGATACAGTCTGGCGGCAGCGTTGGAGCGCGACGGCTTCATCCGTGGTCCGGCGTTCTGCTCGTGGTGTGTGGAGGAGACGCGTTTTGACGCGTTGCATCGCTTCCTTGGCGAGTCGTTTGGCGACGACAACATTCTGGTGATGGAGCGTCAGAACGACTTCTGTCGGTTCAAGTTGCGTGGCTCAAACGCGCAGCTCCGCCTGTCGACGGTGTTTGATCGCGTGGAGCGCGTCAAGAGCAAGATGCACATCCGCGAGTACAGTGTATCGCAGACGACGTTGGAGCAGATCTTCAACCAGTTTGCCGGTCAGCAGTCGGAAGAGCAGGGCGTGGCGCGTGGTATGATGCAGGCTGTCTAGAGGGGTGGTACGTGAGTCGTGCATGTCCGAAACTGAATAAATACATGTGATAAAGTGCTTTTGTTGACTGAATGACTCGCGTCGAATTAGATTATCGTACTAACGGCGCTACCATGTGCCTCTTCGAATGCAGTGAGTTGACTAGAATGCAATCGCGCTTCCACAGCGACATCCCCAAGTGATAAATTGAACGCATTGTCAGCCTCTCGGAATGCAATTCGTGTCCACATTCGACGCTGATCTGCTCGGTGACGTGCAGACACAGGGACCGTCGTCGCGAGACCAGCTGCCAACATTCGGAGAGACGTGAAGCGGGCGAGTTCTGGGACAACTGATGAGGTCCACAGCGTCATCCCTGAGCCTTCGCCATGAAATCTCTGTGCTGTTGTGAGTCTGGCCTTGAACTCGGGTGTGGTGTCGACGAATAGTGCAAGATCACGCATCTCTCGAGTCATGTCGTCTAAAAAAGCCGGAGGGTACGTCAGTTCAAGACGAGCGCTATGGGTTTCGACGAAATCAACGAGTTGCGAAGAATCAATTTCCGCTAACTCCAGCGGCGTTAGAGCAGGCGATTCGGTTCTCATATGACTCGAACCACGGTTCTCAAGCACTCGTAGCGCATGAATAAGTCGCAAGATAGCCGGAGGAAGACACTTATCCAGCTTGGACCGCTGATCGGCCCCAAGGTCGTTGATGATACGGCGTGTTGAAAGATTTAGCGACCGATAGCACGCATCCATCGCCTCACGTGACCACGAGACGTCATCGAGTCGAGCCACATCGCCTTTTTGAGCAAATTCGGGGTTGGCAATACTCTCGACGAGAGTAGAGGCTTCGTTGAATGTGTTTTGGTTGTGAAGATCACCCAAGTGGACGCCGCACTTCTCGACTAGCTCATCGGCAAGACGCTTCACCAGCGATGCAAAAGGCTCCGAATCGAGGTACTCACGTTTGATCTGCTCCAGCACACCCTCGCACGAGCTCAAGACATCGACAAGTACAAGTGCAGTGAGCCACCACCACAAATGCAACTTGAGCTCTGGCCCTGTGGAGAGAAAACTCGTGATGGAATCACGGTGGCCGAGGAACCAACGTAGCGACGCTAACGCTGACCAAACATCGTCAATCATAACAGATGGACAAAAGCCATCATTGTCGCAAGCCCAGTCAGGATGGTACTGGAGCATGTTTGCTGCGTGCATGAACGAGTCGACGAATGGCTTCAGTGCAGTCTTCGAAGCGGTGTTCCACACAATCTGCAGAGCTGTTTCGAAGGATGCCAGGCTGTCAAAGACTTGATACAAGGGCGTCGACGCTGTTGACGCTAGGCTGGCCACAAGTTCTTCGAGCACCCGTGAATGCTCACGCGGTAAGTGATGGATGGCACCATCTGTACTCACTCCCATGAGCTTCCCCTCCCATTGCTTGTCTAACGCTGAGAACACTGAGCTCAGTGTCTGCGGAACGTTTTCCAGGGTTGCGCGCAGTGGCAAAACGAGCACGTGGTGCTCACTAACCTGCACACCTTTGCGATCTGGAAGGCGAACTCTCAGATGAAGCATCGCAACCGCATCTGGAGAAGGAACCTCGACAGTAAGACGGAGCGTATACGTCCATGCAGATCGCATTGCGTCTGCCACCAACTGGAGACTCGTCGAGATGATACACTGTGCGTACGCCACGACGTCTTGCCGCGAGACACCGGCAACTTGCCCATCAGATGCGATGTGAAGCAGCTGGGGAACGTGATCAAAGGAGACACCGGTCGCAAGAATCTTTCGAATGAGCGAGTATGTACGCGCACTGGGGATCTCCAGGGAGTAGTTCGAGTTGGGATCCGAGCGACTTCTCTTGACAAAGTGAGACGGCAATTGCAGCACGTGCGGATTGGCGTCGCGATCGCACAGTTGGCCCACGATCTTGTCGACGATGTCTGGGCTGGTGATCTCCACGTGCAATGCCCGATCCGATCCGATGCGTGGTCCATCCAGTTCGTCATCACATGCGTCTGGAAGGTGCACAGCAGACGTCTGAGCCGTCAGCATTCGACGCTCACTCACGAGGAAGAAACTGCGCAATTGGTCGTGCGCTTGACCCGCTGGCTCTGCGTGACCCGCCTCGTTGTCGTGCTGTTCACTCCGCTTGGCCACTTGCTCGAGTCGTCCGGCGATGCTTTCTTGCTTGACGCGCTCCAAGAGCAGCGTGTACTCGTGCCACTTGAGCGGATGCTGGTGCTGATGGTGCGAGCGCATGTTGTCCGTGCGGAATGGATACTTCCACTGCGCAATGTTGCGTGTACGCGCACGCGTCTTCTTGGCTCCATTGCTCAGCGTCTCCACGGGCGTCGAGGGTTCATTAGCGCGTTCTTCGCGACCGAAACTCGCACAGAAGCCGCACTCGACGAGTACAACGTCTCCAGACGCCGCGTCTCGCTGGATGGGTCGCACGCCGAACTCCACGGCATACTCGTCGCGCCACGGGTACTCGCGTCGCTGGCGCTTGGGCTCGGCGGCCGCCACAGAGGCCGAGGCGGCTCGACGCGGCATGAGGATGGCGATGAGGAGCTCCTCGTCCTGAATCAGTGGTGAGGGCGTCCTAATCTAGAACCACGTGGACCACACGGGGTATACCCCGAAGGTTATATTCGAGTGTAACCCTCGGTTAGCAGAATGGCTACACTGCTGCACTAATGGGAACACTATGGCTGTGGGTAGAACATGTCAGGCGTCTATGGCTTGACGCTCTTAATCGGCAATTGGCGAGATCTGAGCAAACTGGAGGTGTCGAGGTTTGGAAGTGTGGTTACTCGTGGTGGTTACGAGGCTCATGATGGAAGGAGGGCGAGGGGTGCGACGCAGGCATTCTCCCATCGCACGACCATGGAGAAGAAGCCAACGAGGAATCTCTCGACGGACATTGTTGGGTGGTCATGCAAAACTTCGCCGCCAAAAATGACTCGACAGCCAGTCGGCGCACCGCTACTGTCTCGTCGTTGCTTGAATTGGATCCTACGCAGACATCACTCGCCGTCAGCATCTATAGTAGTTAGGCTCTGGATCAAAGATGTGCACGAGGTACCAGCTGCAGAGTTCGACCCATTTGCCAGCGTCGCTGGTCAAAGTGGCGTGGATTGCTGGGGCGGGAATTGAGCGGAGGCAGATCGAGAACCCATCTTCTGTGCGGAGACGGAAGAGCAAGAAGATCGTGCGGAAGGATATAGTTATGTGATTTGTGCGACGATAGATCACCATGACGTCTTCACTTGGCTGTTGTAGGATCTGTACAGAAATGCCAACTGACGATGGAAAAAACGCTTGCTTCACACACTCAGCCTTGAAGAAGGCCAGCCACGAGTTGAGCATCAACCGCTCGGGATCCTGTCCAGTGAACGTCTTGGAGAAAGTAAATTGCATCCCTGGCTCGTAAGGGTCACCCACCCGTCGATCCGTCCAACCCATAAACGCTTGCCCAGAACTCACGTGTGCGCCACTGCGTTCGTACTGAAGGATACCATCATAGACCTCACGCATGACTCGGAATTGTTCTGCTGTTGAGATCGGCTCGAACAATTGGCAGTCCTGCTCAAATTTCCACGTGGTGTCGTCCGTCCAGTCGTCGACAAGTGCCGAAAATGCCTCCATGGATTCCGAAAGCAAATGTTTGGCTTGCAGCATGTACCGAAGCTCCTTCTCCTCTGCTTCAAGCCTTCGACGCTCAAAATCAAGTGTCTTGAGTCGTTTGCGTAGCTTTTGCATGACAGTGTCCAGTGGAACAACCTGATCACTCGTCTTGTGGACTTGTGGAGTCACTGATAGTCGCGCCAACTCCCGTTCGAGGTCCTGGACGTGTCGTCGCATCTCGTGCAGTGTGGCCTGGCGTCGCCTTCGCGACATCTTCTCGATCTCTCGTCTTCTCGTGCGCTGAGTTGTTCCCGCGTCCGCTTCACTCGCCGTCTCGGACAGGGTCGTCGTGCTTCCGGATAAGGTCGGACTCAAAGGGAGCTGCTCGTCCAGCGCTTCAGTGGTCTCGAATAACAGGTCCAGCTCATCCGGAGAGAACTGAACGACGGCATCCGGTGCGTCCGGCAGCGCCATGATCATCTTGTGAAGGAAAAACGCGCTCAGACACCCGATGCCGGACCGACAGCGACCTCCACGGGGCTTCCGGTGGTGGCCGGAATGACGGTCCGACTCAGGAATGTCGGTGAGATGTACGGTAAATCAACCAAAATAACGGCTCTCGTTATTTACACATTCATGAAGTTCAACTATTCATTTGTGGACATATAACGAAACAACTGCCGACTCAATCAGATGTGAGGAAAATGGGCGCGATGCACTCGTTTTCCCACCGCACAACGGTCATGATGAGCTCGATCATCCAATGCAGAGCAAACTTGATCACACTGCCACCGATGGAGCCACCGAAAGACACTTGGACCTGAACGGGATCTTCTGAATTGTCTTGGACGCGCGTGACCTGAATCCAGTGGAAAACCTCGATCCACGACTCGTTCTCTTCCAAAGCGCTCTGGATGCCTGGAGACGGGATGGTCCGGAAGCCGATCATGTACCCAGTGTCTGTGAGTACACGAAAGAGCAGATACACGGTCTGGAAGGAGCGTTGCAACGCCGTGTAATGTGTCCGTCGGCGCATGACGACGATGTCGTCGCTCAGCACTTGCAGCGTCTCGAGCGTCACGTCCACACCCGTCGGAAAAATGGTCTTGCGCATGGCCGCTTCGTTGCAGAACATATCCCACGACTCGTACATGAGGCGCGTCGATTCCTGGTCTGGGAACCGCTTGGAAAAACTGAAATACATGACACCCTGGTCAGGTTCCAGACGTCGTTTGTCGTTCCATCCGAGCACCGAAGCACCAGACGTGAGGAAATCGTCCCGTGATTCGAAGCGCTCGATGGTGTCGTACACATCGCGCATCTGTCGAAAGCATTCATCAATATCCATAGGCTCGTAGAGCGACTGGTACATGCTATCCCACGGCGTACGCGAGTCATCGCTCGCGTACTCGAGCAGCATGGAGCGCATGGCGTCGGTAAAGAGCTGCTTCTCATGGAGCACAGTCATGAGTTGCTTGGACTCCTCGCGCAGCTCTGTGGCTTCACGAGAGAGCGCCAAGTACCGTTCCTTCAACGTCGCAACTTCGGACGGCAAAATGATGGCGCCGTACAGATCATTGTCTTTCTGTGACGAGAGCAAACGGAACTGGCGTTCGAGTTTCGCTAGTTCTTCTCGCATCACGGAGACGGTGCCCTATGGTTGGTTGCGTCGTCACATGATGAGATTCAAACAGTCATCCATCAAATCAGATCCGGGGGGATAACTCACCTGACGTCGTTGGCGCGAACGCTTCTCGATCTCTGTGCGTCGCGCGCGCTTGGCTTCCTTGGCATTCGGCTTGGCGCCAATGCCCGCAACGACCTGGCCGCCATAGAGGAACCGCGGAGGCGTTGAGGACGGCGTGGTCTCTCTGCCCATGGTCGTCCACTGATCCACTCGGTCAGGACTCTGTCCGGCGAAGGCGAGCGTGGCGTCGCGCACTTGGAGCGGCTGGGCCATGTGGTGTGTATACGGGCGCTCGTAGCTGAGTGTAAACACTCGTGGGATGGCTTTTGGACGAGCGAGCGGCCAAGCAGGCAGTTTGCGCACTGCATTACCCATCGCGTCGAGGCCCATGCGCTGGCGCTCTATTTGGAGCTCCTCGCAGCTGATCTGAGCACACTAAATCAGTAGACTAATCGCTATCTCAATAGTCTCTGCCCACGGACTCCGCGTGATGTGTAGTATACTCTACTGAGATAAATCAACACAGAGGTCTTGGGGCCTGGCGCCAGAGCCTTTCGCTGCTGGGTCGTCTGCCTGACGCGCTCTTGGCGTCTTTGCTTCATGATCTCTGGACTCTGGACGTGCAAACTCACTGTGTGTGACCCCTGTATGCTGCTCAGTCGCTTGGTTTCGTCCATGAGATGTCGCCTGTCCGGAAGAGTGGCGACTGGCGTCCGGACGTTCTGGAGACGTGCTTCTTCTGGCTCACCACAAATCAGTCGAGATGCTCACCCGCCACCGTCCGGATGCTCGTGCTGGACGCCTCCGGTCGGAAATCCAGGACGTCGGAACTGATTTCGCCTTCATGTTGCAGTTGGTCGCCACGCCGTCCGCGTCATTCAATGACTCCACTCATGCCAACACACCTTTGACTCGCCATGTGCCTCCGTAAAGCCTTGATGCCTGCACTGCCTCGCTTGGCCCGATGCCACCTGTGACAAGACATACCCCGTGGTTCTCTGCGTGTGTTGAACCCTCCCTCCCCATCACGCCGGATGCAAAGTCTCCCCTCCTCCGTCAAGCAGAGCCACCCCAACTTGCAGTAGTGGCGTTCCATGGATTTCGCGGAAGCGTCCGCCCATCAGCTCGCTGTTTCTCCGTCTTCTTAATCGCATTTGCCGCTTCGCCATGACGCAGGACGCGGACCCCTTGCGTGTACACGTCTCGCCACTGGCGGCCAAGTTGGAGGTGGCGCCATCGCCGCTGCTCGAGCTCTTGACGTCGTCGGGAAGCGAAGACAAGAGAGCCAAGCGCTCGACGCCGCGACGACGCTCGAAACCAAAGACCCCACGCTCCGAGAGTGAGTTGCAGCACAAACGCAAGCGCCATGCGGACGCCGAGCGCGAGCGCACGCATCGCAAGCAGTCGGAGCTCGTGCGCATGCGAACGCTCGTGACGCAGCTAGAGCAGCAGCTCAAATCGCTCGCCAACGAAGCCAATGCGAGTCCAGAACACGTCGACGCACTGGCGGATGCGCCGTGGTTGACCACCAAAAACGCGGAAGAGGGTGATGACAAGACGGACGACCCCACCACAGACGGGGACAGCGATCTTCGCCGTCTCTACGTTCGTGCGCTGAGTCAGGTGGGATGGCTACGTCGCGAAAAGTCGTGGCTGCAGGCGAAACTCAACGACTTTGGACTCTTGGAAGCCACGATCGAGAGCCTGCTCAAGGACATCAACGAAGCGAGCACCGAGTTCACCGAGGAGGCGTCCGTTGCGTCCGTGCTGGCCGAGGACGCCGATGACGACGAAGATATGCTCTTCTTCCCGATGCTGCTCGCGTCCGAGTGCTACGATATCATGCGCGAGTGCATTGCCGAGTCCAAGCAGTTCATCGTCCACCCAAATGCGGATAGTCCCGTCATGGCGCTTGGCTGGTCCGCTCAATGCCAGCAACGCGACACGGAGATGCGCTTCGTGCTCTCCAAGACGTTCCCAGACGCTGATCTCGTCACGATCATGAACAGCATCTGGCTTACTTTTCAGAACTCGGACATCTCGCAGAAGATCTTCGCGTCCATGGTACAGATCAAGACGCTGCAGTACGTGAACGACGACGTGCTCGTGTTGAAATGGCTCATCGACTGTCGACGACGGATCCCACACATGCTCTCGAGTCGCAAGCTGCTCTTCCGCTGGAAGACGGACGACGGGTACTTTATTGGATGCCGCAATATTGATTCGCTGCTGGATCCGCTGTCGATCAACGAGCTCATCGCGCCGTCGGTATCTCCTACGCCATCGGAATCCTCACCCGACCACTTTTATTGGTACGTCACGAATGACTCGGGATGACTTTTCAATGAGCTCACTTTGTGTTTTCTATCCTAGGGCGCAGATCTCTCGGGACGCGTCCGGAAATGGCTGTCATGTCACGGTCGCGGGTCGATTGGGCAATGGCACGACGGACTTTGCGCGCTTCCTCCTCACGGGCATCCCCATCTGCATCATGCGCTGGGAGAGCATCGTCGTCGGGCCCCTGTTCAACTTCCTCACCACACCAGCAGACCCTTAGCTGTATCATACCTACCTCTCAAGTCTCATGTAATACTACGTACTCAATGTCATTTTGCAGCTCTATTGACTCGCGTGGAACGATTTATCCGACACCTTTCCTGGAGACTTGGACATCTTTACTACCATGTCGCGGAGTCGGTTCTTCCCGGAAGCTCGTGGCCAATCCGACGTCATTGTATGGATGACCGTGTTGCGAGGCCGTTCGTACGAGGCGCCGTGTGGAGCGAGGAGCTCCAACAAGCCAGTGAAGCGAGCTAAGCCGTGGTCCTCCTTGTCCGAGTCCTGCACGTCGACGAGCAAAGCGCTCCATTGCGTAGCACTATTTGTAGTTGTCCCTCCAATCGAATTGGCGAGGATCCTCGTGGAGCGACTGAGCCAGTCGCGGCGCTGGCGTTGAAGGACATCCTCCAAGACTTCCTTCCACGTGTCCATAGCAGAAGGAAGAAGTCCATTAGACGTCGTGGATCGTAGACATGTCAGTGTTTCTTCGGCTGCGGCGAGTGCCAGTTTGACGAAGCCATGCGACCGAAGTACACGAAGCAAAGAGGCACTGCTCAAAGCGAAGAGATCACAGGCCTTCACCGCTCGCACCGAAAACTGACTCACGGACAGCACTAGCAATCCCTTCTCACCAAAATATTGCCCACGTCGATAGCGAGTTGGTCGGAATGAGATCGCCGTATTTTCCGAGCTGGACACCAATTGCCCACGCACCACGAAATACATGGAACTGGACAACACGCCTTCCACAATCACGCACTCACCGCGCGGATTTGCTTCGAACTTGAGTTCTTGAGCCAATAAATGGAGGAGATGTCCCATGCTATTGCCATCCGTCCGCATCAATGGACGGAAAACCGCCTCCAGGAACGTCTTCAACGGTGCCTCAGCGATATGCAGGACCACCTCTGTCCGCATCTTCGACGGCAACTCCGCCAGCACGTGCTCGTAGTTGACACCTGAGTGGGCCGACCACATTGCCGAGAGAAAGAAACGCACACGATCACGCAGCGTTGGGGCGATCTTGTAGCGCGCCAGGTACAGCTCGACCGAGATCTGGTTCTTGCGGAAGGTGATTTGGTTTCGGATGAGTGAGATATAGAGACTTGCAATCTCGCCGATCATGAAAGCTGTGATGAGCATCCCCATGAATGACGCCAAGATGGTGAAGACTGCGTGTGCGGTGGTTTCTGGGAAGAACGTCCGGCATTTCTTGACAAATGCCGTTATTGAAAAGTACAGCGCCCGCAAGAACCGGAGCAGAAGCTGCTTGTTGGGCGGATTGTCCGTGTTGACGACTTTTAAGGAAATGTGGGGAGACCACGCGTTCCACTCCATCCCGTAGCCGCTGTGGGTTGCGATTACGAAATAAGCGCAGCCAGTCCACACCATTGTGATGGTATAAAGCAACCAAATCGCCCGCAAACGAGTCCATTCGTACGATATGCTTTGTCGATTGAGCTCAGCGAGGTAATGGACTAGGTTCATCATCTTCACACAGCACATGAGACGGAACCACGCCAGGCTGGGAGCAGCATACACGAGATAGTCAATTGGAAAGGCGGCAACCACATCCCAGAACAACCGCTCCTGCTTGTATGACTGGCGTAGATCCTGCTCGTAAAACTCAATCGAGAGTTCGCCTTCTTGGAGATGCCAGTTGACCCAGATATCCAATATGAAAACGGCGTCGCACAGTAGTTCTACCACTCGCAACACGACGCAGATAGCACTTTGTCTATCGAGGTTATCCACCGTAAGCCGATATGGGACGATCAAAGCGATGTACACGGTACAGCTCACGACAAGACGTAACCACATGAGGTGAGGCTGCCCTTGAGCTGGCGTTCCTCGAATCAACCAGTCAAGAGAGCGGGGAGAAAACTTCAGCCATCCTTTCCGCGTCGGACGGGGAGGCGTTTTTATCGGAATCGATTGTAATACGTCCGTGATCTCTTCTTCATTGTTGCCTAAGTCGTCACGAGTACTCGCCACAGATCCTTCGTCTCGCTGTCGATCGATTCTCGAGTGTAGACGCCGTTGCTTCTGCTGCACTTTCATCGTTTGTAGTACTTGCTTCTTCCACGCGGGATAGAGATCAAACACCTTTTCAAGCGACTCACGAGAGAGCTGGTAGAGAATACTCGACGTCTTTGAAAGCACAAACGAATTTCTCGGACTGTCGGAAAATAATGCGTTTTCACCAAAGAAATCACCGGATGCAAGCTCTCCCAGTTGCGTCAACACCTTTGGATCGACATCATTCTCCTGACCGTATCCCGTCGACCGACCTGTTGAGCCACGGGGTTTCCCTCGGGGTAGTTCACCCTTTTTGTTTCGGACAAATGCCAGCACGGAGAGAACCCCTGTAAAAACGAAGTACATGTCACTGCCTTCGTCACCAAACTTGTACACATACTCATCCTTTAGCACAAGGACCTGGTTGAACCGAGCGACGAGCATCTGGGTAATTGAGGCTTCCATCCCGCTTAAGAAAGGCACCTTGTTGATCATTGCCTGCAAATTGAGCAGACGGATGTCTGTCACGAGTGTTGGCGACAGACACGACTCGATGAGATCCTCTTGAGTGATCGTGTGGAATCGACGAAAAAAGAAAAACGTCCGCAGCTTCGCGGATATGGCATCTGGTAGACTGAAGTGCTCCATTAGCTGTCGAACTGATCCGATACGCTCATTGAACTCACGGTTCTCGGCGTCCACCATTTCGATCATATCAGCGAAGTTGCCAACCACATATGCGAAGAGGAAGAAGCCCGACATCATCGTAGCAACACAAAACATACTTTGCATCGCTGTCTTCGGAAGTTCACCTTGATACGAAGCTGACATGAGTCCATACATGACGAAGAGCGCCGAAAAATATTGGTAGCTAACATCCGCGTCTTTAAAGGAGGCAGGAAGCACCCACTTGGTGGTTCCAAAGTCGATATCTCGAGACGCGATATTTGGATCGTACAAATTCATCAACGACAGATGAGAAGAAAAATCGAAGTACATGCAACCCGCCACATGGGTCAGCAAAAACGCGTAGTAGACCAACTTGAACAAGCGCAACTCAGTCGTCCGCTTCAGAAAGCGCTGCTCCAGTTGCCGAAACTGACCAGGAACCTTCAACAAACGAACCAACTTGTTCACATTGAACGCCTCGTATCGAGTAGCCGGAATCGCCCAATTGAGCATGAAGAACGGCACTAAAGCAATCAAGTCGATAATGAACGTCCTCGAGTGGAAATACCGATAGCGAATACGCTTCAGATCCATCACCTTGTTTCCGAACTCGTGGTACCCACTTCGGGACTGAACGTACATGTCGAGCACGAAACTCAGCTCCAACACCACGGTGACGGAGTCCAACGCTACGAAATGGTCTCGACCGATGCCGAACGCGATGTGGTAGATCACCAGGACCCATTGTACGGTCATCGCAATGAACAACCAGCTCTGCCATACCATCGCGCCGATTGAATCCGGGTCCCACGCGCTGTGCAACAAGATGTGCCATCGAGAAGGTGGCGACGTGTCAGCGCCATGGGATATGTTATCACTGGCAAATCGTGCGAGCTTGTTCTCAAACAATCGCTGCTCCAGCTGACGAAGCGCGATATCAAAGTGGGAGAACACGTCACCAAGCGCTTCTCCATCGTCTCGTAACAACTGGACCAATACACAACCACTGCTCGCGACGGCGTCCGTCGTGTATCGATTGTTGTCTTCTTCGGCGTTCAGCGCGCAGGTGCCGAAGAACCCGCCTTCTGGGATATTCTTGTTCGGAGTCCCCTGCAATCGCAACTTGACGGCACCGCGCAGCAAGAAGTACACGCTGTGCGCATTCTCCCCTGCTCGGTAGATAAACTCTCCTTGACCATACAGCACGAACTGCACACGATCCACAAACGCCATCTCGAGCTCCTTCCACACGGGTCGCACGCCTCCAAGCAACGCCAGAGTTTGAAGTGCAGGCGCGCAAATCGCTCGGAGAACTTCCCGTCGATACCCGAGTGGCAACTCCATCAACAGGTCGTTCACGCGAGCCCCTCGATGAGCTGACCACCAATAGTCGAGAAAAGAGTTGACTCGATGGTGTATAGCAAACGGCGCGTCTTGGCGGCGAAGGAAGAGTTGGATGCGAGTTCGCACTGCGAAGAATTCTTTTTGTTCGTATGCTGAAGCGGTGAATCGCTTCTGGACGTTGTCGACCACGATGGCAGTGACGATGAAGCCACTGAACATGAAGACGAGTGCGGCACCATATTGGCGATCAGTCGTCGGTTCCATTGTCCGACCCAAGCCAGTGAGCACGTTTGTCGCGTAATATAGCGAGCGCGAGTATTGTCTTGCAGCAATCCAACCCAGGGCGGATGAACCAGCCACGAGAGTGGTGTTGTGGACGTCGATAAATCGATCGTGTGTTAGCTTGATCAGCAGAACATCGTCGCTTGGAATCCACGAGTCTTCTTCGGGACTGAAGCCTTCCAGAAACGTGATACTGAAGTACAAGCAAGCCACAACATGGCAAAGTACAAGCAAGAGGGCGCCAAACAGCAGCAGCTTCCGCTTGTTGTTCAAATGAATGAACTTTTCAATTTCATGCAAGTGCCGCTTTAAATGCCAAGCTCTGGGATAACAACAAATATTAGTTAGAACGTGAAAGCGCAGGTACAACAGAGAGCATGAGCCAACCGAAGTAGACGGGGAATCCGTAAGCGAGGGTATCGAACGTTGTTTGTTGCGAATGCGGAATACGGCAACGCCATGAGCAGGTCCCACACCAAGCCGTCATGAAAATATCGACGGGCGCATCGTGTGGTGCTTGTAATCTTCTCGGCATTCGAAACAAACGACAGATTAAAGTTGAAGTAAATATCGGCAGCCAGCATGATGTCCGCGACTGTGTTAAGCAGATTGATGTACCAGAGGTCAACGTCAATGACCGGAAAACCGAGCTGGAGTGGAACGAGAGTCCAGTTGTACAGCAGATTTATCTAGGGTGAGGAAAATATCAGTAAACAGTCAAACACGAGTACAAACCCGATCATCCATTACCTGGAGGGCGAAAATCCACCAAAGACGTGTCCGAGAGTCAGAATTGATGCTCTTACGCATAAGTAAGCGAGACCACCAGACTTCTTCGTTCGCATCCGCAGTTCGTCGAGAGTACTGATCGTTGCATGTGGGGTACACACTGGTGACTTTAGTCGCCTTTGAGAGTGTGAGGGACTGCACCACCGCCTTTAATGATGGCTGTCGTCTCTGAAATAATCGTTGCTGATGATTCGTGACATGCTCAGTTGAATTGTGAATTTTCACAACAGGTGAGTGATTATCGCCAGATGCAACGGTCTTTAGCCCACCGTCAGCGTCCGGGACTGAAACACTTCGTCGGCCGAAGAGCATCTGCTTCACGCTTTGACGTGAGTCTGCAGATATTGTACTTGAAAATACTGACGGCCGCCGAAATCGAGTGATAAGTGAAGTCTCAGCCCCTCCATCATCGGTCTTCAAAGGGTGCACCGCAGATGTACCTTGCTTTTGCTCTGTCTTCACCATGATGGCATCAACTGCCTTGTGGATGACTTCAGTAAACATCGGATAACCTTCCAGAACCTTCTCCGTGTGAAAACGAGACAGCTGATACAATGTGCAGTACGTCGTAGTGACTACGGTCGCTGATCGCGGACGGTCGGAAAACAAAGAGAGCTCGCCGACGAAATCGTGTTTTCTCAGTTCACGCACTTTGGTGCTGCCGATGATGACGTCGAGTACGCCAGTCTGGATGATATACATGGCGTCCCCTTCGTCTCCAGCGGAGAAGAGCGTACAATGTGCGGGCAGGGCCAGCATTTCGAGTGCGTCTGTCAAAGCTTTGATGAAGTTTTTGTTGCAGCCAATGAATACCGGGATCCTTGCCACGGTGTCTTGCATGAGCTCCACTTGAATATCTTTCGCGAGAGAAGGACACAGCATCCGCATGACCTCACGGTCATTGGATTCCGCATCGGTTGAGTAACGCTGAGAGGAAAAGAATGTGCGGCATGAGCTACAGACCAAGTAATTCAAGTTTGCTGGGGGCTTACCTTCAAGTATTCGATCGCTCGATCGTGCAAGTTATCTGGTACTTCATGAAAAGACATTATATGCTTCAGCTGGTTGATTCGTGCCTCGGCCGCTTCGGTTTGAGCGCTTTCACATTTCGAAAGCATGAAGAACATTCCGCAGAGATAGGTAAATACACTAAATCCACCAAGAGCAACACACAGAGTAAAGACAAATTCGCCAATGCTGTGTGGTAGTTCGCCTTCGAAGAGACCAGTGAGCATTCCAAAGCCCCAAAACAGCGACATGAGATACTGTCGTCGTGGTGTGTGCGGATCAGTCGGTACCTTGGGTAACCAGTGGTTGTAATGATGATAGTCGTACCCGAACGAGAAGCGAATGCAAGCCACATAATGCGAGAGAACGAGCGTACCGACTATCACGTTGAAGATCTTCAATGCTTCAAAATGTCGAGCGTACACATCATCAAGATTTGACAAATACATTGGCAGACGCCATAATCGGAGAAGTTTCGGCACCTCAAGCCACATCTTGCTCGCATCGAGCTCGATAGGGAGCAGCGACCACGGTACCATCGCAGCTACGTCGAGTACAAACTCTTTCGACCGCACATACTTCATCCTCGACTTGTATAGGTCACGATGGACACTGCCGTCCTCATAATACCCTGTGTTGAGCTTGACCCAGAAATCGATGAGGAAGAGCAACTCGGTCACGTAGAACACGATGCCTTCTGGCGTCTCGACAACTTTCTCGTGTGGTCGGAATGCCACTGTGAACGGGATGAGGAAGAGGTCGTACGTGAGAGCCGCACAGAGCACTTGACGCCATATCTTGATGAAGGTTGAGTGGGGATCGAGCGCGCTCCTGACATCTATCACTAGCCCTTCCATCTGCGGCATGACACGAACAACAAAGCTTTTGCTCATGCGTTTCATCGCCGGCCTTGTGGTCTTGGTCATCGGAGCGGGCGTAATTGACTGAACTATGAGCCTCTGCTTGATCTTTCGTAGCGTCATTTTATCGTCTTGACACGATCAGATGAAGCGCTCGCTCGTTGGATCACCGACGAGTAGAAGGAACGCATCTTGATCATGGAGCTATAATAAACAGCCGTTATGTTGCCAACACTTCACATCAACCAACTTGATCCTGAAATCCGTAACCGTTCACGATAGGATCACATGCTGGATCAGCTGAAAAAGCGTCTCTGCTGCCCAGCTCATGTTGAGTCGCCTTTACAGCAAAGATTCGAATTATATACCTAGATATCGATGCAAGTCTTGCATTGTTTATGGGAATCGACTGAGCAGAAGCGTTCGGTATCCCGCTACGTTTACTGCCTTCCTATTCAACACCGTCAGTGCATGTTCGCGACTTCCTTGTCATTCTTCCTGTTGTCCACCCTGTGTTAATCCTAGCGACCTGAAATTGGCTTAGACATCTTCAACACCATTTCACGTAGGCGAATCTTTCCTGATGCCCTCGGTGAATCGGATGACAATGCCTGCATAACCGTACTTCGTGGATGGTCGTACGACACACCATGTGGAGTAAGTAGTTCCAGCAACGCTGTGAACCGTGCCAAGCCGTGATCTTCCTTGTCCGAGTCCTGTACGTCAACAAGTAACGCACCCCATTGAGTGGTACTGTTGCCTGAGTTTCCTCCAGTCAATTCAGTTGTAAGGGAACTCGTCGAGCGACTGAGCCACTCGCGACGCTGGCGTTGGAGGACACTCTCCAACACTTCTTTCCACGTGTCCATATCGTAAGGAAGAACTCCGCTCGGTGTGGTGGCGCGGAGACAACCCAATGTTTCTTCAGCCACAGCCAGCGCAAGTTTGACAAACCCGTGCGACTGAAGTACACGAAGCAAAGCGGCACTGCTCAAAGCAAAGAGATCGCATGCTTTCACAGCTCGCACCGAGACCTGACTCACCGACAACACCAACAATCCCTTCTCACCAAAATATTGGCCGCGTCGATACCGCGTCGACCGGAAGGGAACGGCCGCTTTCTCCGAGCTCGATACCAGTTGACCACGTACCACGAAGTACATGGAACTGGACAACACACCTTCCACGATCACGCATTCACCACGAGGATATGCTTCAAACTTGAGCTCTTGTACCAGCAGTTGCAGAAGGCTTCCCATGCTATTACCATCTGTGCGCATCAAGGGACGGAAAATCGCCTCTAAGAACGCCTTCAATGGTGCCTCGGCAATATGCAGAACCACTTCTGTCCGCATCTTCGAAGGCAACTCTGCGAGCACGTGGTCGTAGTTGACACCAGAGTGAGCCGACCACGTCGCGGAGAGAAAGAAACGTACTCGATCACGCAGCGTTGGGGCGATTTTGTAGCGTGCCAGATACAGCTCGACGGAGATTTGGTTTTTGCGGAAAGTGACTTGGTTCCGAATGAGTGAGATATAGAGACTTGCGATCTCACCGATCGTGAAGGCTGTGATGAGCACCCCCATGAATGATGCCAAGATCGTAAACGCAGCTTGGTCTGTTGTTTCTGGGAAGAACGTTCGGCATTTCTTGACGAAGGCTGTTGTCGCGAAGAAAAAGCCACGGAGAAATCGCAAGATAAGCTGCTCATTGGAGGGGTTATCCTCGTTGGCCACTTCCACAGCAGTAGAGGGTGGCCACGCATCCCAATTAGTTCCGTGGCCGCTACGGGTTGCAATCACGAGATATACGCAGCCGGTCCACACCATCGCGATGATATACAACAACCAAATCGCTCGTAGTCGTGTCCATTCGTATGATACGCTTTGTCGATTGACTTCATTGAGATAATAAACCAGGTTCATCATCTTCACACAGCTCATAAGGCGAAACCAAGCTGATCCCGACACCGCAAACACAAGATAGTCGATTGGAATGGACGCAATTGCATCCCAAACTAGACGTTCCCGCTTGTAAGACTGGCGAAGGTCTTGCTCATAAAATTCAACTGATAGCGTGCCCTCTTGGAGATGCCAGTTGACCCAAATATCGAGTAGAAAAATAACATCACAGACAACCTCTACCGCACGTAGCACCATACAGACAACAGTTTGCCTGTCAAGGTTGTCTACAGCCAAACGATACGGGATAATAAATGCGATGAAAACGGTGCAGCCCATAACAAGACGTAGCCACCTCAGGTGAGCATGACCTTGAGCTGGAGTGCCATGAGTCAGCCAGTCGAGGGAACGCGGAGCATATTTGAGCAAACCCTTGCGAGATATGGGGAGAGGCGGCCGGAACACCATGCCTGCTGGGGAAATGTCTTCGCTGTTCTCCTCATCCTCAACAAGTTCACCACGTCCACTCACAGAAGATTCATCTTCACGCTGTCGATCCATCCTTGAATGCAGTCGGCGCTGCTTTTGTTGGACTTTCATCGTTTGCAAGACTTGCTTCTTCCAGAGAGGATAACGGTCAAAGATCCGTTCAAGTGACTGACGAGAGAGCTGGTAAAGGATGCAAGACGTCTTCGCTAGCACAAATGCATTCCGAGGACTGTTGGAGAAGAGAGCATTTTCACCGAAAAAATCACCCGACACAAGCTCTCCAAGTTGCGCCAGCATTCCGGCCTCTACACCAGTGTCGTACCAATTCCCCATTGAGCGACCCGCGGCGAGCCTCGATTTCCTGCGAGCTATTTCGCTCTTCTTGTGTCGTGCAGGACTCAGGACAGCGAGAATGCCGGTGAAGACGAAGTACATGTCGCTTCTCTCATCGCCAAACTTGTAGACGTACTCGTCCTTCAACACTAGTACTTGATTGAACTCCGCAACAAGAACCCGGGTGATTGAAGCTTCCATTCCACTCAAAAATGGCACCTTGCTTATCATCGGTTGCAAATTGAATAGTCGGATGTCGGTCACTAGCGACGGTGACAAATACGATTCGATCAAATGCTCTTGAGTGATGGTATGGAAACGCCGAAAGTAGAAAAATGTCCGTAGCTTTGAGGAAATGGTATCTGGCAGGCTGAAATAGACCATTAGCTGTCTTACCGATCCGAAGCGGTCATTGAACTCGCGATTATCAGAGTCCATCATCTCGATAATATCTGCGAAGTTGCCAATCACGTACGCGAAGAGAAAGAAGCCGGATATCATCGTCACAACGCTGAAAATACTTTGCATTGCTGTCTTTGGAAGCTCGCCTTGATATGCTGCTGACATGAGTCCATACATGACGAAGAGCGCCGAAAAATATTGGTAGCTAACATCCGCGTCTTTAAAGGAGGCAGGAAGCACCCACTTGGTGGTTCCAAAGTCGATATCTCGAGACGCGATATTTGGATCGTACAAATTCATCAACGACAGATGAGAAGAAAAATCGAAGTACATGCAACCCGCCACATGGGTCAGCAAAAACGCGTAGTAGACCAACTTGAACAAGCGCAACTCAGTCGTCCGCTTCAGAAAGCGCTGCTCCAGTTGCCGAAACTGACCAGGAACCTTCAACAAACGAACCAACTTGTTCACATTGAACGCCTCGTATCGAGTAGCCGGAATCGCCCAATTGAGCATGAAGAACGGCACTAAAGCAATCAAGTCGATAATGAACGTCCTCGAGTGGAAATACCGATAGCGAATACGCTTCAGATCCATCACCTTGTTTCCGAACTCGTGGTACCCACTTCGGGACTGAACGTACATGTCGAGCACGAAACTCAGCTCCAACACCACGGTGACGGAGTCCAACGCTACGAAATGATCTCGACCGATGCCGAACGCGATGTGGTAGATCACCAGGACCCATTGTACGGTCATCGCAATGAACAACCAGCTCTGCCATACCATCGCGCCGATTGAATCCGGGTCCCACGCGCTGTGCAACAAGATGTGCCATCGAGAAGGTGGCGACGTGTCAGCGCCATGGGATATGTTATCACTGGCAAATCGTGCGAGCTTGTTCTCAAACAATCGCTGCTCCAGCTGACGAAGCGCGATATCAAAGTGGGAGAACACGTCACCAAGCGCTTCTCCATCGTCTCGTAACAACTGGACCAATACACAACCACTGCTCGCGACGGCGTCCGTCGTGTATCGATTGTTGTCTTCTTCGGCGTTCAGCGCGCAGGTGCCGAAGAACCCGCCTTCTGGGATATTCTTGTTCGGAGTCCCCTGCAATCGCAACTTGACGGCACCGCGCAGCAAGAAGTACACGCTGTGCGCATTCTCCCCTGCTCGGTAGATAAACTCTCCTTGACCATACAGCACGAACTGCACACGATCCACAAACGCCATCTCGAGCTCCTTCCACACGGGTCGCACGCCTCCAAGCAACGCCAGAGTTTGAAGTGCAGGCGCGCAAATCGCTCGGAGAACTTCCCGTCGATACCCGAGTGGCAACTCCATCAACAGGTCGTTCACGCGAGCCCCTCGATGAGCTGACCACCAATAGTCGAGAAAAGAGTTGACTCGATGGTGTATAGCAAACGGCGCGTCTTGGCGGCGAAGGAAGAGTTGGATGCGAGTTCGCACTGCGAAGAATTCTTTTTGTTCGTATGCTGAAGCGGTGAATCGCTTCTGGACGTTGTCGACCACGATGGCAGTGACGATGAAGCCACTGAACATGAAGACGAGTGCGGCACCATATTGGCGATCATTTGATGGTTCGACTGTCTTTCCTAGACCAGTTAGGATATTCGTTGCATAATATAGCGAGCGCGAGTATTGCCTGGCAGCAATCCAGTGTAGCATCGATGAGCCTGTCGTAAAGGTGAGATTGTTCACATCAGCGAATAAACCTTGTTGAATCTTCACCAACATGACATCTTCAGTAGGTATCCATGAGTCGTACCCTGGATTGAAGCCTTCAAATAACGTGATACTGAAGTAGAAGCACGCTACAACGTGACCAAGAACAAGTAACAGACAGCCGAACAGCAATAGCTTCCGCCTGTTGTTCAAATGGATCATCTTGTCAACCTCTTGCAAATGTTTCTTCAGGTATACCACCCTGTCGGGAAGATTACAATAATCGATTTCAACGATGTGGCAATTGAACTTCATGGTATACGGACCTTAGCAGTCTTGGAATTCGTAACTTTGGGTATCGAATCCATGACGCACCAAGTGCTGAGTATGGGAACACGACGAAGAAATCCCACAAAAATTTCTCGCGGAAATATCGACGAGCGCATCGAGTTGGGCTTGTGATTGTCTCGGCATTTTTTACATACGATAAGTTGAAGTTGAGATATATGTCGGCAACGAGCACAATATCTGCAATGGTATTCGGCACGTCAATGTACCAAGTGTCGATATCCATTACAGGATATGCAAGCTGCAAAGGGATGAAGACCCAGTTATATATGAGGTTGACCTACGAAAAGTACCAAACGAATCAGTCTTCAAGCGCGGCGTCAGCAGATCTCACAAAGCTGTTTTACCTGAAGAATAACTAGCCACCACAAACGGACCTTTGAATCCGCTCGGATACTTTCTTGTAGCAAGACGCGAGCCCACCAAACGTTCTCTTTGACATCAGCTAGTTGTCGAGAGTACTGGTCGTTGAAAGCAGGATAGCCGATGGAAACCTTCGCTGATCGTATAGTTGTGAGTTTTGGTACAAGCTGGACAAGCTTCTTCAGTGATGCTTTTCGCGAGGAAGTCATTCTCCGTGATGAATCGTCGGCTTGCGTATCGACTGGCAAGATGGTACTCTGCTGAGTTTGATTTGGAGCTATAGACGCACTACGCGGGGCAAATAAACGTCGCTTTCGATGGTTTCCTCCACCAGAGAACGAAGCGAATAATGACGATGGACGACGCAATCGAGTAATCATTGAGAGCCCGGTTCCTCCATCTTCCACTTTTGAGAGCGATACCGCAGCTGGAACACTTTGCTTCTGCTCTGTTCTGATTAAAATGTCCTGAACCGCCTGACGAATGATTTCAGTAAACATCGGATAACCTTCCAGAACCTTCTCCGTGTGAAAACGAGACAGCTGATACAATGTGCAGTACGTCGTAGTGACTACGGTCGCTGATCGCGGACGGTCGGAAAACAAAGAGAGCTCGCCGACGAAATCGTGTTTTCTCAGTTCACGCACTTTGGTGCTGCCGATGATGACGTCGAGTACGCCAGTCTGGATGATATACATGGCGTCCCCTTCGTCTCCAGCGGAGAAGAGCGTACAATGTGCGGGCAGGGCCAGCATTTCGAGTGCGTCTGTCAAAGCTTTGATGAAGTTTTTGTTGCAGCCAATGAATACCGGGATCCTTGCCACGGTGTCTTGCATGAGCTCCACTTGAATATCTTTCGCGAGAGAAGGACACAGCATCCGCATGACCTCACGGTCATTGGATTCCGCATTTGTAGAGTATTGCTTCACAGATAAGCAAAATGCGTCAGTGTTTTGAGCAGGGATCCATCTGCACTAGAGTCTTACCTCCATATATTCGATTGCTTGTGCTTGCAACCACTTAGGTACTTGATGGAATGCCATAATATGCTTAAGTTGATTAATATGTGCCTCCGAAGCTTCGATATGACCATTTTCACATTTGGACAGCATGAAGAACATCGCGCACAGGTACGTGAAAACGCTAAAGCCACCCAAACCAATGGATAGCGTGAATACAAACTGGCTGAAGCTGTGAGGAAGTTCACCCTCGAAGAAACCTGTGAGCATGCCGAAGCCCCAAAACAACGACATGAGATACTGTCGTCGTGGTGTGTGGGGTGTATTTGGAAACTTCGGTAGCCATTGGTTGTTGTGGTCGTAATCATACCCAAACGAGAAACGGATGCAAGCCACGTAATGCGAGAAAAGCAGCATGCTAATGACGACTTTGAAGATCTTCAGTGCTTCAAAATGTCGAGCATATACATCATCAAGATTGGATGAGAACATCGGAAGGCGCCACAATCGGAGAAGCTTCGGCACTTCAAGCCACATCTGGCTTGCACCGAGCTCAGTAGGGAGCAACGACCACGGTATTATCGCGATGACGTCGAGCACGAAACCTTTCGACCGCACATACTTCATCCTCGACTTGTATAGGTCACGATGCACACTGCCATCTTCATAGAATCCTGTGTTGAATTTGACCCAGAAATCGATGAGGAAGAGTAACTCGGTCACGTAGAACATGACACCTTCTGGCGTCTCTGCAACTTTCTCGTGTGGTCGGAATGTCACCGTGAACGGGATGAAAAACAGGTCATACGCAAGGACAGCGCAGAGCACCTGATGCCAGACTTTGATGAATGTCGAGTGAGGATCAAGAGCGCTTCTGACGTTCACGACCAGTCCTCCCAACTGCGGCATGGAGAGCATCACGAAGCTGTTGCTCATACGCTTCATCGGCGGTCTTGTGGTGGTCGTGGTCGTGATCGTCGGTGCCGGCGCCACCGGCTGCACCACGAGCTTCTGCTTGACTCTACCAAACGCCATTCTCCATACACACGCGCTCAGACCATAGAGGATGCCGTCAATACCACCCGTCGACGATCAGAAGCCGTGCATCTCGATGGAATTAGCCGCTTGGAGGGACTCTTCAGCGCTTCCGTTTGAAACCGTTTGCAGAAAATATACACCTCAACAAAGGACTCATCTTGAATTAAGTAAATGGGACTTTGGATGCGGAAAGCTCCAATAGTGGCCCCATCCAGATACAGAGTGAAGGTCAAGGGAAACGAGCAGTGCGGGACGCTGATGATAGACAGAGCATGCGATGGCTCATACGGTCGTTTCAGTGCGTCGAACGGACGGAATTGGCAGCGTGTTCCATGAATATACACGCAGGCAAATGAATCTCGACTTTATGCGCGTTTGGAGCTTGTCGGATACGTGAGCCATCATGACGACCCCGCAGCCGCACATCAAGCGCAAGGACCCGCGGCGGTCGCTGGACCAGGTCCTCAAGAAGCTCGCGACGCTGCGGTCTTCAATAACAGGGACGTCGCTCTTCGCAGAGGAGAACGAGAGCGCGATCGATCCAGGCTCCAGGTTTATCAAGATCTGGCATCATGTGCTACTCAGCTGTGTGCTCTTGCAGGCGTTCCTGGTTCCGTATTTTATCGTATTCGATCCAAATGCTCCCATTGAAATGCCTGTTGAAGTCTACGTGTACTTGGTCTGCGACTTCGCTTTCCTACTCGACTTCGTCGTACAAGCTCATACTGGGTACTACGACGACGGCAACCTCATTCGAGACGTGCGCAAGACTCGCCGGCGTTATCTCAAGTCGCGAGCATTTCTCTTTGATCTGGTAGTGATTGTCCCGCTCTCTCTTCTCCGGATTGACCTTGGCTCCGTGCCGCACGCTATCCTCGAAGTTCACAAGGTGCTACGATTTTTGAAGATACCACGCTACATTGCCTCGCTCGACGATATGTACGCCAAGAAGTTCGTCGCCATGAAGCTTTTGAAGATGGTAGTGGCAACCGTGTATTTATCGCATGTGGTTGCATGTCTGCGGTTTGCCTTCGGCTATGACCTCCACCATGATAATCACTGGCTCCCTAAGGTCCCATCTCGTCGAGCAAATTCCCGAGGCCGATATGTCATGTCGTTATTCTGGGCATTTGGGCTTTTGTCCGGATTTTTCGAAGGTGAGCTGCCCCACAGAATACCGGAATTCGTGTTCGGAATCTTCGTCGCGATGTGTGGATTCTCTCTTTTCACAACGCTGTGCGCGACCTTTTTCATGATCTCGAAGTGCGAAAGTGGCGACTCTGAGGCTGCCGAAGCACGAATCAACCAGCTGAAACACTCCCTCTCTTTCCATCGAGTACCTGAGGACCTCCAGCGGAAGGCTATAGATTACCTCAGGGTAAGCTTTTTCACATCTTTAGTTGCCGCCTCTGCCTTATATCTAACTGTCAAGACAGCGTTATTACACAGATGTTGAGTCAAACGACCGAGAAGTAATGAAGTTGCTCTGCTCGTCGATCACGAAGGATATTCAGATCGAGCTGTTGAGGGATACAGTTGGACGGATTCCCATCTTCGTTGGATGCCGGAATGAATTTATAACTGCTGTGACAGGGCTGCTTGAGCTGATTTCCGTAGCGGCTCAAACAACAGTCTTCAGTGCCGGTGGATTTGGTGACTCGATGTACATTGTCCACTCCGGAGTGCTGAACGTAATCGTGAATGGCGTAGCAGTACGAGAAATGCGGAAAGGCATGTGCTTTGGAGAGCTCTCTGTATTTTCGAATACCCCGAGATCTGCTACGATTGTATCTGCCACCTATTCCACTCTGTACAAGCTATCGCGCTTTCACTGCGAGAGGCTTCTCGAGGGTTATCCAGACTGTGCATCCAGAATATCGTCCACTGTGTCCGAGTTGCTCAATCGAACATTTGAACCAAGAACTTCCTCGGCAAGGTCTGAAGCGCCACAGTCTCGCGAGCTACGGTCAAAGCGAGAAGCGAGAGGGTCCGTTTTGATTCATTTGTGGCATACTGTCGCCAGCATTCGTGGATTTAGTCAATGGAAGCAACGAGCCTACATTCACCCGGGAATGGATTCCAACAACAAAAGTACGGGGATATCTAACCGGAACTACGACGTTTCGAGCATAGCTACGGATGACCGGATGCGAGATTTCTATGACAAGACTTCGTCACAAGCTCAGAAGAACCATGTCGAAGCGCACTGGATAGCCCGAAGGTTTCTCTTACGTGAATGCATCGATGCTGATTCTCCTATTCGAATGATCTGGATATACGCTCTTCAGGTATGTGGTAATGTCGTTTCTCCGGAAACATCGTGTTGTCTAACCTTTCGGTGTATTTGTCGAAGGCTGTACTCGTATACAACTGGCTTGTTATACCACTTGATCTCTGCTTTCCAGCTTTCAATCGCCCACTCCGGTACATCAAAGCAGCAAACGCAGTCGCTGATACGGTTCTTTATGTCGACATCTACCTGAACCTGAACCTCTCGTTCACGTTGAACTCGGAGAAGATCACGGATCCATCAAGAAGCTCAATCCAATACCTTCGTGGGTCGTTCGCTTTTGACCTACTCTGCGCTTTTCCTTACTCGATTTTCGACTCGTCAACCACAAATGCAAGACTTCCGCGATTGCTAAGGTAAGTGATTGGCTGAGTCGCTGAAAGCAGTATTCTTATCAACTTATCGGTGCTCCTCAGGGCGACAAAGCTTGTTGGTCATTACGCAGAAGTTGATCGGTTCTTTCACTTCACAAATCGACGACGGCTCGTGGTGCTGGGGCTCATTTTGGTCATGTTGTACCATGCTGTTGCGTGCTTGTATTTTGGTATTACGAACATTGAGGGGTTTAGTCCGTTGGAGGAAGCCTGGTTACCGACAAATGATGTCTATCTGAAGAAGCTCAACAACACACACTATGAAGACATAAACCGCACAATCTATTTGGCAGAAGACCATGCCGTCAGGAAGATCGCATTTACAGAGTATTGCAGGGCTCTGTATTACGCTGCGAATGTGCTCACAGGCTTGGGGAAGACTATCGAGCCAGACAGCAATGTTCAATATGTTGCGGCGCTCTTTTTCATGATAAGTGGCTTCCTGATTACCGGTATTGTCGTTGATAACGTTCAGAAGCGCTTCACAGCATCAGCATATGAACACAAGCAGTTCTATGCTACAAGAACGCGGATCCAGCTCTTTTTACGCCGTCAAAAGGCCCCAATTGCAATTTTCCAGCGGGTAAACTCGTTCTTGGATTTCTGGTGGTCTTGTCATCGAGGTGCTTTCATCAATCAGCTTCTCGCGGACCTTCCGGTTTCAATGCGCCGAGATATTCTGAAGAGCATTGCTGGTCCAGCCTTCCAGTCTCTTGCGTTGTTGCAAGGCGTCCGCCCAGTACTGGAAGCTTTGGAGGACTTTCTGGTTGCCAACATGAAGTTCATCCTCTACGGTCAGGGTGAAGTCGTCTATCGCCAAGGAGACTATGCAACTGGAATTTTCTTTCTTCTGGAGGGAGAAGTATGCATCATTACCAACGCTCAAAATCCTCGAGGTATCCCGCTTGGAAGCTTTTTTGGAACTGCAACTCTCCACCACAGCGAATCAGCCGAAGGATACGGTGAACATGTGAGTGCTACGACGGGATGCATTTTGTTGTTTGTATCGAAGGATCACCTACGAGCAATGGAAGAGATCTTCCCTCCGATTGCAACGGAGCTACTGCATCTGGAGAGCAGACTGTTGCGAAACAAATTGGCGAAGACGGACGTGAACAATGGGGGAGACCGAAGATCGACGATTGCTTCATTGAGTCGGAGTTCAGGACTAAACATTCTTGCGAACAAAAATGTGGTCGACGCGTTTGATCCAGATTCGCCTTACGTTATAATGTGGGAAACATGGCTCTTTATTGCCATGACTGTGCAGTGGATGACCACGGTTTTCCAAATTTGTTTCCGCATGAAGAAGGTTCGATACATCCAAGGCGATATCATTTCGTTCGTTCTCGAGGCCTCCTTTGTGGCTGACGTCTACATTCGCTCAAGACTTGGCTATCATGCGTACGGGAACAAGATCATGGACTTGCATGTGGTACGACGGACCTACTTTCGATCGCGCACGTTCGTGATTGATGCTGTATCGCTATTGCCGCTCAATGTAGTCAATTTTCTTCGCTCCCCTGAACATCGACTAGATGTCCTCAACATCAACAAATTGCTCCGCCTGTTTAAAGTTCCAAGCCAGCTTCACGCGCTGGAGAATCGGTATCTGAAGCGTACAACCGAACTGAGGTTGTTTAAGCTGGTTTATTACACCTTGCTGCTCTCTCACATGTTTGGATGCATGTATTTCGACTTTGCCTCGAACTCGTCACGCATTTTTACCAGCGGTTTGACTGAAGTCGGGACAGAATTCGGCAATGACAAGTGGCTTCCAGGCAAGGAACTCGAATCTGCGCCGTTAAATCTGCAATATTTCGCGTCTCTCTTCTGGTCATTTGGTCTCATGTCTGCATCAAATCAAGATGAGTTACCGAAGACTATCCACGAAAGCATCTATAGCGTGATCACGATGACATCCGGCTTTTTCTTGTTTGCGTACGTGGTTGGGAACTTCACGGATATCATCGAATTGGTTGATGGGGACAACCGCGAATTCAACGAGAAACTGGCATCTGTTCGACTTCTTTTGTGGCATTTCAAACTGCCTAAATCGATCGAAGACCGTGTGACGACATTTTATTGCTTTCGGCGCTACCACACTATCACGCAAGAGCGTCACTTGGAGCGTTTCCTTCCACCCTCGCTTCTTACCGATATTCGTTTGGTGCATTTGAAGCCCATGATCGCCAAAGTCTCGTTTCTCAGTGGTATGGAAGGTTCCGTGACCCGAATGCTCGTGTCGCAGTTCACACAAGTCCTGGCTCTTCGCGACGAGTTCATCTGTAAGCACGGCGAGGAAGGGTACGACATGTTTTTCGTCTTCACTGGCTTTCTCGACGTTCTCATCCCGGTGGACAAAGCTGATTCTTCCACAGGTGTTGCTGAGAAAAAACGAGATGGGTCAACCGCGACTGTCTTGGACCCCGACGACACTCAGTGCTGCTTACTCATGAAAGTCAACACCCTTTCATCCGGTAGCTACTTTGGGGAGAACGGCCTTTTCACAAAAAGCTTGAGAAACGCCTCGATTCGAGCATCCACATCTTGCATTCTTTACAAGCTATCCCGAGAGTCGCTTGAGCTGGTCTTCGATCGCTATCCGCTGTGGAAAGAAAAAGTGCTACGTATTGCAACCTTGCAACGCGAGCAGGCACGGCTGGCTCACCTGTCAGCTGAAGAGCAAAAGCGAAGTTCAGATGAAGCCGGCGGGTCCATGCTTTCAAGACTCGATATTCTCAATCAAAGAGCCGAGCGACTAGAGGAAGAGATGCGGTTTGTTCATATCAAAAGGCTCGAGTCAACAAAAGAAGTCGTGAAAGAATCTCGATGGCGAAAAATCGAATGGTTTCACTCGGTCAGAAGTACGGTGCGGCGACTGTCCAATGCCATGCTGCAGGGTTCAGAAGCTCAGAGCCGAGTTCATCTAATTTGGCTTCGAGTGACCGTACTTTGCACATTGTACATGTGCTTTGTCATTCCCTATCGAATATCGATTGACCCGCTGATGCGATCAACCTTCATGGCTACGGTGATTCACATTCTCCAGCTATTTTGCGAGCTTTTCTTCATTGTGGACATCTTTTTCAGCTGGAATGTTCACCGCGGTGCCAATGCGATGGAGCTGTATGAGCAAAGTCACCGCAGCATGTACGTAAGAGAGCGGCTCTTCTGGGATGTTGTGGCTGCTCTTCCGATCGATCATTTGCTTTCCGACTTCGTTGCCAACGAGTCGCTTCGCTTGCTGCGCTGCGCCAAGATTTTTAACATCATTGTTTATTTGGGGGAATTATCGCGCCGTAGTGTCTCGTATGAGATCAATCGTTTCCTGAGCGTCTGTCTTCTGTACACCCTGGCGATTTATTGGTGTGGCTGCTTGTATCTCGCCGTCTCCATGAAGGTAGGATTTGGAGAAGAGTGGCAGGCATGGCTGCCGTCGAAGGAATTGGAAATCGAGGACCCGGATGATCCGTCGGTCAAACAGGTCGCCCTTCGTCTTCTACGAGGACTATTCTTCGGCGCTACGGCATTTCTGAAGAAAGGTCGAACATTTGTGCCGGACAGATCTTCACTCTACGTTTTCACCATTGTAGTGTACTTCGTCGGCTTGTTGGTGATGTCATTTATGCTGGGCGAGATAGTATCGCTTTTCATCTCGTACATATGGAACGAGGTCGAGTTCAGAAAGAACCACATTGCAGTCGAGCTGTACCTGGATCGGATGAAGCTCAGTGACGGCCTCAAACGACGGACACATGCGTTCATGTCGAGCCTCTGGTCGTCACATGCTGGTGTGCATTACCAAAGTATCTTCGAGGAATTGCCCGAGTCCATCAAGAGCTCGTGTATCAAGCACATTGCCCAGAAGCCGCTTCGACTGTTTGTCAGCTCCATCTTTCGACTTCTATCAGTCGAAGGCAAGGACGACTTGGACCTTTTGACTCGATCCATCGCGCAGAGCCTCAAGTTTGAGGGATACCCGCGAGACGAGAAGGTGGTAACTGAAGGCAGCATTTCCAGAGCCATGTATTTCGTGGTTAAAGGGTGTCTCTCCATGGAAAGCCGTTCACATTCCGGTATTGCGCGTGTTGTGATCCGCAAAGGCGATTTCTTCGGAGACCGTGGCCTACTGGGTTGTGCTGTGAGTGCTTTCACGGTCAACACTGTGCGAGCATGCGATCTTCTTGCGTTAAGCTCTGAATCACTCCTCATGGCGATAAACGCGCACACGTTCTCGGGTATGGCACTGTTGTTAGCGCAGAGAGCTCATCTTCGTCTAGTCGGCAAGCCCCTTAAATTGTGCTCACGCAAGGACATGGAAGACCAATGGGGTAATGCACTCATAGCAGAGCTACGACGGATGCAACACAAGCCATCTCGCACTGGTTCGCGACGTATCTCAATACTCAAACCTTTGGGCGAGGTGTTGACTCAAGAGGCGAAGGAGTATCTGGACGACTTGAATGGGATCGTGACATCACCCGCCGAAGCTTCCCGCGTCTTCCTCTCGTTCTTGGCGCTGGTTCTTCCGCATGATCCTCTGGACGGCAACGCATTTTCGTCACTACCTGTGATTGGTGTCACCCTCGAAGAGTCCGAAGAGTCAATGGACCCTCTTGATGGAGATACGGAGACCAAGAGTCATGAGCCGGGTCCCGATACGAGTACTGTACCCACCACTGGATCCCAAGACGCCACCCCAGGATCAGATCCATGATCGAAGACAAGATCTGTCAAGCAGAAAGCCGCATGTATCAGCATATCAGTGGGGACATAGGAAAGCATGTCATGTGCCGTCCAGCTGGCTGCTTTGCACCTGGTCGGGTGCATCTGGACTCGCGCAATTACGTGCATTCTCCTCCAACACGCCGCGTACATGGTCATTTTACGGATATTACGGTATGATTGCGTCTATATTTGCTAATTTCACATTCTACCATGATCAGTCGAGGAGATTCGTCATGGAGCCAGTTGCGTGCCTGGTGAGATCGTGCAGCGGGATGTGCAACTGGTCCGATTACGCCGAGTGTCCTGCAGCTTCTGGACGTGGTAATCAGCGTCCACGAACTCGCGGAGACACTCATCGTGGATGTCATACGAGCACGCATCCCGTTTCGTAAGCGTGATGCCCGCCAGCCCGTCGCTCTTTGCGCCAATCCGGCCCTTGTCCCTGGGCATTGACGATTACAACGAATTCGCCATGCGGCACAGCATTACTTCGATCGACGGCCCGCTTGTCAACTCGATTGATATGCTGCAAACTCCCCCAGGAGAAATGCAGTTGACACGACGCAAGAGCAAGACGGCGTTGACACCCAAGGCCATCGCGCTCAAGCGCGCGCGGCGCTCCGAGATCGAGCGCAAGTCGAGACTACGACGAGTGGTACGTGTATCCGTTTGCCATGTTCGGCCGCATTCGGCGGTTCTGGTGTCGTGAGGCTAACAAAAGGGTCCTTCTAGGAAGGATTGAATCGAATGCGCGATGAAGCGGTGCGATTGGAATGGCAGTACAAACAGCTGACCAAGGATGAACCACTCTCAAAGCTCATTGAGTCACCCACGACCGGACGAGAGTCGTTTTCGCTCTCGCTGTCAGCGTCGGAGCTGCAGGTGGCAAATCGCCGCCTGCGCTTCGTGGCTCAGTTGTTGACAGAAGAGCAGAACCAGTTCCGAAAACTATTGCTCGAGCATGAAATGTTCCAGCAGACGATTCAGTCGGTCTGGCACAATGAGGACTCGATTGATGGTGACGAGTCGCCTACCGAGTCGCCAGTTCTCAGCCAGACCCCAAGCGAGTGGCTCCATTCATCTCGATGCTTTGCATTCGTGCGTGAAACGTTTGAGATCATCGAGCGTTTCGAAAGCAGTGACGACTTTGTCTCGACTGGCGCAACCTTTATGGGTTGGACCGACAAGCGTCGCATCGACGAGGTCTCCTCGCATCTACACTACTCGTTCCAAAAGCAGTTTATCGGCGAAGAAGCAGAGGTTCTACTCAACAAGACATGGGAGATCATGACCAACTCCACCAAGTCACACAGTCTGCTGTTGGACCCGTCAGTCTCGACGACCTTCGAGACCCTCCATTTCGTGAACAAGGATCTGCTCATCTTGCGTCGGGACCACACCCATCGCCAGATGCAACAGACCTTCGTGACCGTGAACATCGTCTTCCGTATTCAGACGCCCAAAGGCTTTCTCTTTTCGTTCCGCACCATCGCCATGCCCGAGATCCAGTCCGCCCTGGCTCCCAACGAGACGTGGTTCGACGTTTTCCATTGGACGCACTTCAACCACATCTGGGACTCGGACGGCAACATCCGAGGGTGTGAAGTAGCCGCTGGCGGTTCCATGGGTGACTCCACGCACGTCGTGAGTGCTCATTGGCTCTGTGAGCTCATCATCTCGGTCTTGCGCTGGGAAAACCTCTGCGTCGGACCCCTCTTCCTGGGTAATGGGTCAAGTTAACTTTATGAACATAATAGCGGGATACCCTGTAAGTAACGCGTATGACACCTCTCGAATCTGATACCTGGAATCTCTCCTCTTGCTTTCTTCTGGCGTACCTAAGCTAAACCGTACTTAGTGGAGTGATTCAGACCGGCTGTCGGCCCGCGTCATCATCGGGTCTAACTTTAAGCCGAAGAAGAGGAAGGACGACATGGGCAGTCGACGAGTTTCCACGATGATGGCGACGACGAGTCCCGAGAGCGCCGTGGACTGGAACGACGAGGACCAGCGTATTATGGAGCTGCTGCTCTTGGACCCGGCGGCGGTGGCGCCCGCCCACGCGTCGGGCGACGACGAGGACCAGATCATGCTTGACGCCTTCAGTGGACGCGCCGTGACGCCCAGCGCCAAGGCCGCCAAAGGAAAGCTATCGGCCAGAGAACGCAAGGAACGCCATCGCGAAGTGGTGCGACGCTCGTACCATCGGAACAAGGTGAGTGGGCGGTGGAAACGGTGGCGGGTTGATAGCTGAATTCGGACTGACGAAATGACTCGACAGCAAACGCTCATGGACTTGAGATCGACGGTGAAGAAACTCGAGACCCAGTTCAAGTCCCTGACGATGAGTAGTAGCAGCAGTCCGTCCAGCAAGGAAGAAAAAGTGGTGAACCCGGGGAAGGAAGTCCTGAACGAACGTGTCGAGGAGTTGAAACAGCAGTGTGCGACACTCAACGCCAAGTCGGAGGAGCTTCGGAAAGAAGGCGTCCGCATGCAGAGCGTGCTGCTTCGTCATCAAGAGTTCACACGTGTCGTACACGAGAGTTTCGAGCCCGACGACTTTGACGAGAGCACGTCGGAAGACGAGGACATGGCGGCATGGATCTCGTCGGATCCATCCAGTCCAGCGACCTCGGAAGAAGACTTTTCGCCATTTAAAAACCGCCCAGCGCCGAAACGACCACTGCGTGCGTCCATGCGACCCACCCATGCCATCGACCTCTCACCACCGGCGCCAATCGCCCGTGACGCTCGGAAAGAAGTCGGATTCAGTCCGCTCTCACTGGTCACGGCCAAGCAATTGGTCTCACGCACATGCGAGGGCATTGTCAACTTCACGTTGAGTGGCAGCTCCGTGTCGACAGGCGCACAGGTCATGGGATGGGAAGATAAGCGGCTGATCGACGGCACCACCGTCAAGTTTTCGCTCCGGAAGCGCTTCCAGGGTCTCAGCAGCTACGATCTCATGTCTCGGACCTGGCAGTGCTTCTCGGATCCGGATTGTACGGCTGAGAAGTTCCGAGGACTCATGGAGGTGCGTGTATGCTCATGAAATGTATGGTTTATGAGTGTCGTACTGACTTTTTTATACTGTAGCTACGCATCCTTCAGCGTGTGAATGACGACACGATTATCGCACTCCGCGACACACAGAGCGATGATAACACCACTGTGTTCCGTTGTGTGTACCTACTCTTCCGTGTACGCACCAACAATGGTTTCCTCATCTGCTCTCGCTCGCTGGACGATATCAAGCTCACGGAGAAGGAGAAGCGGAAGATCTCGCGCAGTGGCAAGCAGATCCGATGGGTGGACATGTTTGGTTGGTTCGTCTTCGACCGTGACGGCTACCTCGAGCCGAGTTCGTACTTCCAGGAGACGGGATCCCAGGTCGAGTATGGTGGCTTTAACAACTACATGGAGTCGTCCCACGTATCGACGCTGGTGATGAACACCCTGATGATGGCGTTGCGCTGGGAAGGCCTGATCGTTGGGCCAGTGTTCTCACTACCCCCATCGACATGAGACCGTGAAGAAGCCTCGTAAGACGATCGAGTGAGCCGAGGACGAGTCCTCGAGACGAGTGTGCTGTGTGTAACTTGAGTGGGTTTCTTGAATTGGTCGAGCGTGGTGTGGATGTCGTGGTGTGTGTATGCGAGTGGCATACCCAAACGTGCGCGTCATACATACCGACACTCAAGGACGTAGGACGCGCACCGTGTGGATGGCGCAATCCGTTTTATTAGTCCCCTAGGTTCTTTCCATTAACTCTACATGACACTAACTTATCGAATGATCTATCTTGCATACATACGTACATATACAAGTGGATACATACGCACGGTGCATACATACACAACCATGTCGGCCGTCTGAGGGTGTGTGCCATCGACATAGACTCAGCATGAGCGTCTGATTCTATCGAACTCTCTATGGGTTACCGTCTGAGTCCTGTGTCCTGTGATGTGTGTGCGGGTGTGTGCCAGAGACATCGAGACATCAGGCCAGTGCGCGATGCGAGTGTTCCCAGCGGATTCGGAGGACGAAGCACAGGCGCTGGCGGCCGTGGAGCCCCATCGGCGGCGTCGGCGCTTCCGTCTCGTGACGGACGCGCAGTTTGTGGCCGCGGCAAGCGACGACGACGACGCACACGACGAGGAAGAGGACGACGACGACACAGACCACGTCACGCCCGACGCCATCGTGCCGCTCGCGCTTTCGTACGACACGCTCTGCGACGTGGTGGACGCTACGTTCCAAGAGCTTCGCGCGTTCCGACTCAGTGGACGGGCCGTGAGCTCCGGTGCGCGGGTCATGGGCTGGCAGGACGCGCGACGCATCGACGGCACGCGCGTCAAGTTCCAACTGCGCAAGCGATTCGCGTCCTCCAGCGTCGTGGACCTCACGGCCAAGACCTGGCAATGGCTGTCCGAGCCGGAGCCTGTGTTGCGGTTGTTCAACTCACGTGCACGTGTCCAGACACTTCAGCGTGTGAACGACGACCTGCAGATTGCCGTACACGACGCACTCAGTGCCGATGGAGAGCATGCCGTCCGCTACGTGTATGTGCTCTGTCGCATGCGGACGCCACGTGGGTTTATCATTTGTCTGCGGTCGTTCAATCCTACTGCCAGTGCCTCGTCGGATCCCAACGTGCTCTTTGAGAGCGTCCTAGGGTGGTTCCGCTTCGATGCGACTCATGGCTCCAGTGAGCACTACAGCAGCAGTAGCAGCAGTGGAAGCAGCAGCGAGAGCGACATTGAGCGGCGACGGGCTTCCGGTGGCGTGCGTGTCGAGTGTGCGGGCTCGTTGGACTTTGGGGAGTCCGACCAGGCCTCCTCGTTGGCCATGTCCTCGCTATGGGTGGCCTTGCAATGGGAGAGTCTCGTGGTCGCGCCGCTCTTTGATCTGAGCATATGACGAAGCAATAATGAAGATAAGTGAGGGTGGATGGCGTCTATGGATACGGTTACGGGTCGCTCCGATCGTTGGTGGGTGACGAGGGCGGTGGTGGGAGGGCGAGACCGAGTGAGTGCAGCAGCAACTCCGTCGCGGCCGTCTGCTGGGCGAGTTGTCGTGATACATCGCGCAGTCGCGTTGCTGTCGACTGTTCCATGGCCACAAGACGCTCTTCAAACGTCTGGACCGCAAGAGCAAAGCTATCTGCGAGTCGACTGGCATCGTTATGAACGCGGTCGCGAGTCTCAAGCTCCTGACGTTGAGAATCGATGATAGCCAGTAGCGTGGTGCGCTCTCTACAAGTCAAGACCAGCAAGTCAGTCTATGATTGACACAGGAAAGCAACGGAGGACAACGCACGCTTGCCAAGCTTCAGTGTCGGGATGGACTGGTGTCGGCTCGTCATCATCGAGAGTTTGTCGCGGTGAGTCGTTCGTGAGACCAGTTGTGGTGTTTGTGGTTGTAGTGTTGGGCATGGGCTGTGTGCGTCGACCAGAGGCTACTGCTCGTGATCCATTGGCGGTTGAATGGGAAGGTGTACGCGGTCGTGAACGCGATCTCCCAGTCGGCGACGCGGAAGAAGCGCGCCGAGGTTTCTATCCAGGTATCAAGTATGAGTGTGAGGATGATGACGAGACAACTGAGTCCGTGGCAACGTACTCGATTAGACACACTCAGTTCAAATGGCTGAGCTGTTGTGACGCGAGCAAAGTCTTTCGGAGGCTGGGTCGACAAGAGTCTGATCCAGAAAGCACCAAGTGAGTCAAGTCCAGGTACGGTCCGTCCGTCCATGAGGCAGCAAGGATTTACTTTTTCTGAGCACGTCGAGCGTCCTCACGGGCGCGTCCTTGTCGAGCCAGGTAGAGTTGAATGGATGCCTCCTGCGACTCGGTCGGGTGGATCCGTGCCGCTCGAATGCCGTCGTCCTCTTCGTCGTCCATCGGCTCATTGATCTGACTCGCGTACGTACTGGGCTGTCGTGTCCACGCCGACGGACTGAGCGACCGCGGCGACAAGGAATACGATGACATGTCCTCCTCTTCTTCGTCGTAGCGACTCGCCGCCGCATCTGACAGTGTCGTTGCCCGCGTGGGCTTGCGTTTGGGTGGTGGATTGATCTGACAGTGGAGGTTATATTACGACACTCCGCGAATACATCTAGCGTCCGTGGTTCATACCTTTGGTTGGAATGTACACTCGACCTCCGCTTGACTCTGCAGTTCCTGTGTCTTGGCGTCCACCTGCGTCATATTCCACGTGCTCAGCCTCGCATCCCGTCCACTTTGGTTGGGCTCGTCCACTCGCCTTCTTCTGGCCGTGCGTCTTCCAGAGCAGCTGCTTGTCGTACACGGAAGCCACCGGCGCACTCTCGAGAGACACGGTGGCTCGTCGTGGGGACGATGGCCACAACTGCGCCGCTGTGGAGCTCTGCAGACGCGCGCCCGACGCATTCGCATTCGCCGCCTTCATCGTCCAGTGGCCGGCCGGCCGGCAACCTTTCATGATCCATTGTGTGGACAAAGTATTGACCAATCAAAATGCGTCCAGGAATAAATGCGACGATTGGATTGGATGAAATAACGTGTCGTGCGTACGAAACAGCCTACCCAGATCAAGACTATCCACCGCGAGCTCCTCAAGTTCAAGCAAACGCTTTCTCTCGTGATCAACGCAAGAAGGCATGTGTAGTAGTAGACGAGGACACGCAACCAGCAGTATGTGTGTGTGTGTGTGTATGTCGTGTGCGTTCGCCTTGCGAAATCGAAATAGAGCGAATCTGGGATGGAGGCTCTATCGTGGTGTACCGTACGTTCGTGTTCAATCTACGTATGCACGCGAATAGAATAACATACCGTACATTGTTCCATGAAGTCATCCGTGGATAGACCAAGCATCACACCACCCACAGTTCGTCCTGATGAGCATATCCACACACCAATTTTTCATCTTCGATCATTTCGAGAACAACCCAAGTAAACAATCTGTCCGACCTCTCGGATTTGATATCCCGTCCGTCAGGCCACTTTAGTTTAAACCATCCTGCAGCCCTCCCCGTGGTGGACAGACCTCTGTCCGCTAATATTCTTGCGGGCCGCTGGGCGCTCGCTGGCTGTTGTGTGCTCGTGCTCTCTGTCGCCATCAGCAACCAGCTGCAAGCCACCTCGCAAGTCGCGTCGCGTCCACCATGACCATGCGCGCGGACGCCGCGCTCTTCGACCCGTTCCAGCTCTCGGACAGCCTCCCGACGCCCGTGTTCCCGCCCTCGCCGCCGGCGTCGCACCCCAACGTCGGCGTGTCGCCCCAGGCGCCGTCGCCGTCGCCGCCGGCCGCGCGCACGACGGCCGTTATGATGAAGAAAGTGATCACGCTGGACGACGTGGAGCGCGACATCCTCAAGACACACGCGCATTTGCCCGCCGAGACCAAGCGCAAGATGGTCAAGGCCGAGTTCAAGCGGCTCAAGCACTGCGAGACGGTGCGGCAGTCGCGCGTGCGCAAGAAGAACGAACGCAAAGATCTGAAAAAGATCAACGAAGAACTCGAAGAAGAGCTGAACCACAGCCTCGTCGAGTACCGACAACGGAACGACTGGTCAGTCTTTGATGAGTCGTCCTGGTGGGACGTCAAGTTCAAAAAGTTTGTCCACTCGATCTACGAAGTGCGCGCCTTGCGACGAGAGAATGGCGAGCTCAAGGACCAACTCATGCTGCACGACACCATAGGCGAGCAACTGGAGCGTCTCCAGGAAGACTTCCAGATTCCAGAATATCTATCGACGCGTCCACTGCTCGGCACGATCCACTTCAAGCCACTGTCGGTGGACGAGGCGCGCGAGATCATGTTGGACTCGCACGAGCAAGCACAGTCGTTCTTCCGGACAATGCGGTGGAACCAAACAGCGGCGGAACACGAGAAGACAAACGGCTGGACACAGTACGTCCGCATACAGCCCGACGGCCGCGTGCAGTTCAATTTTACCAAACGCATCACAACCATCTCGGCGCACGAACTCGTGCAGCGAAGCTGGGATATGTATTGTGATATGAATCTCTACCGTGGTATTTATGCCTCGGTGCAACGTCTCGACATCCTCCAGCGTATTAACGAAGACACGCTCGTGTTCCGGCGCGATCTACAAGAGAGCCCCGAGTCGCCTATCTTCCGGACCATCTTCCTGCTCTTCCGTATTCGCGTCGACAATGGCTACGTCATCTGCTTCCGATCGCACAACCCGACCGTCTATGCAGACGACGATGACGATCCGAGAGTTCAGTGGATGGATATGTTCTACTGGCTCATGGTCCTCGACCCACCGGCACCTGGACCAGGTCAGCCACAGCCACATGGCTGTGACGTGAGCTACGGTGGTAATCTTCTCGACGCACGAAGCGCACAGCACGCCATCCGATGGAAGTACCAAGTGGCAATGACGCTACTACGCTGGGAGAGCAACGCCGTGGCGCCGCTCTTTGAGCTGCTCGGATGAGGAGCTAACGAATTATTTGCACTGGAGATCATGGGATAGGAGCCGATGGTCACTAGGGAGGTCTGAGTACGTGTACAATGAGGAATGGACGTCAAGCTCTGTGTTGGATGGCATCTAAAGGTCTTTAGGAATTACCACACTAAAAGGTACAAAGACTTTCGTGTTGCGTAGTACAAGAGTGTTGAGCTTCAAGTTGTCGTTTCGCTGCCATCTACTAGCCAGTCTGATATGTTCCCGCCGAGTGCGACTCTGTTTCCAGGAAGCGTCACGTGCGATCTTACGAGTATTGCACACAAGTATAACGTCTCCAGTATGACCTGGTGCTATCTGCCAGACGCTCGACGCCGCACCAAGATGGCCAAGCAAGACACACACACAATCCAATCTTCGTTTTCGAAGATACATCATCCACTTGGCGGACGCCATGCGTCGTCTTCTAGCAAGTCTCACCACCGTCCTACTGATCGTGTATGCGATCTACTGTGTGGACGCACATGGTCCACGTGGTGGTCATCGGCCACACCGTGGACGCGGACGCAAGCATCCAGCTTTCGACCGCAATGGGCCACATCGACCATTCCGAGGTGGTCGCGTGCGCCGTCCCAAGTTTGAAGGGGAGGGTTGCCCACCGTCCACTGTGGAGCTCGTGAACGTAAGCGATAGCTCCACCTTCTTGCTCTCGGCTCTTTTCTCCAACCTCATGGTCCAGACGACGACCGAGTCCACATTCGAACGCAAGCATTGCGTCGTGACTGTCATCTTAGAACCACAACAGGTGAGTGTGAACTGGATAGCCACCACGTGGACGGCTCACTGACATGATTTGGTGCACAGAACATGTCGATCGGCGTCGTCCACGTAGACTTCCGGGGCTTTGCCTACGTCCCCAGTGATGATGATGGTGCCTATGCTCGCCTCAAATCCTGGTACAATCTTGGTCGCAAACCTCGTCAACTCATCTCGAACGCGACGTACGCACCTGGCTTTGAGGATGACATCTACGAGTCTGTGGATATCACCACTAACATGTGGACGCCATGCCGTCGAGACGGAAAGCCACAAGACGCCATCGAGTTCCGTATCAATGCGCGTCTCACAGCCGTCAAGAGCTCGCTGGATGGGGACGACGTGATTCTTGCTGTGGACTCCAGTGATTCGGGACTTTACTATAAACTCGCGACTCGACCGTGTGGCCCTGATGACGACAGTAGTGATGATGTTCCTGTCAGTAGTACCAGTCCACCAAGTATCGGTAGCTAAAGAACAGGGCCATGGGTACATAATACATGAGATGTGTTGCCAAAAATGACCACGTGCACGGTTCATTTCCGTTCTTGTCCTGGATGAGTGAGGTGACGTGGCTGCGTATGTTGCTGGCTCGACCACTGGCCGAGAGCGCGGACCGCTTAGAGCTCGCTGTTCTGGCAGTATGGAAGCAGGTTGTCTCTGCGTCAACTGACGACTCGCGTGCTTGTTTGGCACGTGAACTGACAGAGCTTCCACCCAAGTGCTGGCGTCGTCTTGGTCGACTGGTCTTCGCATCCGATATAGCCATCATCCGGGCCTTGCTCTCAATTCTCGATGTCATAACGGACGAACCATCCCTTTCTGGCGCCTGGAAACCACTCTGCGGTCGCGTATGGTCGTCGGAATGGCGACAATGCCTCCAGGAAAAGATCGCTGACTGTCATGAACGTGTTACGAGTGGATCAGCGACTGCCTCGAGTATCGCAGCGGACACTACCCTCTGCCTGCGACTCGTGCGGATACTCTCGTCTCTCTTCCGTAGCTCCCTCGTCTCACTAGATGTGTCTCCACGAGATCAAGTGGCCATGTTCGAGCTCGTGAGCTCTCTCGTCTCCTCACCGGTCACCAAGCTCGCGAGTTTGGCTACCAAGACACTTCGACAGATGCTGGAAGAGAGCCACAGACTCGACCCGAACGTCCTGGCGTTTGTGATGGCTTCCGATCTCTATCCGAAACGTCTTACCGCACTCGCTTCACAGCCAAAATCGCCAGGCCGCAGGTGGGATACCACAGCCCACCAGCTAGACCTATCCTTTCGCATTCAGACGTTGGAGATGCTGCTTACAGCATCAGCACTTGACTCGAATGTGACGACTGCACTAACCGCCGACCACCGAATGTTCCTCTCCGTGGTCGAGACGCTGCTACTGTGTGAAGATGAGGTCTTGCAAGATCTCGCACTCCGTCTCCTGGTAGCGACGCTCAATCCGTCAACTTATCCTGCTTTTGTACGGGCGATCCGGTTGTCAGGACTACTGATCACGCTCGCATGGATGCTCGGCCACTCGTCCACTGCTGTTCAGACAGAAGCTTTACGTGTGTATCAGTGCGTTCGTGAACTCTCATCACCGTCAGATCTGGTTCGTGTCATGATCGAACAAGGCTGTGTCGTCGTTCTTTATCTCGTCGTGGACTCACGGAGCTCAGATGGTAAGGAACTCCTTCAATGGGTCGTATCGGAGCTCGAAGGCCAGCCACAATTACTGGAATGGGGTCTGGATTCTGTCGCACACTCGACCAACGCGCGACTGCAGCGCAACATCCTCCTATCGCTGCTTTTCCTGAGCCACTCGAGTGCAGTCGTTCGCTCCGCGACGACAGAGATCGAGGAAGTCCTGAAAGCTTCGTTAACGACGAGTGAAGACAACACGTTGGCGATGGGCGTGCTGGCAGCAGCGACGCTCAGCTGTGATCCTCGTTCGACGGTGCGTCTGGACGCCGTCAGTATGACTCGTAGCGCTTCCACCGGACAGCTCCCCACACAATCCACAGGCGAAACACTGAGAGCCGTGCGCTTGGTGTGTCGAGACGGCACGGTTTGCTACAGTGGATCGCAGTATGATCTACTTGTTGCCCACTGCAAGCAGCTACGGCGGCTGGTACTGATACAAACAGCAGGCACGGTGCTCTGTGTGGATCTGACGGCGCTCGAGACCACCAAGAGCGCCGTGGAACTGCTCGTGGCGATACTAAAGCAGCCAGAGCAACGCGACGCCGTGCGTTTCGTCCACGCCTACTCCACAGTGGATTCCGTGACGCTCCTTCGACTCTCCAAGTCCCTCGACTGCCTCAAAGGCTGGCACACAGCCACTCTTGGTCTCACTATGGCCCTCGACTCAAGGAACTGGATGCAGACGCTGGACGACGCACTCCTTCTACGACATCCGGCGTTAATGTTACGTACTTTACGCTTTGTCCTGAGTCATCCAGAGGCTCTGGACAGCGACAACATGACCAGAGAGCCACTCGACCGCGCCACAATGCGCATTTGGGACGAACTGCGCGCGAATTGTGTGTAGGATCGTGATTTTACAAAACCAAAGAGCCGTTATTTTGTCCTATTTAACGTCCATGTGTTCAATTAGCGTACAATTAGGCATTCATTTGTTCAAGAATATCGTGATGCTAATCCAGTGCATCGCCCCCTTTTTTCCAAATTTATCACCACTTTTCCAATCTTTCAGGTCATTTTCCAGATTATCACCGGTATACCGGTAAAGACGGCTTGTTTCTGCGCTGACATGCATTTTGTGTATAGACGGTGCAGCAAAAGTCATCGAAACCCAAGAGCTCTTTGACGTTCCCTGGTCATTCTCGTACTCGCCATCACCGTCGCCGCCGCCGTCGTCTTCTTCTTCCGTCTACCATGACGACGCCGTCGCCGCCTGTGCAGCTCACGCGTCTCAACTTCGCCTTCGCCAAGGTCGGCCTCGAAGGCCAGCTACTCAACCAGCTCCAGCACCAGACAGGCGGCAACGCCGACGACCGCGTCCTACGTGACGTCTCGTTGACATTGGAGCCCGGCCAGCGCGTGCTCATCGTCGGTGGCAATGGCGCCGGCAAGAGCACATTGCTGAGTATCCTGGCAGGCAAGCACTTGACGCCGGACGACTCAGCGCTCGTCTTTGGACGTGATACGTTCCGCGACACGCGACTCAACCTCATGCGCGCCTATGTGAGCACGGACTGGGGACAGCGCTCTGTGGCCTTCGCTGCGCACGCGATGGCGTACACGGCCGACATCCCCGTAGAAGGCATGATGACGCAGCTCCAGAGCGAGTACCCAGAGCGACGCGCGCGTTTGCTCGAGTTGCTGCGCATCGACCCGCAGTGGCGCATGCATCGCCTGTCGGATGGCCAGCGTCGTCGTGTGCAGCTCTTCCTGGCGCTGCTGCGGCCGTCGCAGCTGATCATCCTGGATGAAGTGCTCGCCACGCTCGACATTCTCTCGCGCGAGAACACGCTCCAGTTCCTCAAGGAAGAGACCGAGACCCGCGGTGCGACGGTCTTGCTTGCCACGCACATCTTTGACGGCACTGACGTCTGGGCCACGCAGGTCGTGTACGTCCGCAATGGTCGTATTGGCTTTCACGGCGCTATTGAAGACTGCACGACCACCGAACAAGGCGACAAGATCCCGATGCATCGTGTCGTCGAGAACTGGTTGCGCGAAGAGCTTCGTGAAGACGGCAATGTGCTCGAACGCGAGGCCATCGTGAGTGGTGAGCTGGCGAATGCACAGAACCGTGCGGGAGGCTACGCCGCCGGTCGTCTCGGCGACTTCGACATCACCAAGACCAAGTAGAGTCGCTTAACACTACAATACACTCGTGATTGGCCGACTTCTTAGAGCAAAGGCGCGAGAGTCGTGGCGTGCATGACCGGCAGAGTGTCCTGGAACATGTGCGAGGACACGCTGTTGAAGGAGCTGCTGCGTCGATTCCACTGCAACGAACCGTGCGGCACGATGAGTCGCAACAAGTTCTCAAAGACCCGCAGACAGTCCTCGGGTCTAGCAAGGGTACGCAACGGTGCAAGGGTCTTGCGCATGGCGTGCGATTGGTGGCCTGCTTCGTACAGTTGGTCCCAGTGGCGCTGGCGTCGAGCGATCACTAGTAATAGCAAAGCGCCCCAGGCCTCGTCGTTGCCAGCACCCGTGTGCACAGGGTTCACCGCCATTTCTCGATAACACTCGGCCGCGAGACTCAGTGCGGTCTGGAAGAGTGGACGTCCCAGCAACGCGTGGAGCAAAGCCTCGGAGCTGAGCGAGAGTAAATCACAAGCACGCACGGTCTTGACCGTGGATTCACTCACCGAATAACCCAGCAAGCCTTTCTCGCCAAAGTAATCGCCTCCCTGGAACCGCACGAGGCTCGCTCGGCGAGTGGCGTGGTCCATGACGACCGGAGGCGTGGTTGGTGTGCTCCCAGCGACGGCGTTCCCGCTCTTGAGCGCCACCAAGCGGCCGGACACGACAAAGTACATCTCCTTCATGATACTTCCTTCGATCAGCACGTTCTCGTCGCGTGGATAGCCCTCGTACTTGAGCTGTGGCGCCAACGCGGAGACCAGCGCCGTGAGTTCTTTCTCTTCTTCACCACAGAACGCGCGGAAATGTGTCGCGAGGAAGCGTTGCAGCGGCATTTGGGCGATGTGCTGCACGACTTCGCAGCGAATGGCGAGCGGGATGTCGTCGAGAATCGCCTGGTAGTTGACGCCGCGGTGTGAGCTCCAGAGGCTCGAAAGAAAGGCTCGTGCACGTTGTCGTAGCGTCCCACTGACTCGCCAGCGCTCGAGGTAGAGCTCGACGGCGAGGTGGTGCTTGCGGAAGTCGACCTCGTGACTGATGAAGGACACGTAGAGGTTGGCCATCTCGGCAATGAGCAGTGCCATGATGAGAAGCCCGAGGAACGCTACGAGCAGCGTAAAGCTGAGCTGAGGAGACGGTGCTGCGAGAGGTGAGAGCGTCGGGCCTTTCTTGAAGAACATGGTCGCAGCGAAGAAGATGCTGTGGAGCACCACGGAGGCCGACGCGTTGCTCGTATGCGAGGTCTTGAGGCTGTGGGCGGCACAGGCACACCAGTAGATGGCAATGGAGAAGAGCAACCAGTGCGAGAGCAGGCGAGTAAGGGCATAGCGCACGCTGCGACGCTGACTCTCTTCGAGATACGATGCGAGGTTGAGGACCTTGAGGCACCGATTGATTCGTAGCCAGGGCGAGACGTAAAAGTCCGAGAGGAAGTGGTCGATGGGTATCGCGGCGAGTGCGTCCCAGCGCAGACGCGTCTTGGTGTACGCCGTGCGATGGCGTTGCTCATACAGTTCGAGAGACGCGAGCGACTCCTTTAGGTTCCAGTTCATCCAGATATCCCAGGCGAAGAGCAGCTCACACGTGTGTTCGAGCACGTGAACTGTGAGCGCGAGCGCCGAGAGATCGTCGAGGGGGTGGAACGCGATGCGATATGGCACACTGATCGCCATGAACGTCGTGGCCACGACCATTGTCTGCAGCCAACGCACATGAGTCGGACTCTGCACGTGTGTACACTCGAGTAAAGTGTCGATCCACAACGTGGACGCCGTCGTGCTGCGTGTGGTGGACGTGGGTGGGGCGGCTGGCTCGGGTGGTGGCTCCATCTTCGCCTGTGCAGCTTGAGACGGCCCAGTTGGCGTCTTGTGGTTGGAAATGCGTCGTACAAGGCGTCGAGCGCTCTGTCGAAACTGACTAGCGGAGGGTATCGTGTCGTCTGGCTTGGCACTGCGTCGTCGACCAATCAAAACGGGTGTGACGGTGGCTGACGTGGACGGCTGCGAGTCCTGCTTGGCATTTGAGGCATCGTGCTGTTGCTCCGCCAAGTACAATGTCCGCAGGTGCTGCTGTTCCTGCTGGATACTCACGATCTTGAGCACGTTCTTCTTCCAGTCGGGGTACCTTTCGAAAACAAGCTCGAGTGCTCGTCGCGAGAGACGATAGAGTACACACGACGTGCGTGCAAGTGTGTGTGCCGACCGCACGCGGTTGCCAAAGAGTGCGATTTCACCAAAGTAGGACCCAGAGCGGAGCTCGTTGACCTTCTTCATGGTCATTTGCGGCGGACTTGCGAAGCCTCCGCCCGCGCTCTTGTTGATGACAGCAGCCATCAGACCTGACGTCGCCGGTACGTCGCTGGACAAGCGATGGAGGGAGGACGCAGGCACCATGACGTCCAAGACGCCGGTGAAGACGAAGAACATGTCGGTGCCTTCTTCTCCGTAGCGACATACGAACTCGTCCTTGACGATGAGCACTTGCACAAACTGCGCGACGAGCATACGTGTGACGGACGCTTCCATACCGGCGAGGAACGCCACCTGTACCATCATGGGCTGCAAGTGCACCAGGCGGATGTCTGTGAGTAACGACGGTGGCAGACAGCGCTCGAGCACGTGCTCCTGGGTGATGGAGTGGAAGCGCTGGAAAAACGAGTACGTCTTGAGCTTGTCCTCGAGCGTCGCGGGCAATTTGAAGTGCGTGAGCAAGTGTCGAAGGGCCGATAAGCGTCGATTGAACTCGCGAGTGTCGGCGCCCATGAGCTCCACGACGTCGGTGAGGTTTCCGATGGCGTACGCCGTCAACAAGAGACCAGAAATGAGTGTGAGGACTGTGAATGCGCTCTGAAGCGCCGTCTCAGGCCGTTCACCGGCCGTGGACGCCGACATGAGACCGAAAGACCAGTACAGCGAAGCCAGGTACTGATGTTTTCGCGAGGACGAGCCGAGAACCTGCTCACTCGCGAGCCAAGACGAGCCACTAGGACTAAAACCGAAGCTGAACCAGACACAACCAAGTGTATGGGACAGCAGCAATGTCCAGTACACGAGCTTGACGACGCGTAGCTCGAGAGTGCGGTTGAGATACTGCGTCTCCCACGCGGACAAAGCGCGAGTAGCCTTGAGCAGACGAACAAGCTTGTGGACATTGAGTAATTCCACGCGACCACGCAAGCCAAGTCCCCAGTTGATGATGAAGAGCGGTACGAGCGCCACGACGTCCAGAACGAAGCGCTGCGAGTGAAAATAGCGCTGACGAAGCTGCGGGACGTCCAAGATCTTGTTGCCATACTCGTAGACACCCAGGCGACTCTGGAAGATCACGTCCATAGCGAAGAACAGTTCGAGCACAGCCGTGAGTAGCTCGGACTGGATGATCCACGCGCGACTCGTGATGCCGAAACATACTTCGTAGATCACTTTGAAGCTTTGCACCGTCACGAGCACGAGGATCCAGAGCTCCCAGGCGCTCGAACTCGGTGCGTCCGGGTCGAACACGACTTGCGCGTCCGTATCGACGTGGAAAATCCGAGCCAAGAGCGTCTTCTTCTGCTGTTTGAGCTTCCCCGGATCCAATCCCGTGAAGCTGTGGGTACCAGTACTCGACCGGCGAGCGCTGCCAAGTGCATGGGCCCTCGCCGCGGACTTGGTGTTGCGAATCCGCTTCTCCAACGCCTTGAGCGCCATTGAAAGCGTCGGGAATGTCTTGTGCATGGCGTGCAAGTGTTCGCGAGCCACGTAAACGAGGATACATCCGCTGATAGCAGTCATGCGCTCGGCGTAACTCACACTCGTCTCGGTCAAATGCAATGCCGCTGTACCGAAAAAGCTACCGCGAGGGACGATCCTAGGCTCACCGCCGTGTGCGATCATACACACGTCGCCTTCCAAGAGGAAGAAGAGGCCGCTGGCGTAGTCGCCTTCGCGGTAGATGGTCTCGCCCTGGCCGTACAAGATGAACTGGACGTTGTCGACGAAGACGCGCTCGAGGTCGTCGAGCACAGGTCGCACGTCAGCCAGTAACGAGAGCGTCTGGATGGCGGGCTTGCACATTTCCTGTACGATCTGGCGCTTGATGGTCTCCGGTAGCTCGTTGAGCAGCTCCCCGACGATGGCTCCGCGATGCGCCGACCACCAAAAGTCCAGGAAGGCGTTCACTCGCGTGAGGATCGGCAGTGGGGCGTTCTGTGAGTGTAAGAACGCCTGGATGCGGGCACGAGTCGTCAGGAACTCTTTTTGCTCCTGCGATGCCGTCGTGAAGCGCTTCTGGACGAGGATGATGAGCGTCGTGGTCCAGAGGAGCCCCAGCAGCATACACACGAGCGTGAAGACGAACTGTCGAGGCGTCTGAGGCTCTGGAGGGCGTCCTAGCGTTGTGAGCAGCGTTGCAGCAACGTATACTGACCAGAAATACTGTCGTGCCACCAAGTATGGGGCTGCGGAGCGAGCGGAATCCATGTCGAGTAGATCCGAGCCAAAGCCGTCGAGCTCCGTCAGACCAAAGTACACACATGCGAGAAGATGGAGCGCGAGGGCGAGAAGCCCCAGCAGCACAATGAAGCGCTGGATTCGCGTCCGGAAGGCACTCGCTTGACGACGCTGAGGGGCAGTGGCGGTTTCGGTCACGACTATCGTCGGTCGTGTGCTGTGCCACTCAGTGGTATGATCAAAGACGCGCCAGACTCGCAAGTAGCGAGGCAGACGCAGCACTGCGGACGGCATAAAGTGCGGAGCAAAGATCCAGTACGGGAACACAGCCAAGACATCCGCCAGACACGCAGGACTGAGGACGTAAGCACGCGCTGTATGACGCGGCGTGGGTTTCTTGGCAACTGGCGGCTCAAGATGGAGATTCACGTAGAGATCTACGACCAGAACAATGTCCAGCAGCGCGTTGAGCGTCTGCACGTACCACGTTGCGTTGCGGAGCAGAGGAAACCCGAGTTGCAGTGGCAGCAACACCAAGTGGTAGAGCAAAACGACCTGAAGCACCACAAGCCACACGAGACGGAAGCGCGAGCCACGACGGATACACTCGGGTAGCAGCAGTTTGGTCCAGAGCGGTGGACGTTCGGGCGAGATGAGCGGTAGGAACGCACCCGAGGCGTTGTCGTAGATGAGAGTGCCGTGTGCGGTCCTGGCTTCTGAGCGTCGAGGTGAGTTCGCCTGCTGCGAAGACGCTGTTCGAGCGAGCCAGGCAGGTGTCTGCAACGTCAAAGGCGGGACTTTACGGCCAAAGATGAAGGTCTGACTGCGCTTCACCCTCGGAGGGGATGGCACGAACGTCGTGGTCCTCGGCATCGCCTCGGCTGCGACCGTCTCGCCACTCTGTTCGCCTGTGGTTGTGTGTTCGTTCATGGAGCGGCGGCTGAGCATCGAGAGCTCTTCTCGTCGAGCGATCGAGACGTTCTGCGCCGACTTGCTGCGTCCGAGCACAGGTCGCTTCTTCTTGCCCGGTGACGTGCGTTTGAGTGTCTGTCGTCGTCGCTGGATGTAGTTTTCTTGAGCAGCTGGGTTGGCCTCGTGCGAGACGCGATAGAGCGTCGTAAGTGCAAAGTCCTCGAGCCCCGTGGTCGCTGGGGCTGGCGAGGGTGTCGGAGCCGACGACTCGCTGGTCTCTTCGCCCCCGTTACTCGCCGCAGGCGGAGGCTTGGGGGCTGCTCTGGCTGCTGCTGCGACCTGGGCTTCGTGATTCGCCGCCTGTTGCTGCTTGACAATGCTCTCGACGGCCCTGGCGATCACTTCGGCGTACTGTGGATACCCTTCAAGCACACGCTCAACGTGGAAACGCGAGAGCTTGTAGAGTGTACAGTAAGACGTGGTAACAACTGTCGCAGACCGTGGGCGCTTGGCAAAGACCGAGACCTCGCCGAAGAAGCTGCCACTCCGCAACTCGCGCATTTTGATGTCGTTGACGATAATATGGAGCACACCCGAGTTCACTACGTACATACAGTCGCCTGGGTCACCCGCCGCAAAGAGCACAAAGTCGGCAGGCAGCGAGATCATCTCGAGTAGACTCGTGATGGCCACGATAAACTGCGGATGACAACTCTTAAAGAGCGGGATGGTGGCCACTGTGTCTCGCAGTAGCTCCACTTGAATGTCCTTGGCGATCGACGGACAGAGCATCTTGAGCACTTGACGATCGTTGGACTCGGCGTCCGTGTAGTAGCGCTGGATGTACTCGACGGCCTGGAGTTGCAAGTGCTCAGGGACATGGTGATATGACAATAAGTGCTTGAGCTGTTCGATACGAGCGTCGGCGATGGCGGCGGCTTGACTCTGCTCGCTTTTGGCCAGAACAAAGAAGACGGCGCAGAGATACGTTGCCAGCACGAGTCCAGCGAGCATCACGGCGAGCGTGAAGACGAACTCGTCGGTCGTGCGTGGTCGTGCGCCCTCTAATACCCCTGTGAGCAATCCGAATGTCCACGTAATAGCTTGGAGATACTGAGTCGACGACGAATTGGCCGAGTTGGTGAGTGGAGAGGCTAGCCACGTGTCGGATTCGCCAGCATAGCCAAAGGAGAACCGTGCACACGTCAGGACGTGAGCGAGAAACGCGGTGGACGCAAGTACTTTGATCATTTTGTGGGTGACAAAGTACTTGGCGTAGAGATCTTCGAGGGTTGCGTAGTAGCTAGGCACTCGCCAGAGACGCACGAGCTTGTGGCACTCGAGCCACGCGCGACTGGCCGTGGGGATCGGTAGCTCAACACCTAGCAAGCCAAACGGTACGAGTGCAACGGCATCAGCCAGGAACGCGGGCGACAAGAGGTACTTAATCCGCGCCTTGGATGCATCACGATGGATATTGCCGTTTTCGTAGAAGCCCGTGTGCAGTTTGACGTAGACATCGACGACGAAGAGCGACTCGAGAGCATAGAGCACTTGGAATTCCGCGCGTTGATACAGTGGGGACGTCTCCGTCCGAGTGAACGCCACTGTAAATGGCAAGACGACAGCTTCGTACACTAGAGCGAGGAGGAGGAGCTGGTGCCAGGCATTGAGAAAACGCGAGTGCGGATCAAATGCGTTGCGTGGATCGAATTGGATCCAATCGACTGAGCCATGACCCACGTAGCGCGCTTCCTGGGTCGGTCCAGTCGACGTGAGCGCTCGTAAGGACGACGTGCGACGCATGACGAGCCGATTCCGTCCATTCAACCTCGAAGCGACGCGAAGGAGACCATTATACCGGTACGAGACTGATAGAAAGAGAGATCTCTCTTTCGGACACCGCGCATCCTCCTCTCAAGATATTTCGACGGCCTTGAAGCTCGTCATGACGTCAGGCTGCGGCTTCTGGGCGCTTACTGGCTTCTCATGACGACTAGGACTCCTCAGTCGGCTAGGACCTCTTCCTCTTCTTCCGTCGTCTGGACGCTCGCGTGCGTGGAACTCTCAGTGTCCACAACGCTCTGATCATTGAACTGGCTCATAGATCGAAGCCAGGACCCTCGTAGCGTCCGTGTGACGTCCGGAACCTGCTTCTTTTTGCTGCAGAGCTCACATCTCCGTCCCGTCAGCTGACTTTATCTCAGTGGTCAGTGGATTGTAGCTACTCCATGGATTCTGCACTCTGATTGGTCCATTGGGGAGGAACTAACCAATCAGTGACGCGGATTGTGGCTGTAAACTACGTCAAATCAAAGTCGAATAGATGCTCATGCGCATTAGCCAAAGCGCACGCAAGCACACACATCAACAACACACCAAGCCCAGCGAACGCACTGTCAAGAGCAAGACATCATGACCGAGTTGGCGCTGTCTCTGCCGGCTTTGGATCCGAACGCGCTCTTCTTTGAAGACCAGGACCACGAAGTGCTCCTCCGCGAAAGTGAGGAGTTCCTGCGGTCTATGACACGCATGCGGCGCACAGAAGGCGAGCGTCGGTCACGTCAGAAGCGTCAGAATATGATGGAGCGTATGCGAGACCAGGTCAAGGCGCTGGAGTGGATTGTTGAGCACTCGGATGAAGTCCGGGTCCCGGAACTCACGTCGTCATTGTCAACCCAACTGGTTGACAGCGAGTCGATGCGCATGCGGTCGTTTCTACAACGCTCGCATCAGGTCGGACGTGAGATCCGACGACTTGAGCAAGAGCAATCGCAACTCAAGCGTCTAGTGCGCGAGCACAAACTAGCTCAGAAGCTTCTGCGCTCCTGGGTCGCGCCACCCAAGAAGAGTGAATGGGAACTGGACATTGACCACTGGAACGAACTGTCCACGGCAAATTACGAAGCGTGGACGCTGGACGACTGTGTTGGCGCCATGAAGGCTTCACTCGAGATGATTCACGAGCTCGGGAAGAACAACAACTTTGTCTCCAGTGGCTGCGACTTTATGGGCTGGAAGGATCGACGCCGCGTCGACATCGAGACGTCAACGATGCACTTTGGTTTTGTCAAGGAGTTTCCAAAGAGCGATGCGAAACACATCTTCGAGCTCTTCTGGGACATGCACTTCTCCGCCGAGTCGCTTTGTCAGCACATGATGGGCTGGACCAACAAGCTCCACGTCCAATTACTCCAAAAAGTCTCGGAAGACATCTACATCTTCCGCAACGACACCAAGTACTCAGGCATCGACATGCACTTCCACACAGTCTACATCATGTTCCGACTGCGCACGCCCACGGGTTTCATGCATTGTATCCGCACGGCGCCGTCGCCTGGTATCCAGAGCGTCTTCGAAGGCAACAGTGGCTGGATGAACAACTTCTACTGGACCTACATGGACGCGATTCCGGACGCCATCACGGGTGACCTCACGGGCTGTCGCGTGTCATTCAGTGGTCTCATCTCGAGTCACATGGCGTTCGTGAACCGCATGATGCTCGAGATGGTCATGACGCTCGTCCGCGCCGAGCACTCGTTCATCATGCCGCTTTTCTTGGAAGTATGATAATTTGGCTCAAGTAAAATTATAATATATCAAGAAAAATGACCTCGTGAGCCTGTCTCTGTGGTCCTAGGTCATCTGCGTTAGTGTGATTCGAATCGTCCATCTCCTCTCTGTCGCTGGCTATGGACGTCTTGTCAACACTCGGATTGTGATTCAGCCCGTGGATGTCCACTCGGTGGGTACTCTTTTGCCGACTGAGAAAGCCTGGCTTCAGTTGTCTCGATCCACTTTGAGATGTCGGATCTTCGGGCAGGTTCGTTGCCCAGTCGAGCGTGTTCTACCTATCAGTCAGAGTTTCTCGCGAATCCAACACAAGCGCGATCTTCACCAGCGAAGACGCTTCCCGGATGAATCGTTATGTGGCCCAGTCAACGCTCGAGACATTCTCGGTCCTAGGATGAGTCAACGCGATGATGCAGATATAACAGGTCTCTTTGGCATCCTTCGAGCCACAGGTCGGAGAATCACTCCTAATATTCCGTCTGAGAGGACGACACAGACCTTCCAAGGACTCTCCAGAGGCCACTGAACCCAGGACCCAGGACCTAGCGGATGAGACGAGATGGAGGCTCGAGTCCGCCATGTGATTCGCCATAAAGAGGGATAAATGGCCAATGGGAGGAGCGAAATGGTGAATTTCGAACTCCCAAGACCGCGAGAGCGACGAGGACAAGCGCCATGGTGGACGCGCTGCCGATCCCCCTGTTGGAAATGGACGACCAGCTGATCGAGGAGAGCGAGCAGCTCCTGCAGGACATTGAGAGTTCGCGATTGAGTGAGGACGAGCGCTCGAAGCGGAGTCGCTCGGAGCGCCAGTCGCGGCAGCGTCGTCAGGTTAGTGCGGACGAGACACTTATCAGGTATCATAGAAGATGACGAGCTAATGGAGTGACTGTGATCCAGGCCAATCTAGAGCGCATGCGCGAACAAGTCAAGACGCTCCAATGGATCGTCAAGCACGCTGACGAGGTCCAGGAAGCCGAGACGACGCAATCTGCCACGCAGCTGGTGGATCCGGACACAGCACGAGTCCAGTCGTTTCTGCAGCGTTCGCTTGTACTCACACGCAAGGCCCGCAAGCTCAAGCACGAAGAGAGTCAAATGCGACGGCTCATGCGTGAACACGAGCTAGCGCAGAAGTTGCTCCGCTCGTGGGTCGAGCCGCCCAAAAAGAGTCCGTGGGAATTGGACATTGACGTGTGGAACGGGCTCTCGGCGGTCCATTTCAAGCCGTGGACGATGGATGACTGTGTGGAAGTGATGAAGGCGTCGCTGGAAATGATCCACGACCTCAGTCAAAACAAGGAGTTTGTCTCGAGTGGCTGTGAATTCATGGGCTGGACCGACCGCCGACGAGTCGATATCGAGACCTCGACCCTCCACTTTAGCTTCTCCAAATCTTTTGCCAATTGCGACACCCAGAGCGTGTTCGAGAACTATTGGGACATGCACTACACGGCGGAGAAACTCTGTCAGCACATGCTTGGATGGAGCAACAAGCTCCACGTCGAGCTGCTTCAGAAAGTGTCGGACGACATTTGCATTTTCCGCCGAGATGTCCATTACCCAGGGATTGATACACGCTTCCACACCGTCTACATCATGTTCCGACTGCGATCACCAAAGGGCTTCATCCACTGCATCCGGACAATTCCGACGTCGCTGACGCGGGAGACGTTGGACCCAGAAGGCGGATGGATGAATAACTTCCACTGGACCATGATGGACTACCTTCCAGACCCTGTGACAGGCGATCTCACAGGTTCTCGCGTCACCTTTAGTGGGCTCATCTCAAGTCCCAGCATTGTCTTTGTGAACCGCTGGATGATGGAGCTGGCCGTAACGGTGATTCGGGCAGAGAGCTCGTTTGTCAGTCCGATGTTTCTCTGTCCGTAGAAAGCCGAGAAGTGCTGTGTACGAACGGGGTTAAGTTATTCATGAAAGTAGATGCCTGTTGTTTGAATGCACATTTCGTGTTGAATCATTGTTACGCCAAAAATGTGAGTCCTCTGTCAGATATTGCTATCGGCCAGATTCAATTGTGACCCGCGGTGCTGGCGCACTCACTACAATTTCAACATCGTTGAGCGCATCACCACGCTGGAGCTGCTCGTGCTGCTGGCGCTTCATCTGCATCATACGCTCTCGCATACTCAGCTTTGGGATTCCGCTCTTGGCCACTACTGGCTTCCTCTCTTCCGAAGCCTTCAGTACTTCAAACTGAGCTGTACCACTCAGTTTGCTCTTCACTGCTTCCGTAAATTCTTTTTCCTATGGTCAGACGCCGACGGTTAGTATCACAGCGTTGCTGCGTAAACCATCCATGAGTCGCCACTTACCCCACACGCTGCTCGGACGTGTTGCAGCGTTTTTCTTGTGGCTGCCTTGCATTCAACAACCTTGCAGTTTAGAAGCGTACTCATATCCTCGAAGAAAGATTCATGGCCTTCCGTGACGAAGGATTTCAGGACGGTTTTGTCCATTTTATCGACGCATTTGCTTGCGTAAACTCCAGCCTACCGCGAGAATGGCGTCAGCATCACACTGCGAAATCAGCACATACAGGATCAACAAACTTACACAGCTCACAACTTGTGCATTCTTTTCAACTGCAGCAACCTGCAACAAGTTACGCAGTAGCTGCTCCCCAGCGCACTGACCAAGACATGCGTCGAGTCCCTACGATGAATTGATCCAGCATTGATCAGCAATTTCCTCGAACGATGAGAATATGATTTTACGCACCTCTCGCGCAAGATCACGGATAAACTGTTTCTCGTTCACGGTACGACCCAAAAGCAACGGAATGAATTCATCTACATGGCGTAACAAACATCGTTACATACGCGCAAAGGAAAAGCCATCAGCCATGTTTACTCACCGAAATGACGCGACGCATCACTGCCGAGGCACAAAACAATGTCTTGAATGCACAACAACGCATTGCGCGCCATCGCCGAGCGCAGATTGACCGCGGATGGACACACGATGCCCGTGAGCACCTGGTCACTATGTAAAACAGAGTCAGTCGTGATTTGGATGCAGCCAACCGAAGTCAACTTACAGCACTTCGTCGAGCTTTTCGCGGTGGTGGATTGCAAGTCGGCGGATCGTGTCGATGGCGGCATACTCACGCGCCCAGGAGACACTCTCATGGTCACTCGACTTGGTGGACATGGACGACGTCGACGCGGTCAGCACGGCATGCAGCAGGTCGATCTCACTCTCCAGTTCCGTCGACGGCTTGATCTCCTCCCGCGTCAATACTGTCACGACGTACAACTCGCCTTCTGGCGCGCCTTCCAGTCGCTTCTCTTCCTTGGCAAGCGTGAGTTCCGCAATCGGCAACTCATTATTTTCGCTCGTCTCGCTGGTCGTCGTCTCTGTGCGTCGTTCCGACCCACTCGACCGCGACACACGTCGCCGTTTCGATGACGTCTCGCCTTGCTGGAACTCGTGGTATTCCGTCACGAGGCGCTCCGGGTCGGCGGTCTTGTTGGGCGTCTTGCGAGGGTCCTCGAACGCCGGCGGGGCACTCGTGCCGCCACTGCAGAGGCCGTCGGCATTGAACCGCTTGAGCGCCGACCGCGTGAGTCGGAAGAGCGACGTCATACAGCGGCGGAGGGCAATGGTGGCGAGCGGCGCGGCCTGGAAGTCCGTCCCTATGACCACGATGGGACTCATGTTCTTTCGTTTTGTTTGGTCCGATACGGTACAAGACCAACATTCCGCGCGCTGAAACCTTTTCAAACAAGGCTTGTCCTACTTTACTGACCACACGAATACGAACATCTCTGGAAATAGACAGACAAACTATGGGAAAATTCAAAAATGGGTTGTGAGTGATGGTCACTAGAGTGCGGATAACTTTGTATCAGAGTTGAAGTTGCCCCTCTAAGAAAAGCGCATGACGAAGTGCACGACGGCGGTATATGTGCGTCAACGAGCGGAAGGAGCACCTCAAGAGGACGTAGAGACGCTCGTCATGAAGCCCGACCGCCTCATGCATCGCTTCTGGGGCGGCGCGTTCCCGCAGTCCCATCTACTGCCAGAAGACGAGCGGAATGTCGAGGTGCAACGTCGTGTTGACGTGCTATCATGACGGAATGAAGACTAACTACTTGTGTGTTAATGGACGCCGTAGGACCAGACGAGTATGTGGTTCTTTGGATCCGTGGAATTTGCGGCGCTACGGACGCAACTACGGCTCAAGTTGCAGGAAACACCCGCGATTACTCACAAACGTCGCCCCGCAGCCGACTATGATGCGCTAATTGAGCTCGTGGACAAGTATCTTCCGTATCTTGTTGCAGTACGAGAGCATGTTCTGTCGAGACACGCACCAACAGCCACCGCGGTATCCCCTGGGGTTATTGGAACGATCTTCCCTACTCTTTTTTATGGGTATGGCGGTATAGAGCTGCGTTCCGACCGATTTGTTGGCAAGGAACATCGTATCCAGTTTACAGTTCACGTCGAGTGTGTACTGGTGTTTGTCTTGCTTGGACAACTGTTTGCGCTAAAAGCTGAAGCGCAAGTTGAAGAAGGTCTTCGATTGCAGAGTGCATCGTTCACCGAGATTGCCGAATCGTCTTGGGCCAAAAGCGCACAATGCTTTGCACAAGTAAGCCATATTGCCGAAGAAACTCGACGAGGGTGTGTAGCTGGGGACCCTCTCGTTGCCTCGATTATCCGATTCTTTCAGAATATCTCCCAGTATGTGGTTGTGTTGGAAGGCATGATTCGCACGCACCGTGCATCTGCTCGCATAATGAGTGTACGTACTGCATTACCTAGGCTGATGCTCGAATGTATTTGTTTGGTAACTGGGTCAATGCACTGTTTGCAGCTTGTTCTGGTGGATGAAACGCCAGAGCGATTAGTCCGAAATGCTTCTGTTTGTGCCAGGCATGCCTTCACAATCGCCACGCAAGTAGTTGAAGCTTCACGGAGGTTGCCAGATACAGAGTACGTGTCCAATAGACATTGGCAAGAAAAAAATCTAGTAACAAGCTCTGTCCTCTCAGGCTTTCTCAACAGCTCGCCTGGGTCGCACAAACCTATCATACAAGGTGGAAGGTCATCCATTACCAATATGATCTAACGGCGATGCAACTCGACTTCAATTTAGGTACAGTCGTTCAGCAAATTGAGTGCAAACCCCAGTACTAATGTGGCGGAATGTTTGTGAGCCAGAACTTGCGATTCACCTCTGCGATGTCATACTACGAGAACGGATTGCGAACCCGCCAGATTGTGCTCCTCGTCACAGCACGTACTTCACTCGCATTTCACAAGAACTTCAGCTCGCGCACAGCTCACAGCTAAACGAGGTGATGAACGTGAAGAACACCCTCCGATCATTATGCCACGATCGTTTTGGTGTAACATGGGTGCTTGGGGCGTTGCCACAAGTGCTGGAAGTCAATTTGATTGATGTCCCATCTTTGGTTACACTGTTCGAGGATGAGCGGACTGAAACATTATACACGAGTGCAGCATACACGTTGGAAGTGCGCGCTATGGCTGGCGAAATCATTGGACACATCCAGAGAGCTATTGAACACAGCACGCAAGAATCATCTTCGCTTGCGAACTTCTCGGTAACTGCTGTGACGGAGACACCTAAGACACATATACTGATCCAGGACAAGGACAGTCGAAGTGAGGCAGACGCCAATGTCAGGCCTGCTAGCAGTGGCACTTCTCTGATGATCGGTGCATCTACAAATCAAGAAGGGGAAGATGATAATGGTATTGTGTGGAATCATCGCAATGAGACTACAACATCAGGTACAAGTCAAACAATCTCGAAGAATGCACAACTAGAATCAAGCTGGGTGACGATGAGCGTTGGTAACAGAACGCTTCATATTGAAAAAGCCACGAATATGCCTCGTCCGGCGACAGCCAATGCTGCAAATTACCGACGAAATGCTGTCGGGATGGCAATCCAAGAGTTCAGTGATGGTGTTCGTCCTCCTAGCACCAAGAAATCTCGGCCTTCGTCTTCCCCGTCATATCTTTCTTCGAAGGGAGGAAAACAACGTGGCGCAAAAGAAGGAGTGCTTACCTGTGTGCCAAACAGGATATCGTGTGCACTCTGTGAGCGGCGTTTTACTCGGCATAATCTTCCTGGAGTAGCGGTGATGAAGCGCATATTTGATCTGCGACGAAAGTGGGGAATGGTAATCCACGATTCCAAGAAATTCAATGCTGCCTCGGCTTTGTATGGTAAAGCAAGCGTCTGTCTGATGTGCCAAGATATTTTGACGTTTGAGGAAGAGCGGTTAATGCTTCCTACGTATCATGCGCAAGAAGAGTACATCGACGATGTGGGGATTATGATTTTGAAGGCGATAAAGACAAGCTGGACACAACAGCCACCCGAGTCAACTGAACTACTTCTGGACGTTGCTGTCAATCAGCGTGCAAGACAGTCATCGACAAACTTCGGTCTTGCTGCTCAAAACGCAACGCTAGCTAACTCTATTCGGACTGCCCATACAAGAGAGGAATATCAGCCGTGGTGGGAAGTCGATCTAGGCAACTATCACGTGGTACACAGTATCAAGATCTGGCTTCGAGATGATGCTCCACATCCAGACACCACTAACCGATTCAGTGGAAATTTCCGACACGCCATTAATCATGAGATCAGTAAGAGCAAGGTTTTTGCAGGTGCCAGCACGACCAACTCAATGATTCCAACGCTTCACCCGAATCTCCACTTGTATCCACTCTATCTCAGTGTATCGATGAAGACAGGCGTTGATCGTGACTTCGAAGACATCATCGCTAGCGCCGTGAGTTATCATTGCGTGCCTGAGAAGGCCGTTCAGCCGATCGTGTGGATAACCCCACTGAACTGTCGGGGTCGATTTGTTCGCATACAGGCTCGGAATATTGCCTATCTCCACATCGAAAAAGTCCACGTTTTCACAGCTCAGGAACGACGCCCAACCTACGACATCAAACAACGGCAATTTAATGCTCGAATGCAATTGAAACGAGCAGCATTCCGTGCATCGGTTATCAGCAAGCCAATCATCAGACCAGATGAGACTAGTGGACGGATACCTGGCCGCGCGGAGAGTTCTCCAACATCGGATAAGGCGTCCAAGCGCGATACCGCGCTGGTCGGGGGCCTTTTCTCAACTTTCGGTAACTCAGAGCTCGCTGAAAAGCGACGGATTTCAAGGCTGTACAACAAGTTCAGAAGTCTCCTTGATGCTCGAGCAAAATACGCTGTACGTGAAAAAAATTTGCCCGTGATATGAATAAAATCTCTAGGTCTTTGTCAAGAGTAGATCTAATTTGTTCTCCAGGGCGCTAAGCCGCTCCGTCATCTCAGCGAGTCTCGACATGGTAAGGTCATCCACACAAGGGGAGACGGGAAGCACTGGGGTCGGACTCTCGCTCTGGGCTTCTGGTTGAGACGTCTCGTTTGGCTCCTTCTCACCAGAGCTATTCACCTGATCTTCCTCATCATCATTGTTGCTGGCAATGTAGTTCGATGAGCCATTTACGAGAAACTGGATCGTTTGGGTGGCGACGACATCGGTGATGAGAATACCTGGGAACAATTCACGCAGTGTTGCTGTGGTCAAGCTCCACTCACCCGTGCTTGCTTTGATCGGTTGGGCCAGCAATGCTCTCTCAAGGACCGCAGGAATGATGCGACCGCGGTAAACAGCTCGTTTAATCTGCTGCTTCCTGTTGATTGTTGCAGGGTGTCGAAAGGTAGCGACAGCAAGACTCCAGTCATACATTATGTTCTCAAGTGTGCGTCGGAATGACGCACTTCGCTTGATCTTTGCGCTCTGCTCGGTCACTTCGGCGTACGAGTCCAAGACGATCGCCAGCATCATGTTGAGAAGCACGAGGCACACCACTACCATGTACGCCCAGTAGTAGAGCATCCCCACAGGAGCTTGAAGGTTGCGAATGATACTGTAGTCGAAATTCCCGAAAAGCATGTTGATACACGCTTCAAATGTTCGTGGCAAAGTGGAGAAATCCTCCACACGATCTCCGAATAGGACCATACCAGAGACGGAGAATGTCATAAAAATGACGATGAATACCACGAAGAACGCGGCGAACTGGTGCAATGCGTTGGCAATCGTGCGCGTCAAGATATTTAGGCGCGGATGGAAGCGGAACTGGGTCAAGATCTGCGCGCCTAGAGCAAACACACTAAGCATGGCGAGCAAGCGCATAGCTATTGTAATGTTCGCGACTTCTTCGAGTGCATCCGTCACAGCCAAGAGCCCAAGGCGTTCATCCGAGTTCGCATCGAATGTCTTGCCCGAAACCACAAGCCGCGCGAGGTTCTCACGGAATTCCTTGGTGTACATCATCGCGACCATTGAGAACCAGAGACCGTAGAAAGCAGCAACAAAGCCAGTAGAACAGAGATCAACGAGGCCCCATGACTCGATCTTGCGAAGGAAATGTCGTCCATCTTGACGAATAGCCTTGACAAAATGCCAAGCAGGATCCAGAATGGTGGCCAGGAAGCAAATACCGACAAGGACGTCGAGGGTGATCGCAGCAGTCTTTTTGTACGGATCGGAAATCGTCGGCGTGATGGTGGACGAGAGTTCAATGTACCCACCTTGGTGAAAATCGAGCTGAAGCTTGGACACCGTGTACCCTTGAAGCTCCCCGTTGTATGTCACGACCGTGATGACAAGCTGTTGGGTCGCAAAGTCTAGCCAGTCACCTCTCGCTTTGAGTCTGGCAATGACGTCGGTTGCTTCATATGCGGACGTATCGAAGCTGATAAGTACATTGCTGGTGTTGACATTCGCTGCATCGTAGCACTGAGGGTATAGCGTCGTGAGGAATGGCTGGGCTTGGCAAGGATGAATTTTCGCCGTGGTCGTCTCGAGATTGACAGCGCCAAGCACCTTGTTGAACATTGCGATACGTCCCCACTTATCTTGTGTGAGGGTGTCGTTGTTGTAGTCGGTCGTGATAAAGACATTCGGCACAAATGTGTTTGTGAGCCAGTCGAAGACGTCACTGATGGTCTGGATGTTCTCATACTTCATCGTCGTATCCGTCGTGCTCGCGTCGGTACCAGTGCTGTCAAGTACTGATGAGACCGAAAACGCTTGCTGGTACAGGGATTCGGTTGGCACGTGCTGGAAGAGCATCGCGACAAAGAGGCAGAAGTACACGACAGGGAAAGGAATCCCCAAGATTGCACGCTTCATATGTCGGTCATGACGCAACGTGCCGAGCGCATCTTGATACGATATCGTGATCTCCTCATCTTGAGGTGTCTTCAATACGGCGACCTTGGATTTCTGCTCTGATGCCATGATCCGAACCAAGGACGTGAACCGCGGCTGCACGGACGGGTAGGAAGCCGATTCTTCGATGTGGACACGCGTGATTTGCTCCAAGCTTTTTCGTCACGGCAGGCGAGTTGCCGAGTCACGAGGTTTCGCGTGGTTCCTTGACACTACCGATCTCGCCGTGAAAATAGATCCAACTCGTCGGTCAACTCCAAAGCGCCGTATATTTTGGTTAGTTATGGCGTCATTACACTACGAAACGATCGAATCTGACATCACATCGTTCTACTTTCGCACAATCTGGATCCCAGGAACTCCTACGCACTGCTTTCGTGTCATCACGTCGTATTCTTCTCCCTTCAGCACGTCATCGACAGCTCTGGCAACGTCTGGGATGATGCGACAGACACCGCGATTCACGTGATCCAGCTCGACAATGACATCGAAGACTGGGTTGCCGCTTCGCTGGGCCTGAACTTTGCTTTGCTTGTTCGAGGCCTTTGCGGCAGAATCCCCGACAACGACGTTTTGGACACCACCAATGAGCCCTTTCAGGTCTTGATTCTTGATTAATGAGCGGAAGTCACCATGTGCACTCGCAATGATCCGTGGACCGCGCTGTTTGACGGTTCCTGCAGAGTTCACTTCGGCCTTGCGACCGATTTCGTCAATGATGAGCGTCGAGACTGTATGGTTCTGCACACATTCAATCATTACACTGGCCTGGGCATCAAGCGAACGAACCATCATGCGTCGCGCCCAGCCAACACAACTATGAGGAATCAAACCATCACCACCAATTTCGTTAGAGGTGTCGACAATACAGACGTTCTCACCAGATTCCGAAACGCATCGCGCAATATCGCGAATGAGCGTCGTCTTTCCCGAACCAGGATGTCCGAGTAGGAGAATCGACTTCATTTTGTACTCTGACGCCATCAACAAGTCCAAGAGGAAGTTGCTGGCTTGCTCGAGCGCACGGCCAACACGCATGGTCATGCCGTAGATCTCCCCCGACTTGCTGCGCATGACTGATATACGATGCAGCTGGCAGTCGATACCAGCGCGATTATCGTCACCGATCTTGTACTCACCACCCAGGTTCTCAATGATTTCGTCGATCTCTGCTTTCGTCACGACAAATTGCTGACCATCCGAGCTCAAGGCAACACGTTCATCCTTTCGATACACGTGCGCCGTGCGTCCGACATCCAGACAGATATCCACGAGGTCATCTTTGATACCCGAGATATCAAGAATGGCCTGGCGATATCGTTCTGGGAGGACGGCGAGAAGCGGTTCGAGTTCACAGGTTGACTTGAGCTGAGGTGCTATACCTGCCTCACCAAGGCACTCGAGACTCCGGTGTTGGTACCCGCTAGATTTATCGAACCAAACAAGTTCTTGGTCTCCGTACTGCATCGAGAATCGCCATCGTCGACCCGTCATTTGGTATAGTACTGGGAGCATGCCGAAATTGGTGTGGTGTACGACGTGGCTTCTGTAACAATCTCTTAGGAATGTTGCGACGACTGCGGTGTGCTTGGCGACATCGTCCGTAAGAGATGACTCGGCTCGGTTTTTGACAAGATGGTAGGGAGATGTCTGGTTCCAATGGTACGCGACACGAAGCAAGTCGGCATCGCGGACTGATTTATCCACCATCTCTTCGTAATAGATCTGCAGATCGAGGCACTTCTGTAACTGGTGACCACCAAGGTGGAACTTTTTGACCTGAAGCTCGTGAGCTACCCAGCGAACACCATGAAAGACCTTGACGACCTTCTCTGTGGTGAGTAGCCTTAAGAGGACAGAGAAGAACTTGCTAAGTTGGTAGGTAATGAGTGGAATCACCCAAATCGAGTCTGGCGTGTCCTCCCACGCAAGCGTCATGGAGACAAGGCCGAAGACACTGGAGCGCAAAGCCTGGAAATGGACACCAACCACTTGGAATCCCTTGGCGATCTGCGCATCAAGATCAAGAAGAAGTCCTTCATACTTGTCCGAATAGAGGCGATAGTCGGCTTTCTGCACGTACGCGGGTGACGAAGGAGCCGTCGAAGCGACAGATGGTTCCATTGAGAGCGCGCTGACATTCTGAGCGAGGCGTTCTACGCCCATTGTGGCCAATTCCTTTCTCATCGAATAACCAGACGCTGTCTTGGCCCGCTTGGCGACCAGGGTTCTCCGACGTTGAACCGTTGGGTTGCTGCTGCCTATGGTGAATCCAGTGGGCACATACGCGCCAGAGGGAGTCGTGGCGGATGAGGACACAGAAAACGCGCTTCCCACGCTGAATCCGTTGGCGGTGCCAGTGCCATTTCCAGCGAACGCACCAATTCCGGACGGTGCCCCAAAGCGCGGCGTCGTGGTCGTGGTCGTAGGCGGTGGCGGTGGCGTGGTCATGTCTTCCAGTCGGAGTTCCTCGGGCGAGCAGTTGGCGTACTCGGGCTTGCAGCAGGTGCAGAGGTAGTTGCAAATGCTATAGGTCTCGTCCACCCTCGTCACTTGATACGGCGTCGTGCGCGAGCCCATGAGCTGCAAGTGAGTAGCAGTGCGTCAGCCATCTCCAACGGTCTCCGATATGCGAGGAGCTCTTTTCGTAATTACGATTCTACTCCCGCCAGGTCAGTGAGATTACTTTTATAGACGATATAGAAACCGAAAATAACGCTTTTGACCCTACGACAGGTTCATTCCGCCACCCCACGCTAGCAAGCTAGCAACGGCCGACGCGCTCGCGTGTCTTGGATCGACGATGGTGCTGCCGCTGCCCATGATCAAGCTGGGCGGACTCATCGTCCGCACGCTCACCAAGCCGCTGGCCAAGGTCGTCAAGTCCCGCTCCAAGGTGGACCTAGGACTTAACGCCGTGTGTAACAGTCTGGGCCAGCAGCAGCATCGGCTGCTCATCCGGTTCCACATGGGCTATCGCGGCATCTCCAACTACACGATCAAGGACCTGCCGCAGGACCAGGCCGTGGAGAAAGGCGCGGATCTCATTGGTGAGCTCATCATTTTCTCCGTCGCCGTGGGGGTCGCGTCGTTCGAGTACCAGCGCTCGAACGAAAAGTCCAAGGAGAAGGAGCGCGTGGAACAGGAGAAGAAGAGGAAACAGGAAGAGGTACGCACGCACAGCTGACAGCATCGTTTGCTCTTACGCTGTCTAATTCTCGTGATGTGTAGGACACGGAACGACGCTTTGAAGACCTGGAAGAGAAGGTCATCTGGCTAGAGTCGCAATTGGCGGCCATGGGCCGCATCCTCGAAGCAGACATGGAAAAGCGGATACTCACAGAGGAAGGCGCAGCGACCGTGCTCACACCCCCGCGCAGAGCCACGAGTGCGACGGAAAGCACGTCGACGAGCGAAGCCGCCTCGTCGAGTTCGCTGTGGAGTGTCACGTCGAGCGCCATCACGGGGCTCTTCCGGTAGTCAATCAAACGTAAGTAGAATATAAACGCCATGCCCTCATCAGACAGTGTGCATCCCTGATGACGGCAGAACAGGCAGTTGCAACGCCATGTGCCGTCGGAGCTCCTTCCGGATAACTTCGCCCCATCGAGGGAACATGTCCACGAGTTCTTGGACGAGATGAGGCGAAAGTCCGCACTGTGGACGAAGCAGGCGCGAGAATCCCCAGCGCACAACACTGACGCCGGACTCGTAGGTGCCGTTCTCACCGAGCGTTCGATACGGACGCACCAACAAAACGCTCGAGACGTCAATTCGAACGCGGGAGAGTGGATGGAACGGATACAGCGCGTCTTCTTCGACGTAATTGACCACAAAGACTCCGTGTGGCTCGTCGAGGTGCTCGGTCGGCTCAGAGAAATGCCAGAATCTCGCAAAGTTCTGCTCAATCTCGACGCCGATGGGCGTGGACACGAGGTAGTGGGTTTGCGAGGCCTCTTGCATTTCCAACCCATCCGATTCGCAGACCACCGTGACGTCCAAGTGCTCCCAGAACTCGAATTCCTGGTTGACGAGCGCAAAGCGAAGCTTCTCGAAGACTTGGTGGACGTCTGAGGCGGTGGGGAACGGTGTGACGTCGAACTGGATCAGCACATGGTCGCCGTTGCTTGCACTCACTGTATGTGTCTGTCGTTGGCTCTGGTCCAGCCGCATGTCACGTGTACGCTCGAGAATGTACTTCATCCCGCGGTCGAGCATCGGCACGCGCAAGGCGTTGAGTATGGCGCGCCGTTGCTCGATATCAGCTGCGAGACTGATGAAAATCTCAAGTGGATTGCGCAAATGCGTGGCCTACGACACCACTATGAGAATATCAGCCATTGAACCAGTGGATGATGGCCACGTACCGTCTCGTTGGACCAAATGGCCTGCACCCGTGCGAGTGCGACGTCGCTTTCGAGCAAGTCGTGATGCAGTCGGGCATTCTCCGTACACACTTTCTCGAGTGACGTTGTGTCAATCTCTGGTACATCGCCCCGTAGCTCGGTCAGCGTCGCATTGAGCTGCTTGACTTCGTCTTGCAGTGAAGAGATCTCATCCTAAAGGAACATATTCCTGACAGTCAACACAAAGAGAGTCTTGTGCACATGGCGCGCGACTCGTACCTTGCGCATGTAATACGTCGACTTGTACTTTTTCCGCGGGCGTGGCTCGTCCTCTGTCGCGTCCACAGTCTCGTCCACGACCAATTGTTCGTCGTCGCTCTCGGAACTCGTGCGCGTAGCGTCCGTCATCGCCGCTTGAGCTCTTTGCTGCCGAGTCATCATCTTGCCCATTCACGACACGTCGGACAAGAGGGGACGTCGTCTCCAATAGAGCTCCCTACCGTATTAAATTACATTTTTAATTTAAAATCAGACCATATTGAAATAATATACTGATTCAATGGAATTTAGAGGATGTTAAAACGTAAAAGTAAGGAATGCGATTATAAATTTGACTTTATCTCCTGTGGATGTAGTCCTGGACGGCTCGTCGGACGACTTCGCCCCACCTTGGGATCAGTTCCTCGAGTTCTCGCTCTTGCTCGTACGTGAGCGAGTACTGAGGTCGATGCATGCGCGTCATGGCCCATCGGACGATCGTCACGCCCTTGGAACCGTCTTCGCGTTGGATCGGTCGGACTAGTACAATCGCCGAGACGTCGATGCGTACGCGGTCCTGTGGTTGATACGGATACAGCGCGTCCTCGTCCGGTGTCTGGATGACCAAGACGCCGTGAGGCTCTTGCAGATACCGTGAGCTCGGCATAAACGCTCGGAATTTGAGCATGTTCTTGTCAATCCCGACACCTAGGGCGGTCGCCGAGATGTACCGAGCCTGCTTGACGGGCGCGTCGTCGGGGTCTTCCGCTTCACAGACCGTCAAGACGCCCAGGTGCTCCCAGAACTGGAACTCCTGGTGCGAGATGGCCAAGCACAGGCTCTCGAACGCGTGCTGGATATCTGAGACCGTGGGGAACGGCGTGACGTCGCACTGCATGAACACGTGGTCGCCATTCGGGTCCGTCCAGTTGTGAGTTTGCCGCTGGTTCTGGTCGAGACGCAGAAAACGCGTGCGTTCCAGCACGTACTGCACGGCGCAGTCGACTACCGGGGTCTTTAGCGTGTTGAGTGTCTGTCGTCTCTCGAACGGGTCAGCCGACAGTCGGATGTTCATGTCCATGGGATTCCGTGGGTTGGTCGCCTATCAAATCAAAGAGAAGTCGGTCACACGCCATTGCACATCGACGAATAGCCTACCATACCATCTCGCCCAACACGAGCGACTGCGTCCTGGCGAGCACGAGGCCGCTGTCCTGTAGCTGGTGGTAGAGCAAGGCGTTCTCGGAGACTGCTCGCTGCACTTCCTTCACAGGCTGGTACGACTGCATCTGCTGGAGCTGCTGCGTCAGCGCCTCGATCTGCGACTGTAGTGACGAGATCTCTGACTAGCAAGCACAGAGAATATGTGAGACCGACGCGCATTCGCCCGTGTCACGTACGACTCGGCACCTTGCGCGAGTAGTACGTCGACTTGTACGTCTTCTTGCGCTTGGGCGACGCCACGGCGACCTCGTCATCGCTCTCGGAGCTCGTGCGCGTCGCCTCCGTCACCGTCGACCGCGTTGTCGACCGCGTTGTCATGCCAAACGACCTGGTTCGAGGGATCTCACAGTTACCCATCCTTCGACTCTTCTCGTCAGATGTGTACCACCAACACTCCTGAATCCAATGGTGTTTAGCCTGAAGACGCAAGATCGCATTCCTTTTTACTATGCGTTATTTGCCTTGGATGTAGTCCTTGACCACGCGCCGGACGACTTCGCCCCATCGAGGGATGAGATCCACGAGCTCATGCTGCTTCTCGCGCGTCAGCGGACACTCTGGGAGACGCACACGCGTCATCCCCCATCGAATGACTGACACGCCTGGCTTGGGACTCCCCTCGGGGAACGCACGCACCAGGACCACGGACGACACGTCGATACGCACGCGTCCTTTGGGATCGTACGGATGCAACTCGTCCACGTCCACGTTCTGCAGCACGATGACGCCGTGCTCCGAGTCGAGGTACTTGGAACTTGGAAAAAGCTGCCGGAAGCGGATCAGGTTCTTCTCGAGATCGATGCCGTAGGGCGTCACCGAGATGTAACGAGCCTGCTTGGCCGGCGCGTCCTCGGGGTCGTCGAAATGACACACGGTCGTGACGCCCAAGTGCTCCCAGAACTGGAACTCCTGGTGCGCAATGGCCAAGTGGATGTTGTCGTAGACGTGTTTGAGGTCGGTGACATCGGGGAACGGCGTGACGTCGCACTGGACGAGCACTTGGTCCTCGTTGTCCTCCGTCCACATGTGCGTTTGCCGCTGGCTCTGGTCGAGACGCATGTGGTGCGTGCGCTCGAAGATGTACCGCATCGCGCGGTCGAGGACCGGGCCATGCAGTCCGTTGAGTGTGCGTTGTCGTTCTTCCAAATTCGTCGAGAGTCGGATCTCTACATCGATGGGATTCCGCGGGTTGGTCGCCTAGCGAGTCCGTCACCGCATTAGATCGCATGGAGCAGGAGCGTGGTGATGACGAGCGCGACTTACCATGTCACCAAGCACGAGCGAGTGCGTGCGTGCAATGAACAAGTCGCTCTTTTGCAGTCGGTCTTGGAGTACGGCGTTCTCCGAGCACGCGCGATAGACGTCCACAGCCGTCACGGGCTGGTGCGCCTTGACGCGCTCAAGCTGTTGCGTGAGCGCCTCGATCTGCGACTGGAGCGACGAGATCTCGGACTGCAAAGCACACGGACGAGAATAAGTGAGACTGTCATGACGTCACGTCACGTCGGACGCGTCACCTTTCGCGAGTAGTACGTCGACTTGTAGGGCTTCTTGCGCTTGGGCGACGTCACGTCGCCGTCGCGAGCGGCCTCGTCATCGCTCTCGGAGCTCGTGCGCGTGGCGTCCGTCGGGAGGAATGCAGCCATGTTTTTGTTATCGTCTCGACACACTGATGATAAACTAACAGCTGATTCGTAAAAGATCAGATTGAATTGTTAAAATATCGATTCTTATCGTAGCTTTGGAGGTTTCGGCTTAGCAGCACCCTGGCGAGTACGACAACTCTCCTATGTCGCTTCCCTACACGTATGTGAGATGTCCTGGGTCTTCAAAGGAGCAACCTGCTTCGATTAGCGAACACCTTATGCCTTTCGGCGGCAAATCCGTCGGACACGATGCCTTTTCCTTTGTTTACGAAAGCCTAGGACGGCCACGTTCACTCTTTGGCCATGTAGCGACGGATCGACTGGCGGAAGACTTCACCCCATCGAGGGAACATGTCTACGAGGTCCTGCTTCACTTGGGGCGCCAGTTCGCACTGGATACGATGAAGGCGCGAAAATGTCCAGCGCACGATGCTCACGCCCTCCTCGAGCGTGCCATCCGCGCTGATGTAACGGTACGGACGACAGAGAATCACACACGAGATGTCGATGCGCACGCGACGGTCCGGTTGGAACGAGTACGTCGGGTCGTCGTCGATGAACTCGATCACGTAGATGCCGTGCGGCTCGCTCAGATGCTCGGACGATTCGGCAAAGCGCCAGAACCGAGCCACGTTCTGTTCAATCTCGACGCCAAAGGGCGTGGCAATAAGGAAACGAGCATGGGACGCCAGTTCATTCTCCATCCCGTCGGAATCGCACACTGCCGTGGCGTTTAAATGCTCCCAGAACTGGAATTCCTGGTGGGCCACGGTGAATTGAATCTTGTCAAACACGTGGCGAGTATTGGTGATGTTTGGGAACGGCGTGACGTCGAACTGGACAAGCAAGTGGTCACCGTTCGTCGCATCCACGGTGTGTGTCTGTCGTTGGCTCTGATTTAAACGCATGTCCCGCGTGCGTTCGAGAATGAAGCGCAAGGCGCGGTCGAGCACTGGCGCGTGGAGGGCGTGGAGTGTCGCGCGACGCTGTTGTGCGTCTCCAGCGAGTCGGATATATGTCTCCAGTGGATTGCGCATACGAGTAGCCTATGAGATCAACATATACATGTCAGCGACTCCTTCATAACCGACTTGATAAGGCAACGGACCGTCTCATTGGACCAGATCGCTTGCATCCGCGCGAGGACGAGGTCGCTCACGTGGAGATCCTGCTGCAACACGGCGTTCTCCGTGCATGCGTCCTGCAGTGCAGCCCTGTGAACTAGATACTGTTGTGGCTGGAGCTCCGCGAGGCGCTCGCTGAGCGTCTTGAGCTCTTGCTGAAGCGTCGAGATCTCGGACTAATAGGGACGTCAATCGTCCACCATAGGGCCACACAGTGGACGCGTACGGTACCTTGCGAGAGTAGTACGTGGATCGGTACTTCTTCGTCTGCGGCTCCGTGTCCTCCGTCGTGGAACTCGTCGTCTCGCTGTCGCTCTCCGAGGTGGCGGCCGTCGTCTTCCGGAGAGCCATTGTGCTTCGGCGGATCAAAAAATGAGACGCAAAAACGACAAGGGAGGAATTCGCACTGAGATAAGACATATGTATCTCAGAAAGAAGTGTTCTTTTGCTCTCAAAACCGTCATAGAAGTCTGAATTGTACTGATATAACGATGTTAAATAAACACGAAAATGGAGTGTACAACCACCCATTCCGAGTCGATTCCATCATGCCTGTGGCCCAAAACATGGGATTACTACTGCTCATTGTGTGCCGATCAAGGGCTTTTCCATGGCCAACATGTGAAGAAATCACCTCTCACCTTAATACTTTAAAAATCCTATTAGTTGTTTAGTGTCCTGGTCGATGGGCGTCGACGTACTCTCGCACGACCTTCCGCAGCACTTCACTCCACTGCGGATAGAGATCCACAAGCGCCTGTTGCTTCTCGGGTGACAGAGGAAAGTTGGGTCGATGCAGTCGCGAAAACGCCCAGCGGAGGACACTCACGTCCACGGAATCGCTCTTGGGACGGTCGTCTGTGGATGTCTGCGGGGTCTCCAGCACCAAAATGATTGCCGAGACGTCCATCCGGACACGATACTGCGGTTGATAGGGATAGAGCTCGTCTTCGTCGATGAAATCGACCGTGATAACGCCGTGTGGTGCGTCCAGATGCGTCGCCTTGTCCGCATAGCGATAGAACATGGCCATGTTCTTCTCAATGTCGACCCCATCCGGAGTCGTCGAGAGGTAGCGCGACTGCGAGGCCGGCCGGCCGTCAGTGTCCTCCGAGTCACAGACTGTTGTGACGCCCAAGTGGTCCCAGAACTGGAACTCGCGATGCGCCAGCACCAAGTGGATGTCGTCGAGCACTTGCTTGATACTTGCAACGTCCTTGAACGGCGCAACGTCGCACTGGACGAGGATGCGGTCACCGTCCGGCGTGCTAAAGCCCTGTATTTGCCGATGGGATTGGTCATACCGCAGGTTCTTGGTACGCTCGAGTATGAATTGTGTCGCCGTGTCCACTTTCTTGTGATACAAGCCATCCAGTGTCTGTTGTCGCTCGAAGGGGTCGGCGGAGAGACGAATGGTGGTCGCCAATGGATTCCGACAGTGCCTCGCCTAGTCACACAACGCCCATTAGCTAGAACGCCATCGGAATCGGAATCCACACCGAACACAGCGCACCACTTCGCCCTGTAGGATGGAGTGAGCTCTCGCCAGCACCAAGTCGCTCACGTGTAGGTTCTGATGCAACGACGCGTTTTCCACACACGCACGTTCGACGTCCTTGACCGTCACGGGCTGCTCGTCTATCAGTTGCTCTAAACGCGCGGTCAACGCGTCAATCTGCTGCTGCAACGATGCAATCTCGTCCTGGAAACCCACTGAATGAGACCGTCGAACACGCTAGAAGACGTCGTTGCGACGCACCTTACGCGCATAATACGTCGACTTTTGCTTCTTGGTCTTGCGTGGCGCCGGGCCGTCCACTGATACATACGATAGGCGCTCGTCGTCGCTCTCGGAGCTCGTCCGGAGCGCGTCCGGGGTCCACGCCTTGGCCTCGCGTCCTCGCATGGTCTCTGCCAAGCGCCCACTCTTTTCCCAAATATTACAAATGTGATATTTACATATACGTTATTTCGGCTGGCGTCGCCGCGCTTCAACGTACTCGCGCATGATCTTGCGGAGAGCTTCACCCCAGCGTGGATAGATATCCAGCAACTCCTGCTTGATGGCTGGCGTCACTGGGAACTGCGGACGATGCAGCCTCGTGAACGACCAGCGGAAGAGACTCACGTCAATCGAATCGGACTGGTTACCTAGTGGCCGAGGCCTTTCGACCACCAGGACGACGGCCGACGGGTCCACACGCACGCGAGACTGTGGCTGGTACGGATACAGCGCGTCTTCTTTGATGGACTCGACGATGATGACGCCGTGCGGCTCGTTCAGGTACGCCGACGACTCGACATAGCGTTGGAACTGCGCCATGTTGACCTCAATGTCGACGCCACTTGGGACAGAAGAGAGGTAGCGAGCGAGACACGCCGGTCGACGCTGGTCGCCTTCGATATCACTGATCGTGGACACGCCCAAGTGTTCCCAGAACTGGAACTCGCGATGCGACAGCGCCAGTTGGAGGTCTTGGTGGACCTGCTCCACACTCTCGACGTCGTTGAATGCCGTGACGTCGCATTGGACCAACATCAAGTCGCCCTCGAGGGTGCTGAAGCTCTGTATTTGGCGGTGGGACTGCTCCAGATTCATGTATTTGATACGTTCGAGAAGCAGCTGGATGGAGTTGTCCAGCTTCGTCTCGACGAGGGCATCGAGGGTGCGTTGGCGGTCAACGGGGTCGGCCGACAGTCGAATGTTCATATCGAGAGGGTTCCGCGCATGCGTCGCCTGAAGAAAGGTGCCTGAGTCAGTATTAGTGCGCTCGGTGAACACAAACACGCCGTCTTACCACTTCGCCGAGCAAGACGGAGTGTGCTCGTGCCACCACGAGGTCACCCTCGGTCAGACTGTGCTGCATGGTGGCGTTCTCTTCACGCACGCGCTGCGCACTCTTGAGCGGCTCGGGCTGCTCGTCCTGCAGTCGAGCCAATCGCCTCGTCAGTTCGTCGATCTCTCTCTGGAGCGAGGTGATCTCGGACTAGAGGCCAAGTATGTGAGACCATCAATTCCTCCCAAACGTGACCTTTCGAACCCACCTTGCGTGCGTAATACGTCGACTTGTACGGCTTGTGCGTGTGCGATGCCTCGCTGGTCATCGAGACGCAGGGCACACGTCCATCGTCGCTTTCCGAGCTCATGGACGTCGCGTCAGCGGGTGAACACGTCACCTCTCGTCCTCGCCTGAGTGTCATCCTTTTCCGAAATGTTACGTTTGACTTTCCGTATATTTTACCTTTTTACGATTTTTGGCCTCGCTGGCGTTGACGGGCTTCAACGTGCTCGACCATGATCTTGCGTAGTGCGTCGCCCCAGCGTGGATAGAGATCGAGGAGTTCCTGTTTCATTTGTGGCGTCACGGGGAACTGCGGATTGTGGACGTGTGTGAAGGCCCAGCGGATGAGACTCACATCGATCGAGTCCGACTTGGCTTGAGTCGGCGGACGAGGCCGCTCGACCATCAGCACGACGGCCGACACGTCCACACGCACGCGAAACTCGGGTTGGTACGGATACAGCGCGTCTTCGTCGATGGATTCCACGACAATAACCCCATGTGGCTCGTTGAGATGGGTGGACGACTCGGCAAAACGCTGAAACTGCGCCAAGTTGACCTCGATGTCCACACCACCAGGGATAGAAGAGAGATAACGAACATGCGTTGCGGGTCGGCGCTGGTCAGTGTCGGTGTCACAGATGCTAGAGACGCCCAAGTGTTCCCAGATCTTGAACTCGCGGTGCGCGTACGCCAACTGCACGTCTTCGAAGACTTGTTGCACACTCTCGACGTCGTTGAACGACGTGATGTCGCTCTGGATCAACATCATGTCTCCTTCAGGAGTGCTGAAGCTCTGCACTTGACGGTGGCACTGGTCAAGGCTCAGGTATTTGATGCGTTCGAGAACGAACTGCGTCGAAGTATCCAGTTTCGCCACCAGCAGGTCGTCAAGAGTATGTTGACGGTCGTCCGCGTCCGCCGGTAGCCGGATGGTCATCGCCAATGGGTTCCGTGGATACGTCGCCTACGAAACGAACCCTAGCAATCAATACAAGCCTATCAAATGGAGCAAAGTGCAACGTACCAACTCGCCGAGGATGAGCGAGTGTGCTCGTGCCAACACGAGGTCGCTCTCGGCCAGACTGTGGTGTAGCGTCGCGTTCTCTTCCCGCGCTCGCTCGACATCTTTGATTGTCACGGGCTGCTCGTCTTTCAGTTGCTCGATTCGCTTGGTCAGTGCGTCGATTTGCTCTTGTAGCGACGAGATCTCGGCCTAGAAAGCGTTATGTGAGACCGTCGTTCGTCCGTAATCCTCGCGTTTGGACGCACCTTGCGCACGTAATACGTCGATCGATAGGGCCTGCGCTTGCGAGACACCTCACCTGCCGCCGATGCATTCGCCACGCCCTCGTCGTCGCTCTCCGAGCTCGTCGGCGCCGCGTCCAGCGACGAAGGCGTCGTCTTGCGTCCTCGCATGGTCACTGATAGATAGATGACGCACACTCGTTTTCCTAAATTTTAGGTTTTCCAGCTGACCCGGCTCATATACATGACAGAAAAACAGATCGACCGAAGTCCATGGACACCAGCGAGGACGAGCGTAAGCGACGCAAGCGCAAGAAGTACACACCGACGCATCGCGCGCGCAAGGTACGCGTTCGTTCTGCGTGGAAGCGCGCGAGTCCGATGGCCTAACGCGGTCTCTAGGTCGAGATCTCGTCGTTGCAAGATCAGATCCAAGAGCTCACGACGCGACTCGCTCAGCTGCAAGCCGAGCAGCCGCCGACTGCGGACGACGTACAGCGCGTGCTTGAAAAGCGCACGATTCTACAGAGTGGCTTGCGCGCGAGCGATCTAGTGCTCGCACGAACGCACTCGATCCTCCAAGGCCAAGTGGCAGCGCATCAACGGAACCCCTTGGAGCGCGTCATCCGGTTGTCAGCTGATCCGATTGACCGCCAGCGCACACTGGACGACCATTTCGCAAAGGCACTGGACTCGGCCACTGAATTTGCGCTCGAGCGCGTCCGATACCTGGATTGTGAGCAATGCCATACGCATTCCCGGAGCTTCAGTACGCCCGAGGGCGACTCGGTCTTGATCCAGTGTGAAGTGCGGGCGGTTCTTGGCGTTGAGAGCGTACGACAGGCCTACGAGTCGGTGCATTTGGCATTATTGCACCGCGAGTTCCAGTTCTCGGAGCGCTTGGGCGTGACGACAATCTGTGACACGGACGGCATTCAAGACCGACCAGCGTCCTTGGCTCGTTATCTCTCGACCATCGCCGACAGTGTGGACATCGAAGTCAACATGGCGCAGTTCCATCGGTACGTCGAGTCGTCTCCGTACCTTGATGCCCCTCAAGGCGTCATCGTGGTCGAATCCGTCGATGAAGACGTGCTGTATCCGTACCAACCCGAGACGCGCGTGCGGGCGGACATCTCTGCCGTCGTGCTGGTCTTCGAGCGACCTCGAGCACACAGTCACGTGCCGGATTCGATCGACGTCACGGTGATTCGCTGGTCGTTTACTCGCTTGCGTCATCCACAGTTTCCTGTCCCGCCCGAGAAGAAGCAGGAACTCATCGACGTCTATCCGCGGTGGGGCGAGACGCTGAGCAAGATAATCCGCGAGTACGTGGATGCTCGGCGACGGTGTCAGCGATAGATGACGCAATGGGCAGTGTATCCACGTAATTCTTGTCGCACCTGCCTGTCGATGCACTGCCTTTGCCTCGAATGACGGTGTGAGCATCGCGACGATCTCTGAATACCATAGAGCTGTCGAATAATCACGATGACTGGTTTACGCGAAACCGGAGAGTTATTGTTAAACCGCCAAGTGCAATAACTTATTGTGTGGATACACCTTTCCTCCACCTGCGCTCAAGTGAAAGAGGAACATGGAAGACGTCGATGAGGACCATGAGGAGTGCTGCGAAGCCAAACGCGACTACTTCGAACACGAAAGAAGCCTCAATATGAACAGAAGCGCCACTCTTCTGAACACCTTCTCGCCGTGTTTATCGTCCCGCAGATAATGTAGACGCGAAAGAAACACAAGCGATGCGTCATGGTGGTCGAGCATCTGATCCGCGATCAAGTTCCCGTCTTCCATCGTGGAAGACGTGCAAGTTCCACAGAGGGCATTCACATGGCACTCTCGCATCGCGAGTTCCAATTCACCGAGCGCTTGGGCGTCTCCACCATCTGCGACACTGACGGTGACCAAGGTCGCCAGGCGTCTTAGTTGCGCTACATCTCCTCCATCCCTGGCGGCGTCGACCTGGAGGTCGACATGGCGCAATTCCATCGCTACGTCGAGAAATCGACGCATCTCAACGCGCCACAAGGCATCATCGTCGTCGATGGTTTTGTTAATCCATCGACGTGGATGCGCTGTATCCGTACCAGCCCACGCTGCGTGCCCGTGTGGACGTGTCTGCTGTTGTGATGGTCTTCGAGCGTCCTCATCCGCAAGGAGGTATCTCGGGATCGATCGACGTCAACGTCATCCGCTGGGCGTTCACGCGCCTGCGTCGTCCACAGTTTCCGGTCACGCCAGAGAAGAAGCAGGGGCTGTTACATTTACCCTCGATGGGGCGAAGCGTTGAACAAGGTTCTGTATAAGTATGTGGACCCCGGTCGTCGACCACAACCGTAAGAGCCGAGAATTGGCGGGTAAGATTCATTTTCGCACATAACAAGAGGCGGGTGTGCGCTTCTTCATATCGTATTTGTTTTCCTAATGATACGGGCTGTCTGTGTTCTCTCGTGCCAAACTGTTCTGCAGGATGTACTCTTGCATTGCACGACGCAGTGCTTCGCCCCAGCGTGGATGCAAGTCCAGTAGTTCCTGGGTTTTCTCCGGCGACAGCTTGCACTGCGGTCGATGAAGTCGAGCAAATGCCCAGCGAATAACGCACACGTCCGCCGATCCGCTCGCATTCGCTGGGGTTTTCGGTTGCTCACACACCAGCACGGCCGCCGAAACATCCATCCGCACGCGTTGCGCAGGGCTATACGGATGGAGCAGGTCTTGATCGACGAAATCCACGGCCACGACGCCGTGACCCTGCTGAACATGCGCATTCGGTGCTTTGCTGCTACTGAAGATGACGAGGTTCCGCTCCACGTCGACGCCGCCGGGCGTTGTGGAGAAGTAGCGCACTTGACTGGCGGGGGAGGTGGCGTTGTCGTCCGTCTCGCCAATTGTCGTGAGGCCCATGTGTTCCCAGAACGCGTACTCTTGATGCGCCAAGGCCAACTGCAACGCGTTAACGACTTGTTGCGTCGATAATACGTTATAGAACGGCATCACGTCAAACTGCATGACGATTGAATCACCTTGTGGTGTTATGAACGACTCGGTCTCTCGGAATTGGCGATCACGAGGTGTGAACCGCGATCGCTCGAGAAGGAACCGCGTCGCCCAGGCGAGCTTCGCGGGCCGCAGAGCAGCCAGCACTCGACGTCGTTCCTCGAGATCCACAGGCATACAAATGGGCGTGGCGAGTGGGTTTCGTGGATGAGCTGCCTGGAGTCGCAAGCAAAGTCAGACAGAGCCAATCGGTGCACAAGTGCTCTCACTGCATACCATCTCATGCGACAGCAACGACACGGTGCGAGCCGTTACGAGATCGCGTTCAAACAAACTCTGTCGTAACAGGGCGTTCTCTGCACACGCACGTTGGGCTTTGGAGATGACGAGCGCTGGATGCTCCGCTTGCAGCTGCTCCAGTCGCTTGGTGAGGGTCTGTAGCTCGTGCTGCAGCGACGCGCGCTCCATCTACAGCCACAAACAGACAGCGTCAAGACTGACTGGCTTCCTGTCCTCCTCGTCCTCTGTGTGCTCACCCGACGCGCTTCATACGTCGATCTGGGTCGCTTGGGCCGCGGACTTGTCCCCATTGCGGCACTTGAGGAATGACTCCAAGCAGCCACCCAGTGCTCGTTGATGGAAGAATAATCATCGTGTGGCGATTACGCGGTGATTATGCTGGTGCTTGAAGATGGGCAGCGGCTGTCTCACGTGGTCGATGGTCTCACTTCGACAACTATCATGATGCCTCTCGAGGGCTCCTGTGTGACGGGAAAGCTCCTAAATCTGACCCCAGATGGGTACATATCCTGACGTTCGTTTCTCCTTGTTAGCGCTAGTTTAGATAAGGTGTATTTGAGAACGAAGGCGAGCAGCTAGCTGGAGTTACATGAGGCTCGAGTGTCGAATGCAAGCACAAAAAGACGGTTAGCACGTTTGCTCCTTGCACAATCGATGAGGTATTTGCTATGGACGCACGGGGGGTCGTCGAACTTGATTTCTAGGTCGAGCTACCGTGTTTGGGATCAAGGAACCCATGACAAGAGAGCTGTTCATCAGACCCACAAACGCACAGCACGCGAGTGCGGAGCTCGCGACGTCGTGGATTTGACGGCGATTCCTCGAAGATGACTGGCGACTGTCTCATGAGCGCATTTGGACGTACCATTTGGGTGGCGATGGCGTCTCCGGAGCGTCGTCGGTAGGCTTTTGCGGTGTCGGAGGTCGCAGCATTTGCGCCAAGACAGCGGGAGATGGTGGGTTCTTCACAGCCAGGGGAGGAGTCGTCGTGGCCTCGGACGCCTCGCGGGTCTGCAGCTTCTTTCGCATCGCTAGAACAGTCGTCTTGAGCGTTTCCATTTCTTCTCGACGTGCCAAAACCTGTTGTAATTGACTCTGGATGCTCATGCGGGCGGCGTTGACGCTCTGATACTCAGCACGTAGCTCCTCCAGCTGCTTCTCCAGTGCTTCTTTGCGGCGTCGCATTGTCGTCAATTCCTCGTCCATGCGATTGAGCTTCTCAATCTACTCGTGCACGAGTCAGACACAGACCAAAAGGCACTCTTTCCTGCTCGCCACTTACCAAATACGCCTGTGGCTGGTGCAGATGCGCGAGCTGGTGCTTCAGTCCTGCGATTTCAATCGCCAGCTGTGCGTGATCACGGGTCTTGAACTCAAGCTGTTGACGCAGTTCCATCGCCTCCTTCTGCGCTTTGACCACACGCTGAGCGAGCAACACGCTCTGCTGGAACTGGACCAACACAACGAGTTAGTCCTCTTGACTTCCACCAACATCGCATGGACGCGCGTACCCTTCGTTTGGTGGTCGTTGGGATGGCACCAAATGTCTTGAGCACGTCGGTAACGGGCTGAGTATCGTCCAGCACCGCCCCTGTTTGCAGAATCCCATCGTCCAGATCCACTTCCAGTTGCTCGTACTCCTGCAACTTGGTCGTCTACTCACATACACTCGCGTCAGTCTGTGTCGTCATCACTTGATCAATTCTATCTGACCTACCTGGGTCTCGAGCGAGGCTTCCAACTGCGTGATCCGCGTCGTTGACGTTGCTTCCAGACGTGCAAACTCCTCTTGATGCACTTGCACTTTTTGTTCGAGCATCTCGACGTGCAACTGAGCACTTCGTAGCTCCTTTGACCGCTCTTCCAGAGACAAAGCAAGCTGGTTCATCTCGAAGTGCTTCATCTTGAGCTCGTTGCGTAAAGACGCAAGCGCCACACTGTGCGTGCTCTCCAGTCGCGTACGTTCCAGGATCTGCTCGTCGAGTGTCGACTGCACCGAGTGCAAGCGCGTCTGCAGCAATTCAATCTGTTTGAGTGCGTCGTCGCGTGCGTCTTTCAGTAGGCGGTTCTCACGCTCATTGACCACTTGCGACGTGTTCCGGATCGCCTCGATCTCGCGCTTGGACAGCTCAATCATTTTGTGAAGCTCCGTCTCGAGCTGTTTCTCAAAGTGCAGTCGTGTTTCCTCATGGACGTGAGCGAGTGCTTGTGTCTCGTGACTCTGCGTGGTCGTCAGTGCCTCGATCCGCGTCTGCATCTCTTTCTGTTTGGCCAGTAACCGTGTCTCTTGGTCTTCGAGCTGCCTCTTCATGTCTTGGAGAAACGCCTTGTCCGCCGTCAACAGCGCCACTTGCTGCTCTAACGCCTCCATTTGCGTCACTACCAGTGCGTACTTGTCCTCAAGGACGCGGTGTTTCTCCTTGGCGTGCTCGACTTCTGCTTGTAGACGCTCGTTCTCGCTATACACGTCAACCGTCGGCCGTCGCGTCTCGCTCTCTTGCTTCTGCTGCGCCTCTTTCAGCAACTCCAGTTGCGCGTAAAGACTTGTGACCTGTCGTTCCAACTCGTGACGACTTGCTTCCGACAGCTCGAGTTCGTGCTGAAGACGCTGCTCCTTGGCTTCGGCCACGCGGTTCACCTGCGCGATCTCCTCGCTCGCCGTCGACGCGTGCGTCTTGTAGCTGGCACAGAGCTGCTGCAGAGTCTCGAGTTCCTTGCGTGTCGTCTCCAACTCGCGCTCGACTGAGCGGACTTTACGATGCACTTGGAGTTGAAGCGCTTCCTTGACCGAGAGTTCACCTGCGTCCTGACGTCCTAGCTGCTCCGCAAGCGCGTCGCTGATCTGGAGCTCGTGCAGATGCGTCTTCTCCATCTCCAGACGCTTGCGAACCTCCGCCAACTCTCTCACGAGCGTCTCTTTCTCGCTAGCATGGTCCTTTTGCGCCGTGGCGAGTGCGTTTTCCAGCTCGGTTCGCTGTCGCTCCCACTGCTGACGCTCGTCCTGCACCGTCGCCTCGAGTCGGCGATGCGCCTGCGTCGTCACCGTCAGCTGCGTGCGGATCTTGTCCACTTGCGCTTCGTAGAACTTGCGTAGCATGTCCTGTCCGCCTTCTCCGTCCGTCACCAGTGGGCGGACGGTCGTCTCAAAGCCACTTCGACTCCGCACTTGCAGCTGGTCGTCGAACGTCGGACGCCGTCGCGTGGCGTCATACTTGCCAAAGGACCTGGGCAACGACAGATCGCTCGAGAGACTGTCGCTGGCCGAGTCGGAGCGCAAAGGAGTCAAGGCGAGGTCGAATTTGGACTCGCCGTCGCCGTGCTCATCATCGTCGTCGTCGTCGAGGCGCTCGCTCTCGGCGGGTCGCTCTTGAAAGGCGAGCTCGTCAATGCTCTGCAGCTGCTGCGAGAGTCCCAACTGCATCGCCAGACGCCGGAAACTGCGCGTATCCGCGTCATTCTCCGTCTCCTCTTGACTGCGCCGCATCTTCGTGTCCTTTGGAGGTCCTCAGTGGATCTTTGATGGACAAAGTCGTGTAGAAACACATGAAACTAGGACCAATTGAACCTAATCTAGTGTTTACATCCTCGTTTCCACACCCGATTCGGTCAAAACGCCTAATTATAGATCCTGAAAGGACACAAATGGCTTCATCCCCTCTCGAGTCCCACGTGACTCGGGATTGACTGCGATTGCCTCGCGTAGCAGCATGAAGAGCAGCCACACGCCGCCACGGGTGCGTTTATATGCCTCGCACGCCTCTCTCCTCGCAGTCGGCGTGCTCATCCGATCCTTCCTGCTCTTGTAGATCGCCGGCAAAGTCTTTGGCGACTCGGAACGCGCGAGCTCGTGCCTCACGTTCGACGCGCGTCCGGTGACCCCCGAGGAAGTGCGTCGCTACCGCAAGTCCTATTTCGCCGAGCCAGGCGCACGCATCGCCCATCCAGGCCTCATCAACGACCTCAAGCAGATCGATCCGCTCACCAAGCACGGCGTGAGCACGAGTGGGTCCCATCATGTGCTCGACGTCCTTGCCAACGCGCCCGCCACCGAGTACCAGCGCATGCAGCAGCAGCGCTCGGAGTCCACGTACGCCAGTCTGAAACGCGAGCCACTCGGTCGCTCGTACTCACGAGGCCACACGCTGCCCGCGCATATGACCAAGCCCGAGTACGCCTTTGGGATCAGTGGGACGTTTGGCGAATCGGCCAAGGAACTACTCTATCCAAGCACGACGTTGAACAACAAGCAGGACGTCGAGTTGTACAAGCGCTCGCATGGCGCAGTGGCTCCAGGCGAGCAGAAGAACCGCCAGTATCAGTGGGATAACGCCAAGATCGACCCCGCCAAGTACCGCTTTGGTGTCAAGACCATCTCCCTAGGCAGCGATGGCCTCGGTGCCGCGACGTGTCTGCGTCCAGAGATAGATGAGAACGCGAACAAGCCAGTGGTGACGGTGAAACAGGTCGAGGAGATGCGCAGCACGTACGATCAGCTCGGGAAGCCGCGACATGTCAGTGCTGCGGCGACGAATCTCCCTTCCGACCACGTCTTCGGTGTTAAGCTCAGTAAGGACGACGAGACGGCGCGTGGCTGCATCCAGGGATACTACACCGAAGACGAGCAGCAGCCTGACGCGGATTTGGGCCGGCCTGTGAGCTACGGCTGGCATAACGTGACGCCTGAGACGCGGAGCTTTGGTGTGCCATCGATCCGCTCAGACATCCCGATGCCGTCGCGTCGGTCGATCGCCGACTGTCAGAACTATGGCGATGACTCGAGCAGTAAAGAGCTCTTGTACCCAGAGGAGTTTGCGTCCAGTGGCATTCAGGATTCGGAGTTCGCCGTGCCACGCGACAAAACGCAGCTGCGGGCCATGTTTGAGCAGATCGGGTACAAACTCTCGGACGAATACTTTGCGTTGGTCTGGAAAGACACGAGCAAGTCGCATCCAAACGCTGCGAGTCTCGTGGCGTTCCGCGATGCGTTGAATCGGTTCCTCGCGGCGGAAGACATGGGGCAAAGCGCATTGGAAGAGTGGCGACAGCGTCTCGAAAGTGCACGTTAACGCCCATTCACATAACAAAACAAATCAAATCCATCTTTCATAGAACGCACCACTCACATGGCCTTGAGATCTATCGGCGAGAGCACGCCGAGGTCGCCGCAGATGGTGTTGACGCAGACCCAGTTGCGCTCGGCGTCGCTCTTCCAGAGCCGCACGGTGCCGTCGTCGCCCGAGGACGCGAGCATCGTGCCCGTGATGTTCCACTCGACGCGCCACACTTCCGAGTCGTGGTGATGCTTGAGCGCCACTTCTTCCACGTCGCACTGCAGCGTGTCCTGCATCTTGAGCTTCCAGATGCGCACTGTGCGGTCCTTGCTCGCCGTCGCCACGAGGTGGTACGAGCGCCCCATGTTGGGCGCCCAACACACGTCGTGGATCGCGTCCGTGTGGCCTTGGAGCTCTGCGACGACCTGCCAGCGACGGTACGAGTTGTTGTAGCCCCAGACTTTGACCACGTCGCTGTTGCCGCCCACGACGATCATGGGCGCCTCGAAGCGCGACTGGTTCCACGAGATGCACGTCACGCCTTCCTTGTCGGCGAGGAACTCCTCCTGCAACGGCCAGTGCGAGAGATTCATCACGTCGATCGCCTCGTACATGCGCACAAAGCCGTCTTCCGACGCCGTGGCCTACGTAGGTCAAGAACACACAACACATCAGGAGGGCAAACCCTACGCAACCCTAGCAACACCACCCTTTTACCAGTCGTAGACCGAGATGGCGCGGCGCAAACTTGACGTCGTGCACCGACTCGCGCGAGTCGACGAGCTGCGCCTGGTTCCGCCAGGTCTCTCGACTCGCCGGGACGCTGCTGGCCTGGACGCCGCCATTGAGCGGCAGGCCCTGGTCTTCCCAGATGGAGACCGTGCGGTCAAAGGAGCACGAGGCGAGGATCTGGCCGAACTCGGGATGCGCCCAGGCGATCTTCCAGACGCTGGCCTGGTGCGCGTTCCACTCGCACTGCGGCTTCCACTCGCCGGCGATCTCTTCCCAGATCTTGATCTTGCGGTCGGACGAGCACGTGGCGAGGCGCGTGCCGTAAAAGTCAAAGCTGAGGTCGTGCACAAAGTCGCCATGCTGCGACGGGAAGCGACGGAAGATGCGCTGTCGACACATACATACACACCGCGTGAGGACACCCAGAGCGCATGGAACAGCGCGCAGGGCGACCGACGTACCATGGTGAGGTCGAGGAGCTCACTTGGGGTGGGACCGAGCAGCTCCGTTAACGTCAGAACACGGTGATTCGTCAAAATGTTGTATTTACAGCCAATCACATCACTCCATGACACGTTTCTAGCCAATCAGACAGCTTTGGAGCCCAGCTTCCAGGGCCAAGCGCTCGAGATGGAGCCCAATGAACACCACGCGCGACTGCACCTTCTCCTGCTCGTCCCAGGGCTCCTGCGTCGCGTAGACTTCAAAGAGCTCGTGCACGGCCTGCAGCACGTACTTGTTGCGCTCGCCGTCGATCGCCAGCACGCCCTTGACGCGGAAAAACTTGGTGTCGTCCGCTTGCTCCCACAAGAGCTCGCCGAGCCAGCGCTCGAGCTTTTGCTGGTCCAGGCGCGCGTCGGCGACCGTGATGCACGTCGTCTGCACGCCGCCCGTGTGTACAGCGGCACTGTCACTCGGTCGCTCCACGCGCAGCGCTTCCTCCACCTGCTGCGCGCGCTGCGTCGTGAACGACTGGATGTCGAGCACGTGCGCGAGGTCGACACTCGCGCGCTCGGTCCACGTGAGCGCCGCCACGCCGTTCACCTTGCGCACGCGCTCTTCAATGACACTGCGTTCGCCACTCGGGTCGTCCGAGGACAAGAGATCTTGCTTGTTGAGCAGGATGCGGTCCGCGTACGCGAGTTGCGAGGCCGCTTCCAGCTGCGTATCCCGATGGTCGAGCAGATAGGAAATGCGCGGCGCGTCGACGAGCGTGACGATGCCGTCGAGGAAGATGCGGCCTTCCAACTCGGCGTCCGCCCAGAAGATGGACGCCACTTTGCCGGGGTTCGCCATGCCCGTCGTCTCGATGAGGATGTAGTCAAAGCGGTCGCGTTTCTCCAGCAGCCGCTCGAGCGTGTTGAGCAGATCGTCGCGCACCGAGCAGCAGATGCAGCCGTTGCTGAGCTCGTAAAAGTCGTCAAAGACCTTGCCGTCGGCGCCGTCCTTGGCGATCAAGTTCTCGACGCCAATCTCGTCGCCAAACTCGTTCTCGATCACGGCAATGCGCTTGCCGTGCGGCGCCGTGAGGATGTAGTTGAGAAACGTGGTCTTGCCGGCGCCCAGAAAGCCCGAGATGATGGTCACGGGCACCAGGGCACTCGTCGCGACATGGGCTTTCTGCTCCATGTCGTCATGGTCGCGTAGAGTCGACGACGCGTCGACAATTAGCTGCGGCATCTCCTCGTCCATGTCCATCTTGGTTCCGGGGATGAGCTTCTGCTTCGGCGCTGTTCCTTGGGCATCGGCACCACCCAAACACCCACTTGGTGTCCATTTGGGTGATTGGTGGGCTAAATTTTAGACCACCTGGGTGATTGGGTGAAGAACCCGATCTTTGGTGGAAACTTCAATTACAAGCCCCTCCTCCCCACGGACAGGCAAACCAGTCGGATATCGCACGCGCGCCGGTCAAGCAGAGCGCTTGTTGCACGCGTTCCAGTCCGTATTAGAGCCTGTAGACGCGTCGGGCAGGTACGTGGGTCGATGGTGAAGGTGTCTGTCGACGGCGAGCGTCTGAAAAGCAGTGGGTGTGTCGCAGTGACCACGAACAGCTCCATCCGAGGACCATGGTCAAGAAAGTCGGTACGTTGGGCACCCTCCTGACGCTCGTAGGGTGTTGTGGAGACTGAGCATGCGTATGACAGGCAAGTACGAGATCGGCAAGACGCTCGGCGAGGGCACGTTCGGCAAGTACGTCTACGCGTCGCAGGAGGAGGCAACGACGGCGGGGAGAGACTCATGGATACTCTGGCGTTGTGTAGAGTCAAGTATGCCGTGAACACGGAGACGGGTGAGCGCGTGGCCATCAAGGTGCTGGACAAGGAGAAGATCCAGAAGCAGAACATGGGCGCGCAGATCAAGAAGGAGATCTCGATCATGAAGATGGTGCGTCACAAGCACGTCGTGGTGCTCAAGGAAGTGCTCGCGAGTCGCACCAAGGTAGGGCTGTCTACTCTAGTGGCGTCGCGACCGCCACGATGGATGGATGGATAATACTGACGGACGGCTTGCGGACAATGGACGTAGATCTTTATTGTGCTCGAACTCATCACCGGCGGCGAGCTCTTTGACAAGATCGTGAGCGAAGGAAGGTGGGTACACTCGTGGACACACTCGATGGGCAAGCGTCCCAGCTCACACACTTATCCTATTCGATCGCCACAGATTCAGCGAAGACACGGCGCGTTTTTACTTTCGTCAGCTTGTCGATGGCGTGCAGTACTGTCACCAGAACGGCGTCTGCCATCGCGACCTCAAGCCCGAGAACCTGCTCTTGGACGAGAATGGAGACCTCAAGATCTCGGACTTTGGTCTCTCGGCGTTGTACGACGGCGGCGGCGAAGGTGGCGAGACCTCGCGCGCTTCGCTGCTCCACACGACGTGCGGTACGCCCAACTACGTGGCCCCCGAAGTGCTGGCGGACAAGGGCTACGACGGCCGCGCAGCCGATGTCTGGTCCATGGGCGTCATTCTCTACGTGTTGCTCGCGGGTTTCCTGCCTTTTGATGAGCCAACGATGTCGGCGCTTTTCCGCAAGATCCAGAAGGCCGAGTTCTCGTACCCGAGCTGGTTCACGCCGCGCGTCAAGAACCTGCTCAACCGCGTGCTGGTCCCCGACCCAACGACGCGGGTGTCGCTCGCAGACATTATGAACGACGACTGGTACGTCAACGCCGACGGCGCCTCGACCGCGCCCGTGGTGAACGCCTCGACGTCTGTCGCGGCAACGGTGAGCGCCGCGGCGCCAGGCACGGATGCGGCCGGCATGAGTCTCAAGCCGAGCCAGGCCGACCTCGACGCGGCCATTCTCGAGCACCAGGACGAAGTCAAGAACCTCGGCAAGAAGACCAAGAGCGAGTCGGGTCTCAAGGTCCTGAACGCGTTTGACCTCATCAACATGTGCGGCGGCATGGCGTTGAACCGCATGTTCCAGAGCAACGACGAGAAGCGCGTCAAGCGCAGCACGCAGTTCACGTCGACGATCCCGGCGGCCAACATCCTGAGTCGCCTCACGAGCTACCTCGAGAGTCTCAACTGCGACATCACGATCGACAGCGCGTCCAAGGTCCGTGCCGTGCTGCAGACGCCCAAGGGCGCCGTGGGCGTCGTGATTCACATCTACATGCTCGCCGAGAGTCTCCATCTTGTCGAAGTGCGTCGTGGCAAGGGCGACATCTTTGAGTACTACAAGTTCTACACGCAGCTGAACGAGCAGCTCAAGGACCTCATCGCCGCGCCCACACCTTCCAATTAAGCACAGCGAGAGTAGGTAAGTAGGGCCTAGGAACCTAGCCAAATACACATTGTCTTTCCTTCTTTTTCCGTCCTGATTACACGGTCATGGTCTGCCCCGTGGGCTTGCTGGTCGTACGCGACGCCGCACTTATGGCCAAGCCGCTGATCGTGGACATGATCGTCGAGCCGGCCGACGTGCTCAGCGCGCCCAACGCGCCCTGCGACATCAGCGCCTGCATCTTCTCCTTGGCGTCCTTCTTGCACTTGGTGTAGCCAATGATGTTGGCGGCGCTGAGCGTGAGCGCCACGAGGACGATGAGCAACCACTGGACGTTGAACTTGAGCACGGCGATGACGAGGAGGAAGACCCAGATGGCCGGCGTCGTGTAGAGTCCGACCCAGAAGACGCGCGCGTCCAACGGGTCGATCTCCGTCATGTCCTCGTGCGACTCGAAGATCCACTCGTTGGTGCCGTCGTCGTTGATGCGGTTCCACCAGCGCAGGCCTACGAGCAGCCGGCCCGAGACGTTCTTGACGGTCCAAAAGTCGAACGCGAGCAGAAGAATGCACACGACGAAGAGGAAGACGTAGCTGTCAAAGAGGACGCCGCCAAAGAGGTAGAGGAAGAGCGCGAGCACCTAGCAAACACACGAGACGTGAGAGACGCCGACGCCAAGGCAACAGAGCAGAGCGGACCTTGAAGAAGAGATGGAAAAAGGCCGCCACGGGGTGCTTGGCGTTGGTCACGGTCTTGCGCATCGACGTCAACCTATCAACACCGAGGCGAGTGAGTCACGGAATGGTCGGAAACGCGGCTTGTCGACACGCACAGCGCCTCGGAGTCGTCGTCTTTCGCGCCTTTTGCGTTGGCGCTGGACACCTGCTTGATGTTGGCGGCCGCGACGCCGCCTTCGCCCGCTTCCACGTCGATAAACTCGAGCTCCTTCTGCTTCTCGTCGCTCATTTTCATGCTTTGGTGTCGAGTAGTGGGATCCCTTCACTATGGGGCTACTCAGAAAAGCTCTTTTTTCAGATGATAAAAGCGCTTTCTAGGTAACAAGTTAGAAACGCATTTCTAACAACGGATCTATATTGCGTGGAGTATTCTCAGTGGAGACCCATGGCCTTCTTGGCCTCCTGCATGGTCTTGGCCGCCAGTGCCGACGCCTGCTCGGCGCCTTCCGCCAGCACGCTCTCGAGGTAAGCTGGTTCGTTCTCCAGCTGCTGGATGCGCTCGCCGATGGGGCAAATCCTATAGAAACACACTCACAAAGTCAGAAAAGCCTAGGACACCCCAGGACCCTAGGACATGTCAGCTACGTACTTTGCGATCACTGCGTCCGCCACGATCTTCTTAAACTCGCCCGTACGTCGCGTGGCGTGCTCTTGTACCAGCTCGTCCATCGTCGCGTCGGTCACGGCACTGAGGATCGAGAGAAGGTTCGAGACCCCAGGACGCTCGGTCTTGTCGTACGAGATGCCTTCGATCGAGTCGGTCGTAGCGCTCATGATCTTCTTGCGGATCTGATCGGCCGAGTCGGTGAGATCGATGCGGCCGTTGGCGCTCGGGTCGCTCTTGCTCATCTTGCTCGTCGGGTGGCGCAGACTCATGATGCGATAGAGCGATGCCTGCTTGTCGTTCTCCACGGGCATTGGCTTGGGGAACACGTCGTGTCCAAAGCGATCGTTGAACGTCGCGGCGATGTCGCGCGCCAGCTCCAAGTGCTGCTGCTGGTCTTCACCCACAGGCACATGCGTCGCCTTGTAGATGAGGATGTCCGCCGACATGAGCACGGGATACGCCAAGAGGCCGAGGCCGCTCTCCATCTTCTGTTGCTGCTCCTTTTGCTTGTACTGTGTCATGCGGTTGAGCCATCCAATCGGCGTGATGCAGCTCAGATACCACGCCAATTCAGTGTGATATGCCACGTCCGACTGCTTGAAGAGGATGTTGCGCTTCGGATCGAGCCCCGCGGCGAGCAGCGTCGCAGCCGTCGAGCGGACCTGACGCGGCATCTTCTTGTTGTCGAAGGGCACTGTGATGGCGTGCTGGTCCACCACCGTGTAGAGGCGCTGGCCGCGCGTCTCGGCCGTCTGGTTGTCCTGCAACGCGACCCATTTCGAGATGGCACCGCAGTAATTGCCCAAGTGCGGCACGCCCGTGGGCTGGATACCCGAGAGGACTCGTGGCGTGACCGCCGCGGACAGCGCTCTCGCCCCATGCGGCGAGACGGAGCGCAGCAGCCTGCGCGTCATTGCCACCGTCGATCGAATAACGGAGACCTTGGTCGAATCTACCAATCAGCAAGACCAGTCCAACGTGGCTAAGTACGATGATGTGGTTACACGAGTGTAGCCATGTCTTACGCGGCTTCTATGGCCGTGACGTCTGCGTCGTTGGTCTCCCAGTGATCAGGCAAAGGCCCCGAGCCGAGGTGTGCGAGGGCTCGCAGACGCGCAAAGCCCACGAGCACCTGACGGAACATCTTCCAGGTCTCGTTCACCACGACCACGCGGGCGTTGAGGATCGTCCCGCGCGCTTCCTCGTCCAGGACGTGGACGCTCTTGGCGCTGCCGTTGCGACCCGCCGTGCCCACAAAGCTCATGCGCCGTGTTGTATTGACAGCCAGTTGATGCGGTTGACTTGTGCGCCAGGCCTCGTCTTTGGGCTCGTCGCCTGTGCGTTCTAATCGGTCGAGGAAGAGCGTGAAGAGCGCTTCCAACTGTGCGACGTCCTGGCTCGAGAGCACGTCCGACGACTGGGACGAGCTGAAATACAGCACCTCGCGTTGGATGGCGCGGCCGCCGTTGACGGGAGTACGTCGTGAGATGGCTTCTGCCTGGATGTCGTTGTTCTTGCCGATCCGACGGAGCTCCTCGAGTAATTCGCGACATGGCTCGTTGTACGCGCGCCACGTCTCGACCAAGAAGTGCGCGCTCTCCTGGACGTGTGGGTGGAGCTTAAAGGGGATGACCGCCGCGTATTCGAGGCGCTGCAGCTCCAGCAGCGTCTCTCTCGCTAAGAGAGGGTAGCACGCAGCTGCGAGACGGTCGCTCAGGAGCTCAGGCGTCCGACGCGACGACGACGGCGTGTTGGGCTGCGTATTGACCGACAAGTCAGTCGAAACGCGTCTCGTGTCACTCACAAAGTCGTCCTCCGTCATGAACTTCTTCACTTTGGAGACGCCACGTGGCTGTGTGGCGCACAACCGACGGAAAACCGCACAGAGCTCGTCGTTGCTGAAGGTAATGTTAGCTTTCTGGAGCACCGACGCGATAAAGTCGATGTGGAGATGCTTCTCGAACTGCGACGCCTCCTCTTCCATCGTGCAGCAGATGACGCGGATCTCGTTCATGCGCTGGATAATGTATCGCTTCCACTCGTGCAACGCAAACACCAGGAACGCGTCGGCGCCGAGGCACGGCTCGGCGTCCTCACTCGCACTTGCGTCGACCGAGGGCTCGTCACTTGTCGCTGTTCGTCGCCACGTCAACGGCTGGCCTCGCAGGCGCTCGCGGACCCGCTGCTTCTGGTCCTCGCTCAACTTATAGAACGCCGCCATAACGATCTGTTCGGCAGCTTGACGTGGGATCAGGTCGTCGGTTTCCTTGCCACCGTCCTCCACAGTGTGTCGATGGCCTGCATCAGGTGCTCCATCAACAGCACTAGCTGCCGGGTTGATGGCATGGAAGCTGTGCACTCCGCATCGGAAGATGCCGTGGAGAAACACCAGCGCCTCGTTCTGGCCCATGATGCGATCGTCCGGAGACGCGTCGCTCATACAGCAGAGGTACGTGAAGAGCAGCACGAGTGGACTGGACGAAACAAACGCACGGCAGTTGACGTACACATCGTGGATGAGCTTCTCTGCTTCCCATCGCGAGCCAAACTTGTCCGTGAAGTAGTCGTAGATAATCTCCACAAGCAACGGCTTGGGTGCAGGGCCGATGCCACCGTTTACAGTCCAGGACACTTGCGTAGGGTACGCGGCGATCTGGAGCAGCAGCACACTGCTGATGGAACTGAGTTCGAGCAGCAAGGCGTGCAGTCGGTCGTTGCGCATCGACCGACGGAGCACGTCGGAGATGACGTAGTGCAGCCACTGGAGCGAGCGCTCGGCGCGTCGTGTGCGATAGCGCGTCACGTTGTTCCCATAGCCGTGGTGGAGGAGAGGCCTCATGACCAGCGGCGCGCCTTCATCGCGCTGCAAGTGCAGGCGGAAGACTCGCTGCATGCGCTTGACGCAGAGCGTTTGCTTGACCGTGTCAATGAGGATTTCAATACTAGGGACCAGCGTTAAGAGGATTTGACATAGATCAGATAGAAGGCAATAGGAAACGCACCTGGATTTGTCGCCCATCCGCACGCACTCGAGCAGCAACTGCAGCGTCTTCTCGAAGCTGGTGACACTCTTGGAGCTGAGGAAGACGCCCGTGACGTCGTGTTTGGTGAGTTGCGTAAGCACTAAGAGGTCGAGCAGGCGATGGAACGCCGTCAGGAGTCGAACGCCGTCTGGAAACGCGCCGTCGCCGCCGTCCCCGAGCAGCGACGCGACCTCAAACGACAGAGCGTCGGCCACGCTACGTGTCCACAGCGGCAATGTAGCAACGGCCTGAGCCAAGACATCGTGATGGAGGATTGCGTAGTACTTGTCGACCATAAAAGCCGCTCGTGAGCTCGTAGAAAGTGCGACTTGTGTGGGTGCGTGCGGATCAACAGCTAGCCGAGCAACACACAGCGCGGGGCTCTCCAATCGCATGCACGACGAGAAAAACTGCGCGTACTCGGCCGCTTCCATGAACGAGTCGAAGGTGACAGCGCCGTTGCCTCGGAGATACGCCGTCCGATAGAGCGTGGCCGCCGTGAACGACGGGATCTCCTCATTCAGCGTGTGAAGCATGACGCGGAACTGCTCCATGTCCATGGCAGTGCTGGTGACCGAACCCAATCGACGCGATGGCGACGCAGCCGCCGACGTCGCTGTCTGGAACATGAGCCGAATGGCTGCCCGGCGATGTGCTTGTTCCTCCTTGTACTCCATCATCATGAGTTCGACCCAGAGATTAGCATCGATGAACTGCACCGACTTGTCGGACGCATTGGCCTCGGTGTCTTCCATCTCCTCGTCCTGCGTGCGATGGCCTCGCTGCTGCTGGTAGTCTCCCTCGGGAGTATACAGGGATTTCGCTGTTGTCGGTGTCAAGTAGACGGCAGGACGCTCGTCTTCCGGCAGGTTTATGACAGCAAACTCGGCGAGTTTCTTGTCAATCGCCGCGCGCTCGCCTTCCGTTGCCTTGGACAGCACGACACTCGTGGCAAGCGAGGCATGATAGGGAGAGATCCACGCCGTCTTGGGGATCTTGGGTACTGCCATTGCCTCGGAGCTGTCGCTCCCATCAAGAGATGTCGATGAGCGAGGGAAAAGACGCTCGTACTCCTTCCGAAACGTCTCGTAAGAAACATGCTCGTGCAGGGGGCCCCAACTGAGCTTGCCTCCGATGAGCACGTCGAGGATCCGGTAGCAGTACAACATGAACACTTGCTCGTCCTCGCCATACTTCTCGTCGAGCAGCGAGAGAAATAGCTTGGCCTCGAGATACCCTTCCTGCACCAGCGCTTTGACACCATAATACAAACACCATCGATCTTCGTCGGCCATTTGGTGACGCTGCTCGGTTGTACGCACGGAGCCGTCGTCGTTGTACTCGTCCTGAGCATGTGCCTCCTCCTCTTCCTCCCCAAGGTTCTGTTGCTTGAGGTCCTTGAGCGATTTCCATGGCGAAAACCACGCGTACACGAACTCGGGCATGCGAATACGTTGGGAAATCGGTCCTTCACTCCGTTTGCAGACGGCGTCGTCAAGTTGCTTGGCGAGGAGAATCGCGCGCATACAGCTAAACGTCCACGCTGCTTCACGTTGAGGCCGTCGACCGCGGAGGTTCGGCAGGAGAATGCGAAAGTAGAGACACTGGATGCGTCGTTTCTTGGGCTCCATGATCGCTGTTGGCGAGCCTCGGTAGTCTCCATCGACCGAGTCGTACGCATTGGCTCCGTTGTCAGCTGTCTTGACCGGTACGAGGCCACCCACTTGAGACATCTCTCGCAAATCCTGCTTACACCGCACACAGACGACGGCTGCCCCACGAGGCCTCTTCCCGGAACTCCCAGCGTCGTAGCCCACGTGATCGCCATCCTCGTCTTCCTCGGCATCCGCCGCCACTTGCGCTTCGAGTTGTCGACGTCGTTCTTCTTCTTGCGCCAGACGAAGCTCATGCGCGGCGATCAACTCGCTCTGCTCCTCCATCAAATTCGCGATGACCTCGTCCTTGGCGGCGAGAATGGGGTCGAAACTCGCGATCTTGTCCTTGAGAGCCTGGTTATCGTCCATCAGCGACGCCTTTTGCTCATGCAGCTTTTGATTGATCTGTACCAGCGGACGTAGCCGCTCCAGCTCTTCTCGACACGACTCGTACTTCTTCTCGAGCTTGATGTAGTTCTCGCGCAACTCGACCGCTTTCACTTTCTCCGTGTCCTCGCGCATCTGACGGAAGATCGTGTTCAACGTCTTCATCGCGTCGCCCATCTTGGTCATCTGCTCCTTTGCCTCGGTCACCTTGCGCTCCATGTCTTCGCGTTGGCTCTCAAAGCTCGCGTTCAGGCGCTGGATCTCGGCTTGGTAGCGCACTTGCGTGTCGTGGTTGCTCTGCTCATGGGTCTCACTCACGCGACTGAGCTCCTGCCGAAGCCGATCGAGCTCATCCAAGGCGCTGTGCAGCTCGTTCGTTCGCGCGCCATACAGCTTTTCCAGCTTAAAGAACGCCTTTGCGTACTGAATGCGCGTCTTCCGTAGCAGCGCGCCTTGTTCAAGGAACGAATTCGTCAGCATGGCCTCGAGCTCGCCCATCACGACGTCCGACCACTTTTGTTCCAGCAAGAGCTTGACGATGGCGTGCTGGTCGTCCTGGGTCTTCTTTTGCTGCGGATCCGCCTCTGGAGTCCTCGATTCGACTCGAAAGCGCTGCGCGACGTCGGTTTGGATCGTGACGATGTCTCGATCAAGCAGAGCCAGCTTGTCAGGACACATGGCGTCGCCCTGCGTGTGTTTCTGGACAAAGTGCATGGCCGTTTCAAAGCACACATCAAGATCCATGACGTCGACACGTCGAGACGGACGTTCGAGACCTGTCAGAGTGTGTGCGCCGCCGCTGCTTCCCACTCTTGTGGTCTTCATGGCACCTCCGACGGCACGCTTCGACCGTTCTTCCGACCCTGGCAGGAACTTCCACGTCTTGTTCTTGCTTTGCACCGCATGCGCACAGCTCTCCGCCATCTTCTCGATCGTGTAGAAGTGGCACACGGTATCTCCACTCTCGATGCCGTCTCCACTCGTCTGGTTCGTGCTTGGCAGCTGCCCCATCGACTTGGAATTATCGCGTTCCATGCGCGGCAGCATCTTCTTCGTCGACAGCGTTGACAGGCGTGTCGCCTCAGCGATGACGCTGGATGGTCGAAAGAGTGCGCTCTGATGGATTGGCTCACTCCCTTTCTGGTCCAGGAGGATTTTGCGCACATCAAACTCACCCTCCGTGGTTTCCAATCGACTTGCACTGGCCGTCGAAGCAGTCGACGCTTTGAGTGGTTGCAGAGTCGAACGGGGCGACGAGTGGATCGCCCTCAACTCGAACAGGGGCGTGCCGATGGTCGTGATGGGCCTCGCTTGGCTCTCATTGCTTCGTAGCTTGCTTCGACTCGACTGCGGAGCTGCGTCACGTCGATCCATGATGCCAATGGATAACAAACTCACCAGATCGTTTCGCTCGTCGTGTCAAAAATACCTAAAGGCGTCTGCATAAAGGAGAAACGGTTAGCCAACACGCGAGTGTAGGTTTTCAAGGTGATATTCTTCAAAAGTCACTAGTGCAATTGTTCTCAGGGTGATGTAGGTCTTGTGTTCTTGGGGTAGAACTCGTATGGAGGTGCTTACACTTCGGAATCGATCAAGATCCACTTGATACGACGGAAGCACTTACGCACGATCTCTTCCAGCGCACCGTAGCGTCCGCTGTACATCAAGAGGTTATGCATGAGACGAAGACGGTCACCCACGTGACGCAGACGCTTCTTGATCAAGTCAAGCTGGAAAGTTCCGAGTCCTGGTGGGATCAAGTTGTCCACGATGGTTCGGAAGACATAGCCATCGAGAGGATCGTCCAGGGCCACTCGCAAATGAAGCTCCTCAGGGGCGTCTTCACCAAGCGCATCCAGCTTCTCCTGGTACGACACGAGCAACTTACCCACGATCTCCCACGTTTCTTCTTGTCCAGGGAGTGGAGCCAAGACCGATGCGTGGACAAACTCCGAGTGGTACTTCTCGCGTCCGACCACCCGCAAGATCATGTTGAACAGAGCGAGCTGGTTGGCAATGACATCACCAGGCTTGTGCTGGAACTCCTTGAAGATCGCTTCCAAGATCCAGTAGATACCGATCGCTTCAGCGCAATCGTCACGGCACTCCCAGATCAACTTGGCCACGGATCGGTCAATGTTGAGCTTGTATTCTGGCGTGAGCAACTCCAACGACGACATCCACTTGACCGACTTGGCCAAGTACGACGCTTGCTTGCGTGGAGACGTAGGCGCCTCGGATTGCGTCGTGGCCATGAAGTCGGTCAGTGGGTGGGCCACAATGCGGTTCATGATGTCGCCGTCCATCTGCGACGACAACAATCGCTGCAACGCGATCGTAGGGTACTGAGACGTCTTACCGTTAACGTCCGGCAGGAGACCACGCATGAGGAACTGGATACGATCCCAGCTCAAGCCAGCAAAGACCAAGTTACCCTGTCGATCAAGACCACGACGACCGGCACGACCAGCCATCTGCTGCACCATGAGCGAAGTCAACACTCCCTCCGCGGTATCTTCGCAGAAGACACACGTTCGGAAAGGCATGTTCACACCATAGGCGAGCGAGTCATCTGAGAACACGACAGCGAGACGACCAGACTGGGCAAGCGACTGGACCAAACGGAGGTATCCGGCTGGCAAGTTCTGAGCGTAAATCGCAATACCTCGACGAAGCGAGCGGACGAGAGGGTGGCCATCGTCCGACTCCTCCGACAGTTCGCGACGCAACTGCCAGCGGATCTCCTTGAACTCGGTCGCCGAGAGACGGTAACCGACAGGAGTCAACACGAAATCTGGATGAGGTGCGTAGATATCAGGTGGAGGACGCTCTTCGAACGCCTGCGCTTCACGCTGCTCGTCTTCCTTGTCCTTAGCCTTGACCTTCGCTTCACGCTTCTTGGCAGCAGCCTGGTTCTTCTCCCATTCCGCGTACTCGGCTTCGACCTTTTCGCGGAAGTTCGGGTACTTGGCCGTCTCCGCTGCTTCGACCGAGGCAAGCAGCTGGTTAAAGAGCTGTCGACAACGAACCGAGTCGAGCTGGAACGTAATAGCTGGCGTCAAACTCTTGAGGCAGAGCTGGTTGATGAGCGCGTAGATATCAACAGAGTTGCCATTGATGTCCTTGCCCTCCGTGACATCTTGCATGCTGTTGCGAAGACCCTCAGAAGGGGCGAAGAAATCCAACAACCGCTGAGTGGCATCTGGTTCGTCCTTGGCAAGGGACTGCAGACGCTGCTTGACAGCTTCCTCGTACTGCTTGGATTCCATCAGCGTAATACGGTGCGAACGCGTGCCAAGATCCACAACACCATCGTCATCGCTGTCGTCGTCCTTGGACTTGGAGCTCTTCTTGCTGCTCTTCTCCTTCTTCGACTTGCTCTTCTTGTCCTTCTTGCTGTCCTTGGTGCTGGCCGCGGCGGCGCTGGCCTCCTCCTGGTCGCTCAGTTGGAAGAACTTTTGAGGGGCGACATCGTGGATCTTCTCACTTGGGTAGTACGTCTCCATCGCCTTCCACAACGCAAACGTATCACGTGGGGTGAACGATAGGTCACCGCTCTCGAAACCATCCTTGACGAGATATTCGAGTGTGATACCAGCACACGGGTGCAAGACCACGAGTTCCTTGGTCGCCTTCTTCTCCTCTTCGGCCTTCGCCTGCTCTTCGTGCCAGATCATGCGCTGCAAGTTGATGAATCGGCCCTTGTACTCCAGGAGGTGGATCTCACGAGGGTGGTGGAGTTTCCACCACTGAAGCAGACGCTCAGCGTTACCAATGGTAGCCGACAACGCCAAGAACGGACACGTCACGGCCTTGATGATACGTTCCAGGGCGTCACCTTCCGCGCCGTTCAAGTCGTGCACTTCATCGTACACGGCGTACTCAAAGTCATAGCCAATGTCGATCAACGTCGACTCGACAGCACGTGGGGTACCTACGGCGACCTTGAACTCGTCCGGCAAGAAGACCGTGCCTTCCGTGATCAACGCGACAGTGCCCTTAACCATCGACTGGAAAATAGCGGCGACCTGCCACGCGAGCGGATCCGTCGGCACGATGAAGAGCACTTTACCACCGACGACGGACACGTACGAGGACAAGACGGTCTTACCACTACTGGTCGGCGCACAGACGATGACCGAGTGCTGCTGGTCAATGTGCGTCAACACGGTGCGCTGCCAGTCATCGAGGATGAACTTGTTCATGTGGTGCATGTTAAGTGGCGGCAAGCGGTCCGACATTTCCGTGAGCTGGAACTCGATCAAGTCCTTGCCGGCCAAGTAGTCGTTCACGAGCTTGACGTACTTGCGGTGCTTCTTGTGCACAGCGTTGAGTTCTTCCTGCAATCTGGCGTCTTCGTCTTCTTCGGCCTTGCGTTGCTTGTCCGACTTTTTGCGTCCGTCCACACCGATCGGCGAGCGCACGGGCATCAACTGCGTGCGCTGGATCTCCCAGAGCGTGTCCACGGCGTCCGTAAACTCCTTCTTCTTCCAGCATTCCTTCAGAATCTCATACAACTGCTTCAAGCGACCCGTGGGCGTCGCCATCTTCATCGAGAGCAAGTTGCTCGACTTTTTCACATTCGCCAGCTTCTCTTCGTCCACTTTGCTCTGCTTCTCGAGCTTGTCCTTGGCCAGCTGCATGCGGATCAAGTCGGCTTTCTTGAGCTTGGGCGCGCCATTCGCCTCGGCCTTCTTGCCCTTCTTCCCGGCCTTGTCCGAGGCCTCTGGCGCCGCCGAGACGCTCGTTTTGCTCGCCGCGGCTTCCTCTTTCTCCTCAGGCCAGAGATTCCGCGGGTTGAACGGATTCGTCGGCGCCAGGTCGCGGAGAATCACCGGCATGCGGTCCGGCCAGACCTTGTTCCAGTTGACATCGCGCAGGTCTTCTTTCATCGCCATGGTTAGTCCCTTGGTCTGTGTCGTGAGCTACTGCAGGGGGGAACCAACCAACGCAACCAACAAAGTGCTTCGTTTCGTAAGAAAAGAGGGGCGGGGCGATCCAACGCAACCAACAAGGGATCCAACCGAACGAAACAAGGGACGCAACAAACAGACTCAGATCTGAGACAGACAGGCGGCGCACTTAACGGGGTGCGATCCACGTCTCGCTCGGCACCACCAAGCTGAGTTCGTCCCTGGTGGCAAGCGAGCCCATGATGGTGCGTGCGGATGGCATGCGTGGACGCTTCTGTTTGTATGCGTATTCACACATAGCTTGTGTGTATGTAGAACCGTCTACGTGCGTTGCGAGTCGGTGCTCCGGCCTCGGCCGCAGTCGTCGGCGCACTCTGCGGTGGCTACTGGTCGGATCGCCACCGGTGGAGTGAGGCGCGTGCGGAAGCGCCGGGTCCGGACGACCGCGTGTTCAAAGGCGTGGAAGAGAAGTGGTATCCCAACATCACCACCAAGCACTGGCACTTTTACAGGGGCAAGATGAACCCGAACGCGGCCAAGTCGCTCAAGCTCTTCAAGTGCGCCGACACGCCGATTGCCGACGAGATCGCCAACTATCTCGGTGTCAAGGTCAACAAGATGCACGGTAGGAGGCTGCTGGACGCAGCAGTGCGCGTTGCATTTGGAGGAGGAAGCTAACGAGTGGTTGTGTGTACACAGTCAAGAACTTTGCGGATGGCGAGACGAGTGTGCTGGTGGACGAGGGCGTGCGAGGACACCGAGTGTACATTGTGTGTTCAACCACCAACGTTGATCGGTGCGTATACTAGTGTCTCGGTGCATTGTACCACTAAGCGCGGCACTTTATGACAACTAACGGATGGTGATTGTCTTTTTAGCCTCATGGAGCTCCTGCTTTCCATCTCCGCTATGCGTCGTGCGTCGGCCAAGAGCATCACGGCCGTCATCCCATTCTACGGCTATGCGCGTCAGGACCGTATGCACAAGGGCCGTGAACCCGTCGCAGCTGCCGTACGTCGTTTGCTAGCAACGTCGCCGCCAAACCTCACGTTTCCTGACCGAAAACGTTGTTTGCGCAACTAGGATATCGCGCGCATGCTCGAAGTGATGGGAGTGGATCACGTCGTGACTGTGGATTTGCATAGTGCGCAGATCGAAGGCTTTTTCAAGCCGGAGATCCCGGTATGTGCTCAGCTGATGACTGGTTTCGATCAGATGGCTGACTGTATGCTCTGTTCTTTGCTTTGCAGGTGGATAACTTGCAGGCGTATCCGGTGGGTGCCGTGTACTTTTCGGAGATGCACGCGACCAATCCGATCGTGATTGCGCCTCACTCGTCAGCTGTCAATCGTGCGGTGCTCTTCCGTGACATTCTCTCGCGCACCATTGACGAGTTTGTGCCACTGGCTTTCGTCGTCCGCAAGCATCGTCTCGATGACAAACTCCCAGGCGAGTTGGTGGGCGAGGTGGATGGCCGCGACTGTATTATCATCGACAACCTCGTGGATACCGGCTCGACGCTCGTCAAGACGGCGCAGGTGCTCAAGAGCCACGGCGCCAAGAGCGTCTCGGCGTTCTGCGTCCATGGTCGATTCTCCGGCGAAGTACGTTGCTGTCTTTTGATCTAGTACCCAGGACAACTGTGTGATCCTAGTGTGTGTCTGCTTCGTAGGCGGCTGCGAAGCTCCAAGAGTGCGACGAACTCGATCTGCTGGTCACGACCAACACGATCCCCATGGACAAGTCGACTCGTGGGGCCACGTCCAAGATCGTCACGCTCTCGGTCGCGCCTTTCATCGCTGAAGTCATTTCGTGCATCCACACCAAGAGCTCCATCATCCAGGTCACCAAGACGAAATAAATATACGTCCACTAGGAGTTCTTCGTCTTTCATTGGGTGAAATGTGATCTCTAGATCGTTTTGACTCGCTCAGACTCGTTGAGTATGCTGATGACGCGAGGCGGGGCGATGCGTGCGCTTGACGGTGCTGCACGCCGTCTGCTGCGTCCAAATGGGCCCACAAGTGCGCGTTTGATATCCAGTTACCCACAGCCAAGCCCTCGGGTCGCGATACCGGCATTGCGAGTCGTGTATCCCATCGGGATCCGCGGCTTTGCGTCTGGTCAATCGCGCGGTGACGTGGGGTATGAGCTCTTGAAGCGCGACTTTCGACGCTGGCTGCGTAAAGAGGTCGCGCTACTGACGGTGATGATCGTTGCGGGTGTCTCGGGTGTGTACATCTACCAGGTGAGTTGAATATCGCCACCGGATGTCGATGACATCACCATTCTGAGATCATAACGACGCCGCAGAACCGAGAAAACGCGCCTTCACGTCAAGTCATGCGGCAATTGGACCTCGCTGCTAAAAGCGCCAAGGATGTACGAGCCCCAAGAGTCTAGTCTCGCATTTCTTGCCGTCTTACCGAGGATTCCTTGCGTAGGACGATCGAGAAACCGCGCTGAAGCATTGCCTTCAAGCCTACTCTATCACCAAGGCTACAAATCCGCAAGGTACGATCTGTTCCGTCGTTTGACCTCGCCCCGCGTATGTATGAATGTGTTTGTTTGTGAAGATCGTCATTTGTTCGAGTTGGCGTTTGCGATCGCGGCCCAATTTGAGACGCTTGGCAAAATTGATAGCGCCACGCGTTACTACCTCGACGCCGTTGGAGCACTGCCCTACGTGCGCGATTCAACTACTCGGGAACGAAGCCGCTTAGTCGTGTTTGATCGGATTGCCCAGTGCTATCAGGACAGGTACAGTACCAAACGGTTTGGTTGGTCGCGTTGGCATGGGCTGATAAACGTGGATGCTTGAGAAGAGGTGAGCGTCGTGCGGCGGAGAACTACTATCGCCAGGCGATGGACTGTTATGAATCACACATCCGCTCGCGCTCGAAGGACGAGATCGATGAGCAGATGAAGCGCGAGATCCCGGCTGTCTTGTTCAATTACGGCCAGTTCCTCACACACCAGAGGCGCTGGGCCGATGCACTACTTGCACTTCGACTTGCCTTGCAGCTCGCTGACGCAGCCGACGTGCCGGAGGAGAACAAACAACTAATCCGGAAGCTGTTAGAGAGTTTGGAGGTCGATGGTGATGATGGGGAAGACGCTGAGGAGTAAACAGAGATGATATTGTCGTCATAGCAACCAAACCTAGACGCTACTGTTGTGGCCGTTAGTTGCTGCAGGTTTTCCAGGTGAGATAGTACTGGAAACCCGCTTGCACGGTGGTGTCGACCGAGTCGATGGCGATCTGCACTTCCTCGCCGTCTCCACGCAAACTTGGTGTCTTGTACGCTGTGAGGGCACTATTGACGCGGAAGTTGGTCGAGGCGCCGCAAGGAGACCAGACCACGGCGCCAACTGGCACTTCGTGCGAGATGAAGAGGTCCTGGAACGAGTTGGCTGGGTACTTTTGCGTGGCGAGTGGTCCGCGCTGACCAGCAAAGTAGTACTCGGCGTCAAACTGCGCGTAGGAACCGTTCTTGTTGGGCACGAAGACGTTCCCACGGTAGTCCACACGGAAGATACCGACGGTGACACCCGACTTGACATCCACGGGCACTGCGAGGTTGCATGACTTGCGATCTCGCGTGGTGGTGCTCGACGTGACAGCACTGTAGGCTGAAAAGAGCACCGACACCGAATGCCCATCGGTCGAGGGAATCACTGCGACCGTGTCTTTAGGACAGCCTGAACCGAAGAACGTTGGCGTGCCGAACTTGAAAACCGGATCGGCGGCTTCAGCCATCGAGACGGTGGCGATGAACGAGGCGACAAGAGTTGGGATGGCGAGCATGGCTGGTACTTGGTGAGGAATGGGGATTGCGTTGTGTGGCGACGCACGCACATGAAATGGATCTCCATTCGAGGCACGAGCTCATCAAGACGTCAAAGTACAACACGCACGAGTCATTGTCGATCAGCTACGATCCACGCTGTGCTTCCATCAAGTCAAGCGCTTGGCGCGACCGCATGAGCCCAGAGCGTGCTCATACCCGTGAAGGTAGTCGTACACGCGGCTGAGAACGGCGCGGGCATGGTCTCACGGCAGGCGAGAGTCCATCTCGCCGCGTGTAACAGCATTGCCACGTCGGGTGCGTGGACATGATCCATTTTGATGGCTACATTCCATCCACGGTCTCATGTCATCGCGTCCTGCTCTACCCAAACATACAGAGATCCGGAGCGCCCAGCTGCATACTCAGCCGCGTACGAGGCGGCGATACTCCGCCGTTGCACCCATCCACGCAGAATGGGAACTCCCGTCTCTCGCGCTTCCATTCTTGCGGCTCGTTTTGCGCAAACGCTCCATCTGGGTCGAGGCTGTCTGTACCACGGCGGCACCTGAGTGCTGGCCCGTACACCATCGGGGCACAGAGTGTAGCGAGCCGAACACATTGTGTACTGCTGTGTATGGTACGTCTACATTCATCCGCAACATACACATTGTATACGAAGTGTCTCTTCATTAGTTGATAGAAGCGATGACGTCTCCGGACGTCACCTCTGGGACACTTGATCATCCTCCCGAGGGCTGCGCTTTGTCCCTCTCGCAAAACAGAACCACCAATCCGTCCGGACCGATCCAGAGTGGGAGTCACTCCATTCCACAGCATGAGTGAGCGCTATAATTTTTGCAGCTGTCTGGTTTCTGTCTCTCCAGTCATCGCGCTTCGTTGACGGGCCTTCTAATTTTTCTAATTTCTGTGCTGGGCCAGCACGCGATCGCACGATCTCCAAGAGTGCATCCCGCACTGCCCCACCCAGAATTCCTGAAAAGTGAGTTTTACAGAATGGTGATGCTGTACAGATTGTTGATCACCTGTCCACATTCCAAGTTATCAAAAGAGGATGAGGCAATATCCCCTACCCCTTTTGACCGACTCTTGAGATAGGGACGGGGACCCGTGCGGGTCCTCTCGCTGCGGTAACTTGGAAATTTCCCAAGTTATAGAAACGGAGAGGTTATATAGACGGTTAGACCGTTATCAAAGTATAAACCATTCGAGGCTATACGTTCCAAGAGGACGATATGTCTAGCCAGGTGAGCCAGGTGTATATCGCTTGCTCTCAAACTGCACGGGCTCACCCGCCACCACAAGGACTCGCCTTCGCCGGTAGAGGTGGCAGTTCTCGCTCGAGTTTTGCCTCGATAGGAATTCGACAGTTGACAATTTGCCTCGTACGAAGCAAGTCTCCACTCGTCAAGCCTCTTCGTCGCGTCTTCTCCTGCGAGAATCAACCATGGCGGGCAAGAAACCATTCCTCACCGGTGAGGATCTCAAGATCGCCTTCAACCTCTTCTGCTGTGTCTATGGTATCGGTACCCTCGGTATGCCAGCGAACTTTTCGCGTTCGGGCCCAGTCATCGCTGTGATTGCCCTGCTGTTCATGGCGTGCGCCAACGTTTACTCGTCGGTCGTGATCTCCAAGCTCATGCTTATCGCACCTCGCTCGGTCCGCACCTTTGGTGACTTGGGTGAGTGGTCGATGGGCAAGACCGGCCGTTGGCTCGTGGTTATCGCTCAGATGGCGGTGTGTATCCTTACTCCATGTGCCTTCCTCGTCTTGGGTGGTACACTTCTCGATGGCCTCTTCCCTGGTGCGTTTGAGAGCTGGGTGTGGATCATCCTCATGGCTGTCCTCTGTGTCCCAGTCTGCTTGACGCCAACGTTGAAGGAGGGTGCTGGTGCCGCTTTGGCCGGTTGCATTGGTACGCTCGTCGGTGATATCATTGGTGTTGCTCTTCTGATGCACGGTATGAGTGGTCATGGTACCATCCCAAAGCCAGATATCAAGCTTGAGCAGGTTGCCATGATGTTCGGTAACTTGTCCCTTGCGTACGGTGCTGGTGTTGTCATTCCAGCGCTTCAGCGTCAGCACAGCGAGCCAACGCGCATGCCTCGTGTGGTGTTCGTGACCTTGACATTCATTTCGGTGCTCTTCTTGATCTTGGCCAGCACTGGTTACTCGGCTGTCGGTTGTCAGATCTCGGGTAACTTGCTCTTCACCATCTACTCCAACCCGTCGAACCCATTGACCAAGCTTGGCTTTACGTCGGACTGGGGAGCAGTTGTGATTGCCTACCTCGGTATGCAGACCCACATTACCATTGCTTTCTCGGTCTTGCTCCACCCATCGTTCTTCATCGTCGAGCGTCTTTTCCTCGGCATGCACAAGCGTAAGCCAGAAGACTTGGAAGCCCTCTACCACGCCGCTGACACTCCTGCCACTGGTGAGGACAAGCTTCGCCTCTCGTCGAAGGGCTCGGTTGTCTCGATGGCCGATGTTGAGAATGACCACGAAACCGAGGAGGAGGAGAGCGAGGCTTACAGGGGCCAGGCTCACAAGTACATCCCAGCTCGTTTGGTCATCATTGCCATCTGTGTTGTGGCCTCGGTCCTTCTCCGCGACCACTTCCTCGACCTTTCGGACTTCGTTGGTGCCTCGGCCATTACTTTGAGCTGCATCATCTTGCCAATCATCTTCTACTTGAAGAAGATGTGGACCACGGTCCCATTGTACGAGAAGATCCCAGGTTTGATCATTGTCTTGGTCTGCTTGGTGCTCGGTGTGTACGTGACCATCAAGACGGGCAAGAACTTGTTCAACCCAGACGAGGTTGCTCCAGACGCTCCAAAGTTCGCCTTCTGCAAGGCTGAGAACCAGTACGAGGTGTACTACAACTCCACGGCTGCTGCTCTTGGCAACTAAGCTGGCATCGAGCTCTAGTTTGTTACACTTACCGTAGAGATGAGAAAAGTGAAAGTGGTGTGTTTCTAGCAATCGAGAAAACAACAAGTGGATTGATTTCTCGACATTGACGTGTTTCGTATTAACCTGGAACACGGTGGTTGCGACCCACCCACCGTCGGGGGATGCGCTGCCATCACGAACCGTATCTGTGTGGATCCCTCAACATCCGCCTTTGATCGGCTGCGACTTGCAGGAGAGGGTACACACCCAACTCATCCACGAGGGCAACAAGCGCACGGCAGTTCTATTCTTTCGATCTGACCTGAGGATGGGACAAACAAAGGCGAGACGAGGAGCATAGACCTGGCCCCCCTCCGAATGGAAAGCAAACAGAGCCCAGTCGCTTTCTGATACAAGAGGGTACCGCGAGGTGTGCGTTAAACAGTCGGCCCCAGTTGCGTGGGTGAGCTCGCGCTCTGGTTTGTTCGAGACGGTTTTCTTTCCTTCAACTTGGATAAGTCTTTCGAAATGGAGATGTCATGAGTTGTCGACGCGAGCTGTTGACGAGCCACCGCCACCATCCTCCAGAGAATAACTCGCTTGAAGCAGCGGTCTATGCACGCGCCATCACAGCTCTTTTGTCGCATCTGATTGGATAATCGGATCCAGATCGTGCCCCGACTCTCTGGACAAAGCCCGGACATCCCCGGACTCGGGAGAAAGGACACACGGCGATGATGTGTTGAGTGTGTGTGCCCACCTCAACACGCACATCCACAAGCAGCTGGGGCGTGTTTAGTGGCGACTTTGTGCGCCGGGCCCGGACCCATCCTCCCCACCTCATGTGGGATCTCTTGCCGACTCAACAAGGGACCGGTGGGTGAATTTACTCGACAGAGTCTCTCGGGGGCTCGTTCTCACCTCGCAAGCTCCCTTCTCACTTGCGAATTCGCCTTCTACGACTCAAGTCTCCGCTTCCCCAGTCTCCAGCTAAGCATCATGGCGGGTGACAAGAAGCCGTTTCTCACCGGTGAGGACCTCAAGATCGCTTTCAACCTCTTCTGTTGTGTCTATGGTATCGGTACCCTCGGTATGCCAGCCAACTTCTCGCGTGCTGGTCCAGCGCTCGCCGTTGTGGCCATGCTCTTCATGGCTTTCGCCAATGTCTATGCTTCGGTCGTCTGCTCCAAGGTCATGTTGATCGCTCCACGCTCGGTGCGCACGTTCGGTGACTTGGGTGAATGGTCGATGGGCAAGACTGGCCGTTGGCTCGTGGTGGTCTCGCAGATGGGTGTGTGTTTGTTGGTGCCATGTGCCTTCCTTGTGTTGGGCGGTATCTTGCTCAACAACCTCTTCCCTGGTGCTTTCTCGGATAAGACCTGGATCATCTTGATGGCTTTGAGCTGTGTGCCAGTGTGCTTGACCCCTACGCTCAAGGAGGGTGCTGGTGCCGCTCTCGCTGGTTGTCTCGGTACCATCATTGCCGATGTTATCGGTGTCGCTGTCCTCCTTCACGGTATGAGCGGTCACCCAACCATTCCACCGCCAAAAATCGAGCTCGAGCAGGTCGCTATGGTGTTCGGTAACTTGTCCCTTGCGTACGGTGCTGGTGTCGTGATTCCAGCTCTTCAGCGTCAGCACAGTGAGCCAACTCGTATGCCTCGTGTTGTCGGCGTGACGCTCACGTTCATTTCGGTGCTGTTCATTGCTTTGGCCAGTTCGGGTTACTCGGCTGTTGGTTGCCAGATTTCGGGCAACTTGCTCTTCACCATCTACTCCAACCCAACCGCTCCATTGAGCAAGCTTGGTTTCAAGTCGGACTGGGGTGCCGTTGTGCTCGCCTACTTGTTCATGCAGCTCCACATCACCATCGCCTTCTCGGTCTTGCTTCACCCAGCCTTCTACATCGTCGAGCGTCTTGCTCTCGGCATGCACAAGCGCAAGCCAGAAGACTTGGAGGCTCTCTACCAGTCGGGCGAGACTCCCGGTGTGGTTGAGGACAAGGCTCGTACGTCGAAGGGTTCGGTTGTCTCGATGGCTGACATTGAGAAGCAGTACGATACCGAGGAAGAGGAAGCCGAAGAGTACAAGGGCCACGCTTTCAAGTACATCCCAGCTCGTCTTGCCATCATCGCCATCTTGGTGGTTGCCTCGGTTCTCCTCAAGGATCACTTCCTTGACTTGACCGATTTCGTCGGTGCCTCGGCCATTTCGGTGAGCTGCATCATCTTGCCAATTGTCTTCTACTTCAAGAAGATGTGGACGACCATCCCAATCTGGGAGAAGGCCGCTGGTACGCTTGTGATCCTCATCTGCATGGTCCTCGGTGTCTTCGTGACCATCAAGACGGGCAAGAACTTGTTCAACCCAGACCCAGCCGACCCTAACGCTCCAGTCTTTGGCTTCTGCAAGGAAGAGCACCAGTTTGACGTTTACTACAACGCCACCGCCGTCGGCAACTAAAATGTTGCGTCCGTAGAAGTGGACGTTGCTGTCTAGTGTTTTTATATTTTCTCGGTTGAAGCAAATGCGAAGCGTGTGCAACCACCAATCCAAAATCTTGGCAAATTCTTGTGTTTCATACTGTTCTGTAGCATGTGTACCGGCGGTATGAGTTCATGTTGTTCTGCGCACAGTGTGCTCTCCACACCGACATGTTGGCTGTTCGTGCTCTTTCTGTCGCCCAAGATGGATGCACATTCGAGGGCTGTCGACGCAAGCGCACACAAATCCGATGTACACATGTGTACGCTCACACAACCTTGAGCGCCTGAATGGCCGCCAGCTTGTGGGCTCTCAGCTGCCCGCGAAACTGCAACCTTCACTCGAGAGTGGTCTACGATGCATCTGGAAGGATCCTCGTGGACCACTCAATCACCCTCATTGCGCAACTTTCGCCCCTTCTCTGCGTTAGTCTGGGTTAATAAAACGACCCTTTTGCAACCGGCCTGACGATCCGACTCTCGGTGCAAGCACCGGACGGACACCTCCCCATCCCCTAATTAATCCACTGCTCCAGTCATCGGCATCTGTTCTTGAAAAGTCAACTTCTGGATGTGTGAGTGCTTTGAGTCTAACCGTCCCTCGTCCTCATCCCTCCTCCCTCTTGAGTCACACTGCTGACTGTGTTTTGAGCTGCTCGTCGTCATTCGGATCCCTCACTTGCGAATTCGCCTTCTACGACTCAAGTCTCCGCTTCCCCAGTCTCCAGCTAAGCATCATGGCGGGTGACAAGAAGCCGTTCCTCACCGGTGAGGATCTCAAGATCGCTTTCAACCTCTTCTGTTGTGTCTATGGTATCGGTACCCTCGGTATGCCAGCCAACTTCTCGCGTGCTGGTCCAGCGCTCGCCGTTGTGGCCATGCTCTTCATGGCTTTCGCCAATGTCTATGCTTCGGTCGTCTGCTCCAAGGTCATGTTGATTGCCCCTCGCTCGGTGCGCACGTTCGGTGACTTGGGTGAATGGTCGATGGGCAAGACTGGCCGTTGGCTCGTGGTGGTCTCGCAGATGGGTGTGTGTTTGTTGGTGCCATGTGCCTTCCTTGTGTTGGGCGGTATCTTGCTCAGCAACCTCTTCCCTGGTGCGTTCTCGGATAAGACCTGGATTATCCTCATGGCTCTCAGCTGCGCTCCAGTGTGCTTGACTCCAACGCTTAAGGAAGGTGCTGGTGCCGCTCTTGCTGGTTGTCTCGGTACCATCATTGCCGATGTCATTGGTGTCGCTGTGCTTATGCATGGTATGAGCGGCCATCCAACTGTTCCATCGCCAAAGATTGAGCTCGAGCAGGTCGCTATGGTGTTCGGTAACTTGTCGCTCGCTTACGGTGCTGGTGTCGTGATTCCAGCCCTCCAGCGTCAGCACAGTGAGCCAACTCGTATGCCTCGTGTGATTGGTGTTACCCTCACCTTCATCTCGGTGCTTTTCTTGATCCTGGCTAGTACCGGTTACTCGGCTGTTGGTTGCCAGATTTCGGGCAACTTGCTCTTTACCATTTACGCCAACCCATCGAACCCAATGACGAGCCTGGGCTTCACGTCGGACTGGGGTGCCGTTGTGCTCGCTTACTTGTTCATGCAGCTCCACATCACCATCGCGTTTGCTGTCCTCCTCCACCCAGCCTTCTACATCGTCGAGCGTCTTGCTCTCGGCATGCACAAGCGCAAGCCAGAAGACTTGGAGGCTCTCTACCAGTCGGGTGAGACTCCCGGTGTGGTTGAGGACAAGGCTCGTGCGTCGAAGGGTTCGGTTGTCTCGATGGCTGACATTGAGAAGGACCACGACTCTGAAGAAGAAGAGGAGGAGGAGTACAAGGGTCAGGCTTTCAAGTACATCCCGGCTCGTCTTGTCATCATCGCCATCTTGGTGGTTGCCTCGGTTCTCCTCAAGGATCACTTCCTTGACTTGACCGATTTCGTCGGTGCCTCGGCCATTTCGGTGAGCTGCATCATCTTGCCAATTGTCTTCTACTTCAAGAAGATGTGGACGACCATCCCAATCTGGGAGAAGGCCGCTGGTACGCTTGTGATCCTCATCTGCATGGTCCTCGGTGTCTTCGTGACCATCAAGACGGGCAAGAACTTGTTCAACCCAGACCCAGCCGACCCTAACGCTCCAGTCTTTGGCTTCTGCAAGGAAGAGCACCAGTTTGACGTTTACTACAACGCCACGGCCTCTGCTCTCGGTTTGTAGATTCACTTCTGATAAATGACCATACGTGTCATCTTGTCAAATAAAGTTTATGTTGTGTGACAAGTTTAGTCCACCGTCTAATTGTCCACCAGCTCGTTGAGATCGTCCGGATCGACGACGTTGAGTGAAAATTCGTCGTGAAACACGATAGATTCCCATTTCTTCTCCACGTCCAACACATCGAGTATCGTGGTTGGTTCTGTCGTCGCCTTGGATAGTCTCTCCCAACTTTCCAACAGACTAAGCTGACTCAATTCCTCGATACTTAGACCCGTCATTTCCGCAAATTTCCACAATCGCAATTCTCGGACCTTGGGACCCACGCGGATGTTATTGTCACTTGCGACTTCGACTGGCGAGGCATCCAGAAGGCAAGCGCCAATCTCCGAGTCACTCGTCATGCTACGTCGATTCCAGTTGGCCGAGCTGACGCACGCGAAGACATCGTCCACGAGCAGCAGTTTGGTGTGGACATAGAGGTTCCGGGTCTCCTTGGTCGTGAAGATCCGCATTTTGGTCGGGAACGCGTCCAGCAGCGGCCTGGCCATTTGATACACGAGCTTTTCGTATCCAGAGGCCTTGGATTGGGTGGATACGCCTGGTCGCTGGACGACTACGATCACTCGGAGTAGATGAGGGAGTACGGAGCGTAGGGCGTCCATGAGCTGCGGCATAAAGAAGAAGTACTGGTCTTCGATGTATACGTAGTTGCGTGCTTGTCGAATGGCCTTGATCCGTGACTGGAGCAGACTCAACTCGCCCTTTGGCGCCAGCTCTGGGTACAACTCGTTGGCTTTGTGAGGACTAAACGTGCGAACAATCTGGACAATTGTAGATCCGTCCTGCGGAATAACCAGACCAGCGTCGGTAGCGGCATCACTGGGCACGTGGGCGTAGTTCTCTGGATTCGCAAAGTCCAACAGCTCCTCTTTCCAGCAGTCATGAGGACGCACCGACGAGTTCCACCGCGCTACAAACGTCGCCGCCACGTCCTGAACAGCACCGCCTTGGATCCGGAGAGCGGCGTCCACCCAGCCATCATACGCATCTCGCAGTCCTCGCTCCTGTCGGAACGCTTTATGGTCGTGGTTGATGGTGTCCCAGCGATCTAGCGTGATGTCCAGCCCGCCCATGTACACAATCAGCTCTTCACTCTTCCGGATCACGACAAACTTCTGGTGATGGGAGGAAACGTGATGCGGCAGACGATTGTCAAAGAGAAACACGGCCGAGCCACCTGTCAACCCGTTCATCCAGTCGCGAGCCACGATGTTCTCTTGTCTCTGGAGCATATTCGCCCAGATCAATGCACGGGTCTGGACTTGACGTTGGCACACAGCGCGTTCCAGCACGCGCTTGAGCGTCGTGTCGCGATAGTTACTTCGTCGTGGCGCCAAGGGCATCTTATGGTTCAGACTCCAGCCGGCGATCCAGATGAAGTCATTTGGTCCATTTGTTGCCTCGAGATCACTTAGAAGTCGCTCAAAGTAGTCGTCGGTGCTCACAAACGCCTCCACGTGGTTGCCCGATGAATAGACTGTCAGATCCTTTCGCGGTACGCCACCACGCGCAGCCGTGATCTCTTGAGTGGACAAGAACCAGTCGAGTGTGTTGAGAGCGGGCTGCTCGGCTCGTGATAGGTCTCGATCCGCGTCGTGCGTCGAGCCTCGGGTCTGCGACGACAGAGGCTGCGTGGTCGAAGCCGAACTGTCATCCTGGACGGCCGAGGTGGCACATCCACTGAAGATGTTGCCCATACGATGTTTATTGCTGTGATTGCACCACGACTGAGTACAAAATGAATCGACAACCATGAAGAAATGACGCCAGGAATACCATTCGCTTCTGTTACCACCCCCCTTCTGCTGGAAATAGCTCGATGGATGCGTATCTTATTACCGAAGCGTGACCTTCATTTCCAAGGGCCCATTGATAGACAGCGTCGCTGATGCCTTGTATGTGATTGCGAATGGATCGCGCACAGTGCGGAGTTCAAACCGCGACAGCAGCATCGCCAGCGTGATCTTCATCTCCATCAGTGCAAATTTCATGCCGAGACACGTTCGAGGGCCAGCGAGAAAGACTGGGAACTGGAAAGCGGAGACTTCTTTGAGTTTGCCAGTCGAGGAATCGATCCATCGGTCGGGATTGAATGTCTCGGCGTCATCTCCCCACACTGATGACATCCGCGCCAAGACATAGTTAGAGAAGACGACCCGTGTGCCTTGTTTGAGGAAGGTGCCGTCATCCAGTGCCGTGTCAGTCGCTGCCGTACGCGTCGTGACAGGCACCACTGGATTCAAACGAAGACTCTCTTTGATTGCTGCTTCAAGATACGCCAACTTCTGCACATCTTCCATGCTGGGCGTCGTTTGGTCCTCTTTCAAGTGCGGGAGATGCGTCTGAAGCTCTTCACAGACACGGTTTAATACGTTTGGGTACCGATTCATCATGACGAGGAACCAGGACATGCTCTGAGACGTTGTATCCCGGCCAGCAGCGATAAAGTTGAGCGCCATGTCGCGAATCAACGAGGGACTGGTGGTTTCAGGGTCAGAAGACGACATTTTGTCCACAAACAAACTGACCAAGTCACGTCGTGGCTTTGTGGACAAGCCGTCGTTCTTCTCTTGGACAGAACGCAGCACAATCTGCTCCACGACGCCGTTGATCAGCTTCATATCCGTCTTCAGCTGCTTTTCAACGCCGACATTGAGCCACTTTTTGAGCCTCCAGAGCCACATGGGCTGTTGGAACCGATGCAACAAGGCAAGAGAGCTGCGGTCAAAGGCATCGAGGAACGGATGATGCCCCCCGCCGTCTTGAAGATTGTTCAGCTGGATCCCAAAGCCAATCTGCGTGAAGACGTCCATCGTAAAGAGATCGAGCAGCCGCTTCATGTTGACAACTGGCTCCTCGGACGCAGCGATCGACGTGAGTTTGGCGTCCAGCACTAGACAATGTGACCGCACGGTCTCTTCCATGGTCTCGCGCATCATCCGCAACGAGAAGAGATGACTCGCGGTCTTGCGTTGATGGGCCCACAGCGCGCCATCCGTCGCGAAGATGCCTCGCCCCAGGATGTCAAACGCCAGTTCGGTTGTGTATCTGCCCTTGACAAACGACTCGAACTGCGTCTTGAGGATGTGTTCGACCGTCGCCACCGAGCTCACGATGACCGTCACCGGCCGTCCCAGCACTTGCATGCGCCACGGCTTGCCCTGGAACTCGCGACAGTTGTCTAGAAGCCAGTCGTAGATACGACGACTGTGCGTGCGCATCATCACGACGGTGCCACGCAGTACTGGGAAGGGGAAGCCGGTGAAGGGCGTGGGGAGATGATGCACGGCGCGTTGTTGGGCACTGGGCAGACTCAGATAGCTCAGAAGCAGCAGCAATGCCGCTGCGGACACGGAGGAAGCCGAGAACAAACGCGTCACGTCGAGCATCGTGACGGAAAAGACCAAGTGAGCGAGCGGAGACCGTCGAAGGAATGTGTGGAAAGAGGCTTGTATTGGGGGAGTGTACCCATTTGAGGCGATGCTGGACTCGAAGACACTGCTTTTCGCTCGACAAGTCCGGATTTCGACGGATTTCAGTCAAACAAGTGGACGTAATGGGACAATTTCGCTTATCAAGTCGTATCTTTCTACTTACGACACCTATAGTCACGCATTTTGCTCATCGTCGAGAGATTTTGACGTCCAGAGACCCGTTAATGGCCAGCGTCGTCGACGCCTTGTATGTAATGGCGAACGGATCGCGCACAGTGCGGAATTCAAAGCGCGACAGCAGCGTCGCCAGTGTGATCTTCATCTCCATCAGTGCGAACTTCATGCCGAGACACGTTCGAGGGCCAGCGAGGAAGACTGGGAATTGGAAAGCGGAGACTTCTTTGAGCTTACCAGTACTCGAGTCGATCCATCGGTCGGGGTTAAACGTCTCGGCGTCATCTCCCCGCACGGACGGCATGCGTGCCAACACGTAGCTGGAGATGACGACGCGCGTGCCTTGTTTGAGGAAGGTGCCATCGTCCAGCGTCGTGTCGGTCGCGGTGATACGCGTTTTGACTGGGACGACTGCGTTCAGACGAAGACTCTCTTTGAGGACGGCCTCGAGATACGTCAGTGCTTGAATCTCTCCCATGCTAGGCGCGGTCTTGCCCTCTTTCAACTGTGGTAGATGCGTCTGAAGCTCTTCGTGAACGCGAGCGAGGACGTTGGGGTACCGATTCATCATGACAAGGAACCAGGACATGGCCTGAGAGGTCGTATCGCGCCCAGCGGCGATAAAGTTGAGCGCCATGTCGCGAATGAGCGTGGGATTGGCCGTCGCGAGCTCGGACGAGGACATTTTATCCACAAACAGACTGACCAAGTCACGTCGTGGCCCCGTGGCTAGGTCCTCGCTGTTCTCCTTCATGGATCGCAGTACAATCTGCTCAACAACGCCATTGATCAGCTTCATATCTGTCGCCAGCTGCTTCTCGACACCGAGATTGAGTCGCTTCTTGAGCTGCCATAGCCACGTCGGTTGCTGGAACGATAGAGCATGGCGAGCGAACTGCGGTAAAAGGCGTCCATGAGCGAGTGGTTCTTGTTTCTTCCTCCAGGCCTTTGAGTTCAATGCCAAAGCCAATGCGTGTGAAGACGTCCATTGTAAAGAGATCCAGCAGCTGCTTCATGTTGACAACTGGCTCAGTAGATGCAGCGATGGACGTGAGCTTGGCGTCCAGCGTAAGACAGTGCGACCGCACAGCGTCTTCCATGGTCTCGCGCATCATACGCAGCGAGAAGAGATGACTCACCGTCCTGCGTTGATGCGCCCACAGTTCTCCGTCGGTCGCGATAATCCCTTGGCCCAAGACGTCGAACATGACATTCGAGTTGTACTCGCCTTTGACAAACGACTCGAACTGCGTCTTGAGGATGTGCTCCACCGTCGCCGAGCTCACGACGATCGTCGCGGGTCGTCCTAGCACTTGCATACGCCACGGCTTGCCCTGGAAATCGCGACAGTTGTCTAGAAGCCAGTCGTAGATGCGCGGACTGTGCTTTTGCATCACGACGATGGTACTCCGCAGCTCGGCGAACCATCCTGTGAACGGCGCCGGCAGCTGCCGCACCGCGCGTTGTTGGACACTGGGAATGCTCAGATACGTCAGCAGCGCCACCAGCACAGCTGCCGACACGGACGAAGCGGAGACCAGACTCGTGACGTCGAGCATGGTGGAGGCAAAAGACCAAATGAGCTCGAGCCATGTCGAAGTTGCCAAGGGCGACTTGTATTGAAGAGTGTACCCAACCGTGGGTACGACTCACTCCCCAGTTCAGTTCCTGAGATGACGAAGGTCTCAGCTATGCGGATCGTCTCTTGGCTCTGTGAGCGTCACGCGCGACTGAGTGCGGCCCGTGACGCCGCCTTGCCGTTGATCAGCGCGTGTCTCGACGGATCCACGCGGTGTTCGCTCAAACAGGCGGTGGAATGGGACAGTCTCCGCTTAGTCGATCGCCTTGTGGCCTTTTATACGGCCGAGGGAGTAGATCGCTTCCTCTTGGAGCACTGGCTGAATAAAGCCGTGGAAGTCGCAGCGCAACGAGGGTCAGAGGCAATGGTGCGGCGAATCGTCGAGCATAATCCCGAGGGGCAGCTGTCGATGGCGATCTATTACGCTCCGAAGCGAGGGAATCTCGCCCTTGTTCAATGGCTCATGGAGTGCACTGGGGACGACGAGAACGTCGTTGTGATCACCCACGCCGCTGCTGGTGGCGGGCAGAAGGCGGTGCTCGAGTGGGTACTCGATCGCTATGGACGGGAGCACTTGACGTCGAGTGTCCTCGCGACTGCCGCGGAACATGGCCATCTCGACATCGTGCTTTGGCTACGACAACTCGGTGTGAGCACACAGGATGTGCGTCATCTCTCTGGCGATACTGCTGCTCGACAAGGTCACCTGGCGATAGTGAAGTGGCTCTATGATGAGCAACTGACGCAAGCGTTCTCGTTCATCGTGTTGCTTCGCGCTGTGGAGAGCAACTCGCTCGACTTGGTCACGTATCTCCATGAGGAGCAAGGACACCAGATCACGACGCTCCAGCTCAACGTCGCTGCTGTCTCCAGCGAACACTTTGAGCTCTTCCAGTACCTCCTTCAGCGAGCGCCCGACATGTGCAATGTCATGACGCTCACGACCATGGCGGTTCAAGGGCGTGTGGACATTCTGAGGTATCTGCATGACCGTTGTCCAAACGAATGGAAGGCGTCGAATCTGCTCGACTGCGCTGTTGGGGCAGGGCATCTCGAGCTGGTCGAATGGATCCAATCGATGCGTTTTCCTTCTCAACCGCTCTCGAGACGAGCTATTGTGTCTGCTGCGTCGAATGGGAATCTAGAAGCACTGCAGTGGCTGCACGAACGAGCGATTCCAGGATGGGACGAAGGAGTTCTAGAGATTGCTGTCAAGCGTGGCCATCTCCACGTTGTCGAGTGGCTACACACGCATCACCCGGTTGAAGAGCCGAGTCGAGAGCTCCTGTTTATGGCCGTGGAGAACGGAGATCTCGAGATGGTGCAGTGGTTAAGTACGTTTCGTCATGAGGAATGCGAGCGTGCGATCGACATTGCTGCGCGAGAAGGCCACTTGAGTATTGTCCAGTGGCTTCATGCACACCATCCTGAGAACCGCGCGACCGACGCAATGGATCGAGCTGCCAGGTGTGGGCATCTCGACATTGTACGGTTTCTCCACGAGCATCGCACAGAAGGCTGCACGACGCGCGCCATGGACGACGCTGCGACCAATGGGCATCTCCATGTCGTCCTGTGGCTTCACACTCACCGTTCAGAAGGCTGTACAACCAACGCGATGGACGGAGCCGCCGGCAACGGCCACATCGCTGTGGTGAAGTGGCTCCATGCAAATCGCCACGAAGGCTGCACGCGCGAGGCTCTGAAAGTTGCCGAGGCACTGAAATACTTTGAAGTTGTGCGGTTTCTCCGTTCGCTGAGGTTGTAAAAGTAGTTTGGCGCTGCTGTTAGCTGACCAAACACCCGCCTATCGTTTCGATTGAGACCTGCCGCTTGTATCCATCAAACACGAGGCAGACGATGACTCGTGGTACATGTATTAGCCCCACTGTAACTTCTATTTCACATTGTTGACTGTAGTACGAGAAGCTCGCTGGACTATTGCAATTCACGGCATTGCTCTTCCCCAAACAGTTGCTGCCTTACTCTCTGTGTGTGTGTGAGTGAGTGATGGCATTCGCGCGTGGCTGTGCCGGTATCCACTGTCGTACCCATTCGCGAGGCTGTAGCAGTCTTCACGCCCATCCTCCAACTTCCCTATACCTTGAAGTAGCCATCAAGCCTCTCGCCCATGCGAGCCAGCCCAACAAGCCACTGAAGCAACGCCACCAACTGTCCGGCGTTCGGGTATGCCGCAGCCCAAGAGTCAAGAGATAACTTATGCGAATCCACGCCAAGGGTACACACGTGTGGCTCTGACCGCATAGATCATGTTGAAGTCCAAGTCGTGCTCTCTCGAGTCGCCCAGAGCAGTTGTTTCCACGCTTTTGCGCGAGGCAGAGGCGAGGAGCGTGCGTCTCCAGCTGGTAAGACGAGCTTACCAGTTGGATATTCATTTCTACAGGTCGCTAGTAGTAACGTTTGTAAGATAACGCGTTTTTATAGGATGTTTTTATATTCGATGTCACAGGTCGTCTGTGAAACCAGTGTACGCCTTTTCCGGCTCGCTCTCTGCCAGTGTCGACGATGATGAGCCTCCAGCGCTCACTCGTCGACTTGACGCCGTGCCAGCAAGACCTCAAGCCTCTCCAAACATGCAGACTCTGTTGACCGCCGCCTGTGCGCTATTGCTGGCTCCATCCGTGGCTTTCGGAGGCTACGCAGACCAAACGCCAGCTCCGTACGCTACGCCGTCGCCTTATGACCAAGACCTCGACGCTCTCACGCCTCTGCCAGCGGACGCCACGGTTGAGGTGGTTGTGCCATGGCTCCAGAAGTTGGACAACGTCGTGGAGCGACTCGCGTCCGGTGGACTGCCGGAACTCCCAGTCAAGGCGCTCGAGAGTATCCAGAGTCTCGACACTGTCGTCGTCGCTAATGCCGAGCTCGTCGCGGTTGCGCAGGTGCTCCCAGCCGTCACCAAGCTTCTTCCATCGATCTGGACGACGGGCTTCTGGTACGCTTCCATTGACACATGGCAGCCACTCTACTCTTCTGTCTTCCAGGGCGTCGCCGACGTCTGCAAGTCCTCGAATGACGACTTGGCTTACGATGCACTGCTCAACGCGACGTCGCTCATCATCCGCTTCACCAAGGACAACGTCTTTATGGACGGCATCGACCACGGAGACCTCGCTAAGCCAGCCCACGAGCCTTTGTTGACACTGCTGGCTGATGTGGTCAGTTCCGCCTCCAAGCTGTCGACGTACCACATCTCAGCAGCTCAACTCCGCACGTACATGAACACGATCCCTTCCAAGCGCGATGGCATGAACACGAACACCGCGTACCCTGTCTTTGTGGACACGACCAAGTACAAGGAGTCGGACGCCGTTGCCCTGCGTGCCTTCGTGAGCACCAAGCCTCCGTGCACAGGCAACCCAGCCGCCCAGCACGCGTAGAGTGTCGTAGATCCTGCCTATATGTAACAACTCGAATGTCTTCCAGCATATACGATCTTCGTGTCGTTCCATTCGCATGTTCATTCATCATTTTGTGGCATATCTACACTCTTGTTCTCGACTCGCTCTCGAGGATAAATACGGGAGGATCATTCGTCTTGTCATGCGACTTTCACTCAATCGCGCCATTCTGTTTGTGCATTCAGTCACGTAGCATTCGTCTAGTTTCACACGTGGCAGACCACTTCTTCTTTCTTTTCTTCGTCTTCATCCGCACGCGGTGGTCGCGTTGATGTCGGCACAGTGCACACTGTTGAAGTGCTTGTTGCCGTGCCAGCTTCCAAGTCGACGGGCACCGCGTCGGTGGTCGGATGGGCCGTCACTTCATCGTCGCTCTGGCCCATTGTATCGCGATGCTCGCCTGCCTGCGTCTGGATCTGGTCCAGCTTCATACTGAGAATGTCCCCAGTGCTATGCCGTCGGACGTCCTCGCGCCAACTGGCGAGTCGCAGCGACCCACGTGGGCCACGGCGCGAGTACCGCTGATAGCTCGCCCGCGCGTCTCTGGCCGCCGCTTCCTCCAGCTCCTGCAGCGTGCGCAAGTCCGTTTGGTCATACGACGTGCGTGCGCCAAAGTACCGATCGCAGCAGACCACGCAGCGATGCCAGCCCTTGCTCCAGCACGTGGCGCGGAGGTTGGTGGAGCGCCAGATCATGGCCGAGAGCGGGAGGAGGGCGAGCAGCGCGATGCCGACGAAGAGCAGCGCCTTGACGGAGCTGTGGATCGGATCGGAGGAGTCATTCGTGTCGGCCATGGAGGGAGTTTGTCTATGGCAGTGTCCATGGAAACGCTCGTGTCGCTTGGACTTGGCCATGCGACGGCGACGGAAACCACGCAGCTGCGGCCGACCGACGTCGACCAGGTGCAAGACATGCATCGGGATCCACAGGGTATGCAACTCTACCTAACTACAGTATGAAGACTGATACTGTTCACATGGACAACTACAATCGATATGAACAGGGCACGGGATGTGTGGGTTGTTTACAGCTGGTCTAAATGTGTTGAAGAAATGCACATGGTCAGAAGAAGCGAGGCATGTTCCTTCGATGCGGGATTCGGGATGGATGTGGATCCAAACGAGGGATTCGGAACACCTCTTTCCGAGCCATTTGCGATCCCATTCGGGACAGATCGGGACAGCGGGCATCAAGTCAGCCGGTGGTGTGGACCACGTACCGTGGGAGAGAGAGGGCGGTGAAGTCAGTCCAGTTAGCACATCAAAATGTCGAAACCAGGTGTGTACAGCTTGACTAGCAACAGAAAGCGATGAATTGGGTCGGGCAATCAAACCAACGTCTTTTCACCCATGCTCAAAATAACGTGTATCTGATTAAGTACGAAATACGGAGCGGGCTTTTTCCATATTTCTGCGACACGAGGCGTGTCAAACTGTTCTGTGGCCGTGATTTCTTTGACACATGGCAGAAGGGGAGCGTCATCATGTCTGTAGCACGCGGTTGCCCATAGTGCTTGAGAATATCACTGCTATTATCATACCCGTGTCGACGCCGTCCCCACTCGCTCCAGACCGAGTAATCCGCTTCGTCCCGAGTCACACCACCAAGCGATTGCACAATGAGTAGATCCGTTGGGGATGAAGATGATTCTTCCACCCCAAGTTCAACATGAAGTGCTGATCTCTTGGCCAACACGAAGTTCGTTTCTTTGCTTCGACATTTCCTCCTCCTGCCTGCCTCCCTGCCTGCCTCCCTGCCCGTCCCCCTTGCACGTCAACAAGTGTAAAACCTGCATACGCTGCACGGTGATCCCATCGCAGCTCCAAAAGTTCAGCAAGCGCGTGGTGCCTCGCCAGCTGGCCAGCCTCACCTCGGTGCTCTCGGCCTGTTTCGCATGCCGCCAGTCGACGCCACGCAGGCCTTTTGCACACCACGTCCGGCCTCTCGCCTTGAAGTACCGAACTGAGATGGTGATACCGGTACCCTAACGCCTTTGACTCAACTTCAGGATCCCATGCCAACTTGAACTTGACACAACGTAACCGGTTTGTAACACGATGACGCGCCGACGTCAGCGTATTCCTCGCGATCTCACCACACCTCACCATCCGACAAAGGGCTCACCTCCCCCCCTCGGCCACAGCTGACCGCCAGTGGGTTGACGTGGATGCTGCGCCGGCCGTGCCAGTCTCTGCCGTCCTTCACCTCGCTTCGCAGGCCTCACTTCTCATTTCGAAGCCTCTCACCCAGAACTCACTTCCACTCAACCACCATGGTCTTCTCGGACGCGGAAAAGCTTGTCGGCGCCATTGACCAGGGCACCACGAGCTCGCGCTTCATCGCCTTCAACCACAGCGGCGAGATCGTTGCCACGCACCAGTTGGAGCACAAGCAGATCTACCCACACCCAGGTTGGTCGGAGCATGACGCCGACGAGATCTACACCAACGTCGAGATCTGTGTGCGTGAGGCGCTTGCCAAGGAGAACATCCCTCTCGAGCGTCTTGCTGCTGTTGGTATCACCAACCAGCGTGAGACTGCCCTCATCTGGGACAAGAACACCGGCAAGCCGCTTGCCAACGCCATCGTCTGGCACGATGCCCGAACCTCGGACATTGTGCACCGCTTGAAGAACGGCGCCGGCGAGGGCTTCGGCGGCCTCGGTGCTGACCGCTTCCGTGCCATCACGGGTCTCCCAATTGCCACCTACTTCTCGGCCGTTAAGATCATCTGGCTCCTCGAGAACGTCCCAGGTCTTCGTGAGAAGGCCGAGGCCGGCGAGGCGCTCTTCGGTAACATGGACACCTGGCTCATCTGGAAGCTCACCGGTGGCCTCCACATCACGGATGTGACCAACGCGTCGCGTACCAACCTCATGAGCCTTGAGACGCTCCAGTGGGACGACAACATCCTCAAGTGCCTCAACATCCCAAAGTCGCTCTTGCCAGAGATCCGCTCGTCGTCGGAAGTGTACGGCCACGGTACTGAGAAGAGCTGCTTGGCCGGTGTGCCAATTGCCGGTGACCTCGGTGACCAGCAGGCCGCTCTCTTCGGCCAGACGTGCTTTGCGCCGGGTGAGGCCAAGAACACGTACGGTACGGGCTGCTTCATGATGATGAACACTGGTACCAAGCCAACGCCATCGACCAAGGGTCTTCTTACCACGCTTGGCTACAAGATTGGTGACCAGCCAGCCGTGTACGCCCTTGAAGGTTCGATCTCGTACGCTGGTGCCCTCATCCAGTGGCTCCGTGACAACCTCAAGATGGTCGCTTCGGCTCCTGAAGTCGAGACGCTTGCCAAGGAGGTCGAGGACAACGGTGGTGTCTACCTCGTGCCTGCCTTCTCGGGTCTCTTTGCTCCTCACTGGCGTGACGATGCCCGTGGTGTGCTTGTGGGTCTTACGGCCTACGCCACCCGTGAGCACATTGCCCGTGCCGCCCTCGAGTCGACTGCCTTCCAGACCCAGGAGGTCGTCGCCGCCATGGAGGCCGACAGTGGTGTGCACCTCACCAAGCTCAAGGTTGACGGTGGTATGGTCGTGAACCAGCTCCTCATGCAGTTCCAGTCGGACATTCTCAATGTCGAGGTCGTGCGTCCTGTTGTTGCGGAGACCACCGCCCTCGGTGCCGCCTACGCCGCCGGTCTCGCTGTCGGTTTCTGGAAGACCGTCGAGGAATTGCGTGAGAACTGGAGCATCTCGGCCACCTGGGACCCAAAGATGGACTCGGACAAGCGTGGCAAGTACCTCCACCAGTGGAACAAGGCCGTCCAGCGTACCCTCAACTGGGAAGACGAAGCGTAAGCAGCTTGTCTTTTGAGTGAGATCTTTTCGTAGCTAGCGCATCTGTATAATCCTCTCTTTTGTGCGTTAATGTGTATGCAGACACGTGGATTCAGATTCTGAAGTCGAGGATGCTCCACTTGTTGTTGCGTCTCGCTTGTGAGTAGTGAATGTGTTCATGTCGTGGAGGCCACCGAGATGTTGTACTTTGCCAACAGACTTGCCAGGCGGTCGCTCGAGTACTCCCATTTCGCAGCTGGTTCTGTATGTGAAGGTGGCGGTGTAGTACTGACAAGTGGTGCAAGTGTCACTCGCTGACCCACACCTGAGAGAAATGAATGACTTCGTTGATGCTGGTCGTACTCTCTTGTCTCTTCGTCATGGTCCTGCTCGTACACTGTCGAGAGCTGCTGTAAGCTCGTGGACCGACCCATCATAGGCGACTGGGATCCAATGGAGGAGGCCGGGACAGCGTCCTCGCCCAATACTTCCTTCCCCAGGTCGTAGATCCACGCAATCGGACGGATCTCGGCTGTCAATGGCGTGGGCTGAGAGGACATGCTGCCTTCAGTGCGCTGTTTCGGGATCTTGACGCGAAGTTCCATCTCTCGCTCCTCCGAGACGCTTCGTTGATTCGAACTCACTGGCTCGGATGACTTGGTAATCGGAACGAGTCGAATTTTACCAGCTTTGGACGACTTTTGTGCCTTGGTCTTCATGTTGGTACTAGCTGGCTGGGTGGGTGGTGCTGGCAGCTTCTTGGGCTTGCTCCCGTGGATCAACGGCGTCAGATCCTGCGCATAGCAACTCGCAGTGAGCATTTTTTGCTTCCTCCGATGCTCTTGCGCCGCCCGCTCTGCCAATTCCGCCGCTTTTGACTCGTGTTGCGACGTATTTTGCGTATTATGGCGAATCGGCACTGGTCTCGGTGCTATGGCGGCATTGTTATCCATTGGTGCTGCGGCTGGCGGCATCGATCGTTTGACTCTACGCTTGGGCTTTGATGCATCTGCGTCGTCTTTCGTCTCCTGAGCCATCGTCTGCAGTCGCTCGGCCTCGTGGAGCACGCGTTGCTTCATGAGCAGTTGGAAGTGTCGTCGTCTCGTTTGCGCCAGCTGCTTTTCACGCTCTGCTGCCTCCACTTGACTTCGTTTGCGCAGCTCCATCTCGTTCTGTCGCCGTTGAAGGAGCTCTTGTTGCTGGCGAAGCAACCGCAGCTGCTCCTGGTACTTGGCCTCGGTCTGCACGAGCACACTGAGCGTCGGCAGCGTCGACGACGACGCGGTTGACTCGGCCAATTTCCCTCGGCATGCTCGGCAGAACAGTGATACTGCGGGCGTGTCCATGCTTTCTCGGTGCTCCGCATCACTCAAAGGCATAAAACACGCGCAGCAGATGCCACTGGCTGCGGTGGACACCGTCTTTCGACGAGATCGTCGACGCCAGCACTGCTGGATGCGTGAGGCCGCATACTCCAACACCTCTTGCTCGTCCGTCCACTCGTCATCGTCGGATTCCTGCGGCTCCATCGAGTCACTCAGTCAGTCAATCGCTTGCTTCTTCGCACCCTCTGGCCGAAATCCCGCCCGCCTCCTATAAATACCCCGACACACCCACACACAGCATGTCGTGGCTTCTCTGTGTACCACATCCACTCATACGCCGTGCGTGTCCTCTGCCATGCGAGCCCATCGCCGTCCACTTCAGCCAATGCGCATCACCCGTCATGGGTTCAACTTGAACCTCGGGGCAAGTTGAAGTCATTGATGAAGGTCGCGCGAAGGTGCAAAAGTGCAAAAGGTTACGCGAAGGTTGCTTGAGTCTATGCGGCCTATTCTAGGACCCAGCATGTCCTTCTCTGACGTGAGCTACATTAGGACCGTGTCGAGATCGTGATCGAACATCAGGATGACCTGCGTCACGCCGCTTGCACTCATCGCGTGGGTCTGCGGCCACCAGCGCGTGCTCTCCCAGGCCAGCACAGTCACAGCGCTGCACATCAGCTCCTTTGTGGACCAGTCACTGCGGCTGTCGACGCGCGAGGCCGTCGCTACGGGTGATCTCTGGGTTGTTAAGCGTGTCTTCCAGCACAAGACACAGTCGACCACCGAGCCTTTGCTGGTAGAGCACTGGCTCAATGACGCAGCTGAGCGAGCAGCTCAGTACGGACATGTGACGATCGTCAGGTATCTCGTCACTGAGTTTGAGGTCACATGGATGCTGTCGCGGATCATTCTGGCAGCGAGTGAACGTGGCGACTTGGAGTTGGTGCGCTGGCTATACGACCGTCAACCGCATCCTGTCTTCCTCACGACCATCGCGCGAGCAGCAGCAGCGCATGCCGATCTGCCACTGCTAATGTGGGCAGTACAGCAGATTGGCGTCGACCGGTGCTCGCCGACTGTCGTTCGAGCTGCTGTCAGCCATGGACACGTCGCCATTGTCGAGTGGCTGCTTGATCAAGGCGTGGCGTACTCTTTTCGACGTGCGGGTGACTTTGCAGCTGCGAGAGGCCTTCTGGAGATTGTCCAGTGGCTCGATAAGCGTGGTATCGTGGACGTGTTCAGCCCGTCGGCATTGGAGACAGCCATTCGACAGGGCCGTGACTCGATTGTAGAGTATCTCCTGGTCACGAGAGACAATTCGTTCATCACATCTGTAGCCATGGAGGCAGCTGCTGTCCGCGGCCGTGTCGACATCTTCCTCCTGCTTGACGATCGCGTTCCAGAGCGTTGTACTCCATCAGTCCTGACAGAAGCAGCGTCATACGGGCACCTCGACTTCATCCAAGTGATTAACGAGCGTCACCCAGAGCTGTGGAGTGCGTCTGGCCCGATTTTGGATCATGCGGCCGGGTCGGGTCGTCTCGACATGGTGCAGTGGATCCAAGAGAACGTCCGAGAACCGCAAGTATTTACCGGACGAGCCATGCGGCTGGCTTCCGAACATGGTCACTTGGAGATGCTACAGTGGTTGAATGAACGAGTGCACGACGGGTGGAACCCTGAACTCATGGATCGCGCGGCTCTGAATGGACACTTGCATGTGATCCAGTGGCTTCACACGCATCGCACCGAGGGATGTACGCCGAGTGCGATGAACTTGGCCGCGATCGGTAATCATTTCGACATTGTCAAGTGGCTGCTCGACCATCAGCCTGTAGAGAACTTCCGTCAGCTTATGGGATCAGTTGTCCAGCGCGGGCGATTGGACGTCGTGAAGATCCTCCACGATCGCCATCAGAATGAAGACTGCTCAACCACGGCAATGGATCAAGCGGCACGTTATGGCTACTTAGACATTGTCCAGTTCCTCCACGAGAACCGATGTGAAGGCTGCTCGGTCCGCGCGATGGATGATGCTGCGGGTCTCGGGCACTTTGAGACTCTCTCATGGCTCCATACACACCGCATCGAAGGATGCACAGCCCAAGCAATGGACCAAGCAGCGAGTAATGGCCATCTCGCAGTCGTGAAATGGCTTCATGAAAATCGATCCGAGGGCTGCACTACCAGTGCGATGCGACTGGCAGCCCGACGTGGCTTCGTGGAGATTCTAGAATTCCTCCATGCGAATCGCTCGGAAGGTCTCCGCCCTGGCGACATCGACGACATCGCTCGTGATGGCAATTTGGCCGTCCTCGAGTGGATCTACGAGCGCTATCCGGGTCTCTTCGACTGGGACCGTCTAGGTCAGATCCAAACGCTGACACACGTGCAAAAGTGGATCATCAGTCGGGCTTTGGACGAATGAAGCGAGTGAGACCTAGTTCAACTCGTTTGTGGCCAAGTCCTTGACTCAGTCCGAGTGGTGTCGTCACGATACGAAGCGGGCGTTGGACACTTGGAGCTATTCGTCATGCCAATGTCGCAGATCGTCACCATTCACTGGATGCGTTGTATGAGTCAGGTCGCAACCTCCATCTCTTGGTCAAGTGCCTCCCCTCCGATTGCCACAAACAGCGATTACTGTCACGGTCATAATGATGTTGAGGATGTCAAAGCATCCTGGAAACGGTATAAACAGATGGCTCTATGAATTTCGTTGACAAATTACGGTGTATCTGAACGCAGTCAAAGCGTGAATAGCAAAAGTAGGTGGTACCTTAAGAACGTTTCATCCCTGCCGAAAGGCGACTCCCGCATTCAGTTGTCAGCGGTTCGATACCGGTTTCTTGTGTCAAACCGAGTTAGACCAATTTTTCCCCGTGTTGTACACGGCGCGAATGATTAGCACGAGGCGCTGGACTAACATGGCGCGCCGTCTAAACGACGCGGGTCTAACGCAATGACATTTCCTGATTTGCAGTCTAACCCGAGTGTCCTTCACTCGCGTTGGACGCACCAAGGTCTCTGCTAATGACGCTCAAGCAGCGGCATCCCGCCGGCATGGCGCTCGAAGTGCTCATCCCCGCTATCTTCATTCTCTTGGTCGGTCTTCTGAAGACAACCATGGTCAACACGAGCATTCCGGCCGGTTGGAGTGGGGAAACAAAGGAAGGCATGGCATACAACTTGTTTGATCGAACTAGCGGCAAGATCGACGGCATTGGCGCGCCCGTGCCGTTGTTTTACATGCACGAAGCCACGATGACGGGTCTCATCCTGTCGCTTGGAGCGCAGGCGTTCAAGAACGGTCACAATATGCAAGAACTCTCGACGACAGACCTCGCTGCGTGTAAGAAGGGCCTCGTAGTGTATGGTGCGGTGACTGCGAATGCGTCGTCGCCCCACAAGATCCCAGAAGCCTGTGGAGGCAAAGTGGTGCCATACAAGCTCGCCATCGCTCCTGACAATGTCTTTACGCGTGAGTACTTTATGTAGATGATGGACGTGTGGTACCCACGGATCAAGTCGGCGAATGGCTCGAATGTACCAAAAATCCCATCTCTGCGCGAGAGCATCGAGTTCTACTCGACAGCGGACGACCTGGAGACGTATGTCAGCAGTGACGCGTACGGCAGTGGACCAGAGCATCCTCGCAACTTTGGCGCGATCGTGTTTGACCAGTTCCCGTCGGACTTGGAAGTGGGCAAGTTCTCCTCGATCGAGTATACTGTACGTATGAACTCGACTGGTGGTGCAAGAGGTGGTACCGGTCTCATCCCGCTGACTATCGGTGATCCACCAGAGTTGACCCCCATTCGACAAAGAGCTTACAACCGACTACTACTCGCGATATGCCGTGAGCAGATTCATGACGTTGCAAACCCTGGTGACACGCTTCGTGACGTGTATGCCCACGTGGGATTTGTCGAAGAAACGTACGTCCGGCAAATGCCAGCGTGAGCTTTCGACGGCCGAGTCATCAGAGGAGCTGGATGAACGATTGCACTCCACTTTCAATGATGATTCTCGATTAATAGCGGCCATGTCAGCTCTTCTAAACGGACCCGACTTCTCAAGTGTCGTGGAATCTGCTCCAGCGATTCGAAAGGAGCCTTATTGAAGCCGCTGCGTCAGGCACCACAGCCGTATCTCGGCGCCGCTGTCGCCCCTTTTCCGATCGACGCATTCGAGGAATCGCCCTTCTGCTCCAAGATCAAGACCGTCTTCCCCATCATCTTTATCCAAGCCTATCTCTACTGTCTCTCTCGGATTCTCGTGGCTTTTATTTACGAGAAGGAGTCTCGTCAGCGAGAACTCATGAAGATTCTTGGCGTGAGTGAAGCATCGATCATCACGTCGTGGTACATCACGTATGGTTTGATCCTTCTTGTGGGTACGCTCATCCAGGTGCTCGCTGGTTTGACAGGTTTGTTCGCAAACAGCTCACCCATTGTGATGTTCATCTTCTTCTACCTCTTTGGGCTGAGCATGCTGGCATTTGCCTTCTGTGTGAGTGCGATTTTTAGTAAGGCACGAGCTGGTTCGTTGGTGGGCTTGATCGTCTTCTTTATCATGTACTTTGTGTCATCGTCGTTCAGCGCCGAGACATCTTCTTTGTCGAAGTCATTGGGATGTCTTCTCCCTCCAGTGGCTCTGTCGCTCGGGGTTCAGTCGGTCGCAGACTTGGAAGCTACTGGTCAGGGAGTCACATTTTCCAACATTAGCACTGTCAGCAAGAACTTCCGGTTCAGCTCAGCGTTACTTGTTCTCATCGTCGACATTGTGCTGTACACGCTCGTGGGGATCTACTTTGAGAAGGTCGTCCCGAAGGAGTGGGGCACAACCCAGAAGTGGTACTTCCCGGTCTCGCCATCGTACTGGCGTGGTCGTCGAGCTCGTGCTTCTAGCCAAACGGACGCGATTGGTGTTCAGAGTGGCCCAGCCGCTGACGACTTGATCCTCGATGTGAACCCAACTGTTGAACCAGTCAACTCTGAATTGCATGAACAGGAACGCAAGGGAGAAGTGTTGTCTGTGCAGCGTCTGCGTAAGGAGTTCGCTGTCCCGGGTGGTACCAAGGTCGCAGTCAAGGGATTGAACTTGGTAATGTACAAGGACCAGATCACATGTTTGCTTGGTCACAACGGTGCTGGTAAGACGACGCTCATCTCGATGTTGACCGGTATGATTGCGCCAAGTTCGGGTACGGCCACCTTCCAGGGTATGTCGTTCACTGAGGACATGGACGAGATTCGGCAGTCGCTCGGTATTTGTTTCCAGCACGACGTGTTGTACGCGGATCTCAGTGTGGAAGAGCATTTGTACTTTTACGGTCGAATCAAGGGATACACGCAGGGCGAGTTGGCGGAAGTCGTGAATCGTCAGATCAAGGAAGTGGGTCTAACGGAGAAACGTGGCGTCAAGTCGTCAGATCTGTCGGGTGGTATGAAGCGCAAGCTGTCGGTGGCCATCTCGTTGCTTGGTGATAGTTCTCTCGTCTTCTTGGACGAGCCAACGTCGGGTATGGATCCGTACAGTCGTCGCAGCACGTGGGAGATCCTGTTGAACAACCGCAACGGTCGTGTGATGGTGTTGACGACTCACTTCATGGACGAGGCCGACAGTCTTGGTGATCGTATTGCGATTATGGCGGAGGGTGAGCTGCGTTGCTGTGGCTCGTCGCTGTTCTTGAAGAATCGCTATGGTGCTGGATACAATTTGACGCTTGTGAAAGACGACAAGCACTGCAACGACAGTGAGGTGATCGATTTTGTCACTATGTTCGTGCCAAATGCTCAGGTGCTGAGCAACGTGGGCAGTGAGATCGCGTTCCAGTTGCCTCTGGATGCTTCTCACATTTTTGCTCGTATGTTTGCGGAGCTAGACAACCGTCTTCCGACTCTTGGCTTGCTTTCGTATGGTGTGTCGGTGACGACGTTGGAAGAAGTGTTCATCAAGGTGGCTGAAGCCGATGACGACGGACAGCAACACACCTTGAACAAGCTGGCGCGTCAGGACACGATCCCAGTCCTTGGCGACATGAACTCGACCATCAATGCTGGAAGTCATGTCTCCAAGGAGAGCTTGTTTGTGATGCACCTCCCTGCTTTGCTTCTTAAGCGCTTTCGTGTGGCCAAGCGAGACCGCAAGATCGTCCGACATTGGCACCATCATCAGAGTGAGTTCAACCGAATGGCGAGAGCAGCAGCGACCCACGAGGCGACCACCCGAACGAGTGCAGCGACACTCCACCCGACCGATCGACCAGGCACAACAACACTGGCAACGTATCTTTCGGGAGACCACGCGCGCTGGCAAAGCAACTACTGGAGTAGAACTTTAGCGGTAAATTGACAGGGTGTAGTTCAAACAGCTATAGAGCACGTGTAAAACGACTCAATAGACTTCAATGAGAGAGAGAGAGAGACCGCAAGATGGTCATCTTCAGTACGATTCTGCTACGGGAAGAACGGACGAGACATCGCTACCAGTCAGTACGGCTCGTATCTGATGTACGGTGATAGCGACAAGCGCGTGCTGAGCTACAACGTCTTTGTGAACACGACGTCGACGCACAGCGCGGTGGTCTTCAAGGCACTGATGGACCAGGCGATCTATCGGTTCTTCGCTAGAAACACGTCGAGCGATATTCCAGATGTGGAGTTGAAGGTCAACAACCACCCGCTTCCACTTTCAGCTTCATCGAAGGCTTTGTTCGGCTCCTTCATGGCTTTCATGGCCTGTGTTATCATCGTGATCGCGTTCTCGTTCTATCCAGCGTCGATCGTCGTTTTCTTGGTGAAGGAGAAGCAGGCGGAGCACAACGCTAAGCACCAGCAGCTCGTCTCGGGAGTCTCGCTCACCGCGTTCTGGATGTCCAACTACATGCGGGACATGCTCATATTCATTGTGCCGTTCGCCGCCGCCATGATCCTCATCCAGGCGTTCAACATCTTGGCTTTCACTGGAAATGGGTGTGTCGGCTGCACCAGCGAGACGTTCCCCGCCGTGATCCTTCTCTTCGTGCTCTTTGGCTTGGCGATTTGTCCGTTCTCGTACTGCCTATCGAACTCGTTCAAGGAGCAAGCGTCGTCGCAGCCCTACACCATCATGATTAACTTTGTCCTCAGCGTGGTACTCATGCCCACGTCGTTCATCATGGGCGTCGTGGACTCGACCGAGGCTGCGAACGATGTGCTTATCTTCCTCTGGAGTCTGTCGCCACTGTTCAATCTCGACAACGGCCTTCTCAATCTGTCCAAGTACGAAGTCACCTCGATCTTGTCGAGTAATAAGGAGAAGAAGAGTCCGTTTAGCACCAACTTGATGGGATTCGAGATCCTCTACTTGGCCATCTCAGTCGTGATCTTCAGTGTGTTGGCTGTTGGCATCGACTACGCGATGACGTTCCCGAAGGTCAAAGGCATGATGACAGGGTCGGACCAGGTGACTGATGACAACGACATTGAGCAAGACATCGATGTGATCAAGGAAGCACAACGCATTCATACTGGTCCAACGGACGACGTCGTGGTCTTGAAGAACTTGCGCAAGATGTACAAGGGAGGCAAGATGGCAGTGCGTGGGTTGTCGTTTGGTCTCAAGCAAGGCGAGTGCTTTGGCTCCCTTGGTATCAACGGTGCCGGCAAGACCACGACGATGAAGATGCTGACCGGTGATGTGGTACCAAGTTCCGGTACGGCGACGCTCAGCGGTTTCGATATCCTCACGCAGCAGATCGAAGTGCGTCGTCAGATCGGCTACTGTCCTCAGTTCGACGCGTTGTTCGATCTTCTGACTGTACGTGAGCATCTGGAGTTGTTTGCTCGCATCAAGGGTATCTCGCGCGAAGACCTGGATGACGTGGTGGCCGACAAGATCCAGCAGCTGAACTTGTCTGCCTTCGAGAACAAGCTGGCGGGTAGTCTGAGTGGTGGTAACAAGCGCAAGTTGTCGGTGGCAATCGCGATGATTGGCAACCCGAAGATCATCTTCTTGGACGAGCCGTCGACGGGTATGGATCCTGTGTCGCGTCGATTCATGTGGGACGTGATTGCGGGTATCTCGACGCGCAGCAAGTCGGCTACGATCGTGTTGACGACGCACAGCATGGAGGAGTGTGAGGCGCTGTGTTCTCGTGTGAGTATCATGGTGGGCGGTCAGTTTCGTTGTCTGGGCAGTGTGCAGCATCTGAAGAGTCGATTCGGTGATGGTCTGGTGTTTGACGTGAAGATGGCGTCTCCGCCTGTGGAGCAGATGCAGGAGATGATCGATCGTCACTTCAGCAATGGTCACTTGGTGGTGACTCCGATGGAGCTGGAAGAGAAGTGTGCTGCTTTGGGCGACGCAAGCTTTGCGAGTCGCATCGTGGCGTCTCATCCGTCAGGCTACAACTTGGCGGCTGCGATGGATCGTGACGGCTTCATTCGTGCCGAAGCCTTCTGTTCGTGGTTTGTGGAGGAGGCTCGCTTCGAAGAGCTGCATCTCTACATGTGCCGCGCATTTGGTGAAGGCCACATCCAAGTGATGGAGCGCCAGAACGACTTCTGTCGCTTCAAGTTGCGTGGCTCGAACACGCAGCTCCGTCTGTCGACGGTCTTCGATCGTGTGGAGCGTGTTAAGAGCACGATGCACATCCGCGAGTACAGTGTGTCGCAGACGACGCTGGAGCAGATCTTCAACCAGTTTGCGAGTCAGCAGGCGGAAGAGCAGGGCGTGGCGCGTAATATGATGACAGCATAGGCGTTGTGGGAGGACATAGAATCTCAACAAAATACTTTCTCACTGAAGCCCATTTCCTAGTTATCCACCGTTATTCTAGGCTAAAAGCCGATTGGGCTGCCCCAAGACGTGCTGCTCGAAGCGGAGCATGGTCTGCAGTCGCTCGACCACCCACCAATTCGTGGGAATCACCGGTGTCTCGACCATGACACCGCCAAACTCGACTGTACACTGCGTATCATCCGGCCCCGAGCGTTGAAACAGACACCAGTTAAACATATCGACCCACATTTCTTCGATGATGGGGGTGATCTTCTTGCGTCCACGAAGGCTCGTCGGCTTGGGCCGTTCCTCCTCGTCGCTCAGGACGTACTTGCCTGGATCAAGCGAGTAGAACAACATCAGACAGCCATCGCCGTTCATCACACTCAGTCGAGAACACTGCATCAGGCACTTGTTGCGAAAGTCGGACCGAGAATCAAGCTGGACGGTATGGAAGTACGTCAAGTTGTTGCCGTCGAGCGTCTGGATGGGATGGAATAACGTAACGAGCTTTGGTGGATAGATCTGCGCAAACAGCTGCCCGTCCTGGATCAGCGTCCACATCCTGTCCGTGGCTTCCGCGAACGAGTGATGCGAGAGCGTCTTCTTCAGGGAGAACTTCAGATGCTCCTTGTCGTACTGATAACGATCGTGCCAGGCAAACACAGGCACCCCACTTGTAAAAGCCTTCGTGCTCTCTTGAAAGAGCATGATGTCCCTGTACGCGGAGGTTACCAGCTCGTGGCACTCGTCGGCGGTGACAGTGCGGATCTTGATGGCTGGCTGCTGCTGTCTTTGAACCAAGATGACGTCGGTTGCCTGCGCTCGCCGTCGTTGGGTCAAGTAGAGCCTGCGAAGTCGCTTCTCCCTCATCTCGTGGTCCGCTATAACGTTTAGAAGCCCTTGCTTCTCGTGACGCAGTGCCTCTGCGACCATTGCCAAGTTCACGTATGCAAGACGGATCCTCTGCTCACTGGTTTTCTCTTGGTCTAGCTTGCTGCAAGTCGGTTGTGCGTCTGCCTCGTGCCGTGCCTGAAGCATCTGACGATACCGATGCTTCAATTGATCGACGTGGTCTCGAAGCTGTTGAATCGTTGACTAAAAGACAGGTACAAATTCAGGTGACAGTCCACTTCATATGACCCAGGCAGTCACAAGACTTACAATCTGTCGGTAGTAATAGCGCATGACCGAGGGGCGATTGCGTTCGCGAATCTCGACCGCCGCAGCAGCCAGCTCCTCGTCCGACGAGATGTCTCCAATCGTCTTGGTCTCGTCGAAGAACTCCAGTAGAGTCGACCCATCCTCCCAGTCGTCTCCCATCGTCGTCTGCATCTCTCGTGGCGAGTTTTGGTGTGACTGGCGACCTCGGACGAGTGGAACGCACTCGTGCACAATCGGATTACACCGTTGCAGGTGTTAAAGCGCAGATGGTGAGACGCAGGTGTTGCCTGGCCATACGATTGCCCGTTCTACACAGAGACGTGTCGGATAAAAGGGGCGCGTACGACGTGCTCTGTATGGCACTGGGAGAGCATGGAGTCCGACACGCAGCCGTGTGATCAACAAGCCCCCTGACGCTACGCACGACTACAGTACTCACCCTGCCACCAGTGGTGGTCTGATCATCGAAGAATGTACACTCGTGGCGAGACATACGGATGAACAGAGTATGTCCGATAGTCAGAAAAAGCCTGATGACAAGTGTCCAACAGTCAGGAACAGCGTGATTGCACGGGCGGGCTCGCGACTATGTACAGAGTTTACAAGCCATGTGGCGACGGAGCAGCTCAGGAGACTCGGCCGTCGGGTTGATACTGCTGCGTCAGGCGCAGGGTTCATGCTCTGCCGTACTGAGCCTGTCGCGGTGGCCTGACTCGAAGATGATGCTCAGCATGCAAGGAAATCATCGGATGGTCAAAGTTTAGATAGGGAAAGCCGGCCGTGGGCAAGTGTCGCTGACTGCCTGGGTTTCTACGTCGAGTTGGTCGAACCTGCCTCTATCCTTTGGCATCATGTTCTTCGGATGTTGTACTCCATCGTGGTCGTCACAACTTGCTCGCGCCACTCTGTTGTCACTCTACGAACGAGTCGTGGTGGACCGACAACAGCGTAAACAAACCAGCGCTTCGAATCAAACTCACATGGAGCGTTTCCACGAACGGTGTGGCAGTTCCCGGACTCGTTGAAGCTCGTCTGTGCACAGAAGATCCTACGGTAATAAACAGATGACGAGCCATCGTGTGACTGCATAAGATTAAAATTGAAGGCTGTACGTCTTACACAAGAATACAATTGGATAGATGGGTAGACAAGTTTCATACACTCCTACTAGTTCACCATCATTCTATCCCAGGAGGCGATTCGACTGCCCCAGGACGTGCTGCTCGAAGCGAAGCATGGTCTGCAGTCGCTCGACCACCCACCAACTCGTGGGAATGATCGGCGTCTTGATCAAGACGCCGCCAAACTCGACTGTACACTGTGAGTCATCATCACTCGTACGCTCAAAGAGACACCAGAGGAACGTATCGACCCACATTTCCTCAATGTCGGGGCTAATCTTCTTCCGGCCGCGACGACTCGTAGGCTCCGAAGCCTCGCCTTCGTGCAAGACATACTTGCATGGGTCGAGCGAACGAAACACCATCAGACAGCCATCCCCATTCATCACACTCACTCGAGAGCACTGCAACAGGCATTTGTTGCGGTAGTCGGACCGAGTATCAAGCTGAATGGTGTGGAAGTAAATCAAATTGTTGCTATCGAGCGTTTGGACAGGATGGAAGAGCGTGCGTAGCTTGGCGGGATAGATTTGCGCGAACGCCTCGCCGTTGTTGACCAAGTTCCACATCTTCACGGACGCATCGTCGAACGAGTGGTGTAGCAGCGTCTTCTTGAGCGAGAATTGAAGGTGTTCTTTCTCGTAGTGATAACGATCTCGCCAGCCGAAGGCAGTCACACCGCTCGTGAAAGCCTCGGTGCTCTGTCGAAAGTCCATGACGTGTTCGTAGGCTGACAGTGTGGTCTCCTGACACTCGTCGGCGGTGACTGAGCGAATCTTGATGGCTGGATGTTGCTGTCTCTCCTCCAAGATGGCGTTGATAGCAGCCGTTCGTCGTCGCTGGAGCAGGAATATCCTGCGAAGTCGCTTCTCTGTCGTAATATTATCGGTCAGAACGCGTAGAAGTTCCTCTTTCTCTCGACCCAGGGCTTCACACAGCATCACCAGCTCCACATACGCGACATGGAGTCTCTGAGCTGCTGTTAGCTGCTCTTCACTGTCAGCTGTTGGATGTATGCTTGCTGTGCGTTTCTCCTGAAGAATCTGCCGACACCGATTCTCCAGTCGATCCACCTCATCTCGGAGTCTTTGGATAGTATTCTACAACCACACAGGTGATTATTAGTACGTACACCTCACAAAGCGAACGCAGACACAGGCCTTACGATTTGCCGATAGTAGTAGCGCTGGACCGACATGCGATTGCGTTCTCGGGCGTCGGAGGTCATGTCCTCATCGGACGAGAGGTCTCGTGTCGCCTCCGTCTCGTCAAAGAGCTCCAGTAGCATCGAGTCGAGCTCCGACCGGGTCTCCATTGTCGTCGTCTGCGTCTCACGTGGCGAGTTGAAATGTGAGAATTTCTCCCGGACCAGCCAGTCGGTGGGCGGGTGGACTCGATACTCAGAGCACGGTCGTAATGCGATTGTCGTTGCAGGCGTTGAAGCACACTGTCTGTTCTGCGTGCAAAGAACGTGATCGGATCGGATGATCAACATCGATCGTATACTTGCCACATTGTAGTATACACTGCGCCATATGGAGCATACGAACCGCCAGAACTGAACACTCAATTCGTTCTGTCTGTACAATCCGTGGAGAGCTGACATTCAACATGGTGGTCGCCACTCCGACGCCCTTGCTAGCAGTCCAAACCTGTGATATCTGGACTTGACTCGTACAAGTTCCTGGCTAGATCGGCATACAACTATTGAATAGTACGCGTTCGTGTTCGTTTGACTAGACTTCCGTGTACACTCACGAGTGGTATACGGACACAGGGAGCATGTACACAGCAGCTGTACTCGGACAAGGTCCACTGTCAGAAACCGCTCGATTGCGAGCCGTGTGTCCCGAGCAAGTCAGTGTACGACAGTCAGAACCACCGTGATGACATGGATGAACACTCGGGGCTATGCACCAGGTTTACAAGGTGGGACGATTAGTTCGAAGAATCAAGCTGCTGGCTGGTACAGAGACTCGGTGTTGTACAGGCGCCTGGGTGTATGTTGGGTTCGCTATCTGACGTACGGAGCCTGTCCGGGCGTCCTGATCCCAGGTACGTGCAGACTTCTGTCATGCAATGATGATCAAAGACGGCTTGATCATCAGAGAAGACAGCTCGGTGAGCGGATTCAGGAGCGCTCGAGGATATGCGGTGCGGCTGTGGGCTGTGGTTGGCACGAGCACAAGCGGGCCGCCCAACCCCGTGTTTCCGCCGTCCGTGAACGATGCGTTTACATCAAAACAAGGATTTGCTAGTCGCACGCCCTGGTATTCGATTCCAACCGTTTGCTGGGTAGTGTGGCAGTCGTCGGACTCGTTGAAGCTTCCGTGGACCGGATGTAGAACGTACAGATATACAAGTGACAAGCAAAGTCAGGCGACAACTCAACACGGAAGAGCGTGCGACTCTGCCCCAGTCACACGAGAGGAGAAGTCGACGCGCTTATAGACATCCGAGGGCTGGACTGACACAGAACGTGCACGTATACACTATGCAGTGTTCATTCATTCTCAGCGATCTACCGTCATTCTAGGCGATGAGTCGATTCGACGGCCCCAAGACACATGCTGTTCGAACCAAAGCACAGCCTGGATTCGCTCCCCCACGTCGGGATCGTACAGCAAGCGTCTCGACCACAACACCTCCACCGATGTATGGAGGGGTAATCAATCTTCTGAGCGCGATGACATGGAGGCCACGACCGATCGCCTTCGTACAAGGCGGGTCGAGCGAGTGAGACCACCACCAGACATTCATCACAATCCATTACACTTGGTCGCGACCATTGTAGCAGTCAGTCGAGAGATGTCTTCTGGGGCTTCACGACAAAGAGCCAACGCTGTCTAGTGAAGGGAAGTCCGGCGCTTCATCGGGTGCCGACACTCTCACATCCACATTGCAGATCTCTCGACAGTGTCTACATGTTCCCTCTGTGTACGTACGCTGGATTCTCCCTTACCAGCAACGCATATTGGGTCACATGCCATCGTGTGTGGGCCAAGCAGGCGTCCGGAGTCGCTCCGGATTATCCAGATGAGTGCGGCACGTGTCGCACGCATTTAGACCCGGACTCTAAACTAAACTCCCAGTGGTTACACTATGGGGCAGAGAAGCCGTGATGACAGACGCCAATGTTGACGGCACCACATAGTCCACGTGTCACTCAATCTGGTGCAAGAGCCTTACTCCGATTGCGGCAGGCAATGATTAGAGCGCTTATGGACACGGCTATAACGATCACGAGGACGTTTCAACCAGTATTAATCATATAAAAACGTAACTTATCTGGCTCTTATCCCTCCTTTCTACGCTAAGTACGAGAGGTTTCGTACGTGTTTCTGCCCGTGCGGGCGCTAATCAATTGTTTAGAGCGCCAGCCGCGAATAGGCGACATGCAAGGTCTAAATGCTCGGACGCTCTTAACGACCGCGCAACGGTCAACACGAGCACGCGGTCTAACGCGATGCGGGTCGGCACTTTCCAATCGGCCGTCTAACGCCCAACGACCATCACTCTCGGGATTATCCGCGCGGAAAGCTGCAACGGCAACATGGGCTCGACGACCAGCGGCGCTGGCAACGCGGCGCTCCCGACATCCGAGCGCCTCGCGGCGCAACGCACGACCGTCACCTACGTCAAGACGCTCATGTGGAAGAACTGGCTGCTCAAGAAGCGCCATCCCGTGGCTACAGCACTCGAAGTACTCATCCCCGCCATCTTCATCTTGTTGGTCGGGTTCTTGAAGAAGGCGATGGACGACTCGAGTATTCCCGCCGGCTGGAGCGATGACGCCAAAGGCGGCACGTCCTACAACCTCTTCACGCCGAGCGGTGGGTACATTGACGCCATCGCGACGTCGACTCCGCAGTTCTACATGCACGAAGCCACGATGACGGGTCTCATCCTCTCCCTCGGATCACAGGCGTTCAAGGACGGGTTGAAGATGCAAGAGCTCTCAACGACCGATCTCGCTGCGTGTAAGAAGGGCCTTGAAGTCTACGGTGCGGTGACTGCGAATGCGTCGTCGCCTCACAAGATCCCGGACGCCTGCGGTGGCAAAGTGGTGCCGTACAAGCTCGCCATCGCTCCTGACAATGTCTTTACGCGTGAGTACTTTATGCAGACGATGGACGTGTGGTACCCACGGATCAAGTTGGCGAACGGGACAGATGTGCCTCAGATTCCATCTCTGCGCGAGAGCATTGAGTTCTACTCGACGGCGGATGCCCTCGAGACGTACGTGAGCAGTACCGAGTACGGCAGTGGACCAGAGTACCCTCGCATCTACGGTGCGATCGTGTTCGACCAGTTCCCTTCGGACTCGGAGGTGGGCAAGTTTACCTCGATCGAGTACACCATTCGTATGAACTCGACTGTGGGATCGACTGGCGACATCGGTCTCATTCCTCGAACCGTGGGGAATCCGCCCGAGCTGTCCCCGTTCCAGAGAGATCTCAAGACAGATCACTATTCTCGCTATGCTGTGAGTGGTTTCATGTCGCTGCAGACTTTGGTGACTCGCTTTGTGACGTGTATGCCGACTTGGGAATCTGGCAAGAAGAGTACGCCCGGCAAATGCCAGCGTGAGCTTTCGACGGCCGACTCATCAGACGAGCTCGATGAGAGACTGCTGTCCACTTTCGATGATGACTCTCGCATGAAATCGGCCTTGTCGACTTTCACGAATGGTACTTCAAACTTCTCAAGCGTGTTGGAATCTGCGCCAGCGGACTCAAAAGAGGCCCTGTTGAAGCCACTTCGTCAGGCACCACAGCCGTATCTCGGCGCCGCTGTCGCACCATTCCCGATTGAAGCCTATGTGAATTCTCCGTTCTATGATCGGATCAAGACGATCTTCCCGGTCATTTTCATCGAAGCATACCTCTACTGTTTGTCGCGGATTCTAGTGGCTTTCATCCACGAGAAGGAATCTCGTCAAAGAGAACAGATGAAGATTCTTGGCGTGAGTGAAGCATCAATTATCACGTCATGGTACATTACGTATGGTCTGATCCTGTTTGTCGGAACCATAATCCAAGTCCTCGCTGGTCTCTCGGGTCTTTTCGCAAACAGTTCCATCCTTGTGATGTTCATCTTCTTCTATCTCTTCGGCTTGAGCATGCTGGCGTTCGGCTTCTGTGTGAGTGCAATCTTCAGCAAGGCACGGGTTGGTTCGTTGGTGGGCATGATCGTCTTCTTTATCATGTACTTTGTGTCATCGTCGTTCAGTCCTGAGACATCTTCATCTTCGAAGTCATTGGGATGCCTTCTTCCTCCAGTGGCTCTGTCGCTCGGGGTACAATCGATTGCAAACTTGGAAGCTACTGGTCAGGGAGCCACATTTTCCAACATTGGCACTGTCAGCGAGAACTTCCGGCTCAGCTCAGCGTTACTTGTTCTCATCGTCGACATTGTGCTGTACACGCTCGTGGGGATCTACTTTGAGAAGGTCGTCCCGAAGGAGTGGGGCACAACCCAGAAGTGGTACTTCCCGGTCTCGCCATCGTACTGGCGTGGTCGTCGAGCTCGTGCTTCTAGTCAAACGGACGCGATTGGTGTTCAGAGTGGCCCAGCCGCTGACGACTTGATCCTCGATGTGAACCCAACTGTTGAACCAGTCAACTCTGAATTGCATGAACAGGAACGCAAGGGAGAAGTGTTGTCTGTGCAGCGTCTGCGTAAGGAGTTTGCTGTCCCGGGTGGTACCAAGGTCGCAGTCAAGGGATTGAACTTGGTAATGTACAAGGACCAGATCACATGTTTGCTTGGTCACAACGGTGCTGGTAAGACGACGCTCATCTCGATGTTGACCGGTATGATTGCGCCAAGTTCGGGTACGGCCACCTTCCAGGGTATGTCGTTCACTGAGGACATGGACGAGATTCGGCAGTCGCTCGGTATTTGTTTCCAGCACGACGTGTTGTACGCGGATCTCAGTGTGGAAGAGCATTTGTACTTTTACGGTCGAATCAAGGGATACACGCAGGGCGAGTTGACGGAAGTCGTGAATCGTCAGATCAAGGAAGTGGGACTAACGGAGAAACGTGGCGTCAAGTCGTCAGATCTGTCGGGTGGTATGAAGCGCAAGCTGTCGGTGGCCATCTCGTTGCTTGGTGATAGTTCTCTCGTCTTCTTGGACGAGCCAACGTCGGGTATGGATCCGTACAGTCGTCGCAGCACGTGGGAGATCCTGTTGAACAACCGCAACGGTCGTGTGATGGTGTTGACGACTCACTTCATGGACGAAGCCGACATTCTTGGTGATCGTATTGCGATTATGGCGGAGGGTGAGCTGCGTTGCTGTGGCTCGTCGCTGTTCTTGAAGAATCGCTATGGTGCTGGATACAATTTGACGCTTGTGAAAGACGACAAGCACTGCAACGACAGTGAGGTGATCGATTTTGTCACTATGTTCGTGCCAAATGCTCAGGTGCTGAGCAACGTGGGCAGTGAGATCGCGTTCCAGTTGCCTCTGGATGCTTCTCACATTTTTGCTCGTATGTTTGCGGAGCTAGACAACCGTCTTCCGACTCTTGGCTTGCTTTCGTATGGTGTGTCGGTGACGACGTTGGAAGAAGTGTTCATCAAGGTGGCTGAAGCTGGTGATGAAGATCATCAACATACGTTGAACAAGGTTGCACGTCAGGACACCACGATTCCCGTGCTCGGTGATGTGAACTCGACCATCAATGCTGGAAGTCATATCTCCAAGGAGAACTTGTTCATGACGCACCTTTCTGCTTTGCTTCTTAAGCGCTTTCGAGTGGCTAAGCGTGATCGCAAGATGGTGATCTTCAGTACGATTTTGCCTGTCATTCTTCTTTTAGCTGGCCTTGCGCTACTGAAAACTGGCAATAGTACTTCGAATGATCCAAAGATCTCGCTCTCGGCTGCTGCGTACGAGGCCAAGGATCAGAGTCCAACGCCATACTTCTGCCAAGCCGGCGGTGACAAATGGTGCAGTGCTGCAATGTCGCCCGCTGTGTTCACAGGTGCGAAGCCAGAGCAACTTTCGGGTGATGTGATCAAGAAGTACGATACCAGTGGTCCAACGGTGTTCAATGTCACGTACAACGATCCATCTATCAATCCAACCGATGCGACTGGCTACGGACTTCGTCTTGGTGAGGAGCTGTACAACCGTGGCTACGGGAAGAACGGACGGGACATCGCTACCAGTCAGTACGGCTCGTATCTGATGTACGGTGATAGCGACAAGCGCGTGCTGAGCTACAACGTCTTTGTGAACACGACGTCGACGCACAGCGCGGTGATCTTCAAGGCTCTGATGGATCAGGCGATCTATCGGTTCTTCGCTGGTAACACGTCGAGCGATATCCCAGAGGTGGAGCTAAAGGTCAACAACCACCCGCTCCCGCTGTCAGCTTCTTCGAAGGCCTTGTTTGGCTCGTTCATGGCATTTGCGGCGTGTATGATCATCGTGATCGCGTTCTCGTTCTATCCAGCGTCGATCGTCGTTTTCTTGGTGAAGGAGAAGCAGGCGGAGCACAACGCCAAGCACCAGCAGCTCGTGTCTGGTGTCTCGCTCACAGCGTTCTGGATCTCCAACTTTGTGTGGGACATGCTAGTGTATATCGTACCATTTGCTGCTGCGCTGGCCCTCATCCAGCTCTTCGATATCTCTGCTCTCACCGGCAATGGCTGTATTAGCTGTACGAGTGCCACCTTCCCTTCGGTGGTGATTTTGTTCTTGCTCTTCGGTTTGGCGATTTGTCCGTTCACGTACTGCCTATCGTACCTCTTTAAGGAGCACGCGTCGTCGCAGACGTACACCATCATGATCAACTTTATTCTCGGTGTGGTGCTGATGCTTGTCTCGTTCATTATGGGCGTCGTGGAATCGACAGAGGCTGCTAATGACGTTCTTGTCTTCATCTGGCGTCTCTCTCCGCTGTTCAATCTTGGCAACGGCCTACTCAATCTTTCGCTGAACGAGATCGGATCCATCATGATGAGTGATAAGGAGAAGAAGAGTCCGTTCAGCACCGACGTGATGGGTTTCGAGATCATGTTCCTCGTCATCTCAGCTTTGGTCTTCGGAGCGTTGGCTGTCGGTATCGACTATGCGATGACGTTCCCGAAAGTCAAGGGCATGATGGTAGGGTCAGATCATGTGACTGACGACCAAGGCATTGAGCAAGACATCGATGTGATCAAGGAAGCACAACGCATTCATGCTGGTCCAACGGACGACGTCGTGGTCTTGAAGAACTTGCGCAAGATGTACAAGGGAGGCAAGATGGCAGTGCGTGGGTTGTCGTTTGGTCTCAAGCAAGGCGAGTGCTTTGGCTTCCTTGGTATCAACGGTGCTGGCAAGACCACGACGATGAAGATGCTGACCGGTGATGTGGTACCAAGTTCCGGTACGGCGACGCTCAGCGGTTTCGATATCCTCACGCAGCAGATCGAAGTGCGTCGTCAGATCGGCTACTGTCCTCAGTTCGACGCGTTGTTCGATCTTCTGACTGTACGTGAGCATCTGGAGTTGTTTGCTCGCATCAAGGGTATCTCGCGCGAAGACCTGGATGACGTGGTGGCCGACAAGATCCAGCAGCTGAACTTGTCTGCCTTCGAGAACAAGCTGGCGGGTAGTCTGAGTGGTGGCAACAAGCGCAAGTTGTCGGTGGCAATCGCGATGATCGGCAACCCGAAGATCATCTTCTTGGACGAGCCGTCGACGGGTATGGATCCAGTGTCGCGTCGGTTCATGTGGGACGTGATTGCGGGTATCTCGACGCGCAGCAAGTCGGCTACGATCGTGTTGACGACGCACAGCATGGAGGAGTGTGAGGCGCTGTGTTCTCGTGTGAGTATTATGGTGGGCGGTCAGCTCCGTTGTCTGGGCAGTGTGCAGCATTTGAAGAGTCGATTCGGCGACGGTCTGGTGTTTGACGTGAAGATGGCGTCTCCGTCCGTGGAGGAGATGCAGGAGATGATCGATCGTCACTTCAGCAATGGTCAATTGGTGGTGACTCCGATGGAGTTGGAAGAGAAGTGTGCTGCTTTGGGCGACGCAAGCTTTGCGAGTCGCATCGTGGCGTCTCATCCGTCAGGCTACAACTTGGCGGCTGCGATGGATCGTGACGGCTTCATTCGTGCCGAAGCCTTCTGTTCGTGGTTTGTGGAGGAGGCTCGCTTCGAAGAGCTGCATCTCTACATGCGCCGCGCATTTGGTGAAGGCCACATCCAAGTGATGGAGCGTCAGAACGACTTCTGTCGCTTCAAGTTGCGTGGCTCGAACACGCAGCTCCGTCTGTCGACGGTCTTCGATCGTGTGGAGCGTGTTAAGAGCAAGATGCACATCCGCGAGTACAGTGTGTCGCAGACGACGCTGGAGCAGATCTTCAACCAGTTTGCGAGTCAGCAGGCGGAAGAGCAGGGCGTGGCGCGTGGTATGATGACAGCATAAGGAGAAGAAGGTAAACAACTACATATGTTCATTATAAACTCATTCCACAAAGTACTTTGACGGGTCTATATTTGAGATTCTAAAGTTGTTGGTCTTGTCAAGTGACGTGGATAGGCGGGTAATCGACTAACTTCGGTTAGTCCGGGCGCCTTGGCAAAGAGTCACACACTTCGCGACACAACACAACAGTGCCGATCGTCCTCCACTCCTGATACATGCGTGTGTGAGGCAGGACTAACAGTCGACTCAGATGCTCAGCAGACGGAACCCACTACTGGAGGTTTCGCGCGATCGGCTGCTTGCGCATCCATCCAACCCATCGAAGATCCGGTTAGACCCGGATACGCTTGGGTGAGTCTTCTCCAGTCGTCAGAAACAGTCGCGTGTGACACCCACTCGCATCAAGAGTCCAGAGGTGGGTACCTCGTGTATTCCTATGTGTTTTCTCTGCCTAGACTATTTCAAACCCGTAGGGTATGTGTTTTCGGAGGCGACTGAATTTGAAGTTGAGAACAAGAGTGGTGGTCGTCTGGTTCAGTCCGCACACCATGTGGGCTTCCACGGAAACCATCACTCTGCCAGCTGCCACTAGGTGACCACACAGCATCACACGCATACACAGTCGCATACACAGGCAGACACAGCAGCGGCATAGAACAAATATGCAGGAACTCTTGGCTGTGGGTATCGTCTTGGGCTCGTGGATCGCCATGGTGCTCTTCTTCTGGTTCTTCCTTCGTCGTGGACGTCGACAGCGGCGCGAGATTTCGCTCCACGCGCCGCTCCATCCAGAGTACGTCATCTCCGTCACTTTCTATGGTTGTCTGTGGAGTTCTAAAGAAGTGTGGATGGATGTTGCAGGTCGACAGTGCATCGCCTGGATGCGGCGCTGAGCCAGGCGGAAGAAGGCTTTAATGTCTGCACTGGCTGCGGCTTTGAGAACTTTAAGCGCAGCATCTTCTGTATGGTCTGTGGAGAAGCCATCGAGTCACCCCTGAAAGACCCACTCACGCGCAAGGAGAAGCGCGAGATGCGGAGGAAAGAGCGGAAGAAGCGACGACAGACGCGCGGAGACAGCGTGACGTCGACCACCACGACGTCTCCGTCTTCCCCGCGTATGGAGACGCTCTCGTCCACCAACGAACGGCGCCAGCGACGCGCGCGGTATGCTCAAATGTGTGGATATGTGAGTGGATATGTCTCTGATATGATGTGGATATGATAGAAAGCGTCGTGAGTGGACACGCGTACTGGACACTGCCACTGGCGCGTACTCTTGGAAGCACGAGACGGAGCCCATGGTGGACGACGAGGACGGGGACGCGAGTGGCATGGTCATGCCGAGCTTTCTGCTGCGCTTTGTGACGTCAAAGGACGAGACGAAGCGCCAAAGTCGAGACACGATCACCATCCAGATCGACGCGACGTCGTCCGAGACGTCGTCCTCCCGAGAAGAAGGGGAGGAACCGGCGGTCTTGGGACCCATCCGCTTCACGGTGGAACAACGGACGGCCGAGTTAGTGAAAGACACGGCGCAGATGCGTGTGGAGCTGACCGAAGTCTCATCGGCCAGCGACGCCATGGAGTTCCCTGTGGTTGTGGATGTGACGGTGGCCGACACTCAGCTCAAACACGACCACCACACGTACGCGGAATACTTCCAACGCGACTTCCCGACCAAACTCGCCGACTTTGTGGCCACGACGTCACTGCTGGTCGTGCCGCCCGACATTCGCCACATGAAGTTCCATCTCGACCGCAGTACAGTCCTCCACGACTCGTTACGTCTGCTGGGCTTGCTGCAGGAAAAGGACGTGCGTGTGGCGTTCCGTATCGACTTTGAGAACGAAAAGGGTGTGGATGCTGGTGGCGTCTATCGTGAATGGTTCCATTTACTCAACGAAGCCTTTATCAAACCCGAGAATGGCATATTCCGCTGTGTGGACAAGTCGGAGCAGACGTTCTATCTCAATCCAAACTCTCGCGAGACACTGGGCGAAGCGCATTTGCTCTACTTCCTCGCTACTGGACGCCTCATCGGACGCGCGCTGCTCGAGGGCAATGCGTCTGGCTTCCATCTCTGCCTGCCGCTGCTCAAGCTCATGCTGGGCCAGCCCGTCAACTTCCACGACCTCGAGTACTTTGACCCCGAGACGTACAAGAACCTCTGCTGGTTACTCGAGAACGACGGCGTGGGCGACCTCGGTCTGGATTTCAGTGTCTGTGAGAAGACAGACGCCGAGATCACGACAGTAGATCTCATTCCAAACGGCCGGAATATCCCCGTGACGGATGAGAACAAGCTCGAGTACGTGCATCGGCATTTCCGCTATCTGCTGGTGGACAGTGTGTCTTCCCAGCTCTACTCGTTCCTTCGTGGTCTCTACGAAGTCATCCCACCGGATCTCCTGCTCATGTTCGACGCCGAAGAGCTCGACTTTGTGCTCTGCGGCGCCGACGAGATCGAAGTCGACGACTGGGAACGCAACACCAAGTACACACCGGATCTTTACAAGCAGCCGGTACTCACGTGGTTCTGGGAGATTGTGCGCGAGATGCCCAATGAGTACCGAAGGCGACTGCTGCAGTTCGCCACGGGGTCGTCGCGCGTGCCGTTCGCAGGCTTCAGCGCACTCACGAGCTACGACGGTCGATCGTGTCCGTTCACACTCAAGGGCATCAGTCTCGAGGACGAGGGCTACATCCGCAGCCATGCGTGTTTCAATCGCCTGGATCTGCCGCGTCACACGGATCGCGAGCAGCTCCAACGCGTCATCTACGCCGTGTTAGACACGGAGCTACACGGCTTCACCACGTCTTGAGTCGGAGTTTTGAGTTTTGTAACGCAACCAATTGATGTATTGTAGCTTATGGTGTCCTAGCTGCAGGTTTCGTTCGTGGCGTTGGCAAAGTCGACGACCCAGAAGCTCTTGTAGGTCTGAGCAGCATTGTACGCGTAGCCGATGCCAACGAACATGTCGTTGCTGAGGAAGTAAGCGCGATACGCAGGTGTGCGAAGCCACTCGGCCACTGCGTGCGAGGCGTTCTCGTAGCCAGCACCAACGAGTTCCGAGACGCCCGTGGTGTTGAGACCTTGAGCAACGGCGCGTTCGGTCGGAGAGGAGCCGTCAAGTGTCGTAGTCGATAGCACACCTGTCAAAGCCATCTCGTTGGCCAGTTGCTGAGAGGCGGCTGTGAGTTTGGCGTTGAAACAGAGCAGAGGCTCGACGTCAGCAGCGCGAAGGGTGTTGATGATGTCGAGGAGCTCCCAGGTCACGCCGTCTTGCTGAGCCATAGCGCCTAGTGACGCCGTGAAAACGATGAGGGGAGTCCAGAGCGAGGTGAGTAGCTTCATATCGATTAACAAGTGTCCTTGCAAAGCGAAGAGAATACTCGCGAGCGTAAAGGAGCGACGAACAAAGGCGAGGACGCAGTCACTTCTACGATGGAAGTTCCCAGCGTAAGCACAGAACACGTATATATTACTCCCTAGACATCTAGATCTGTCCGAGGCCGCGCAGATACGAGAACACGACGTACGCGGCGTAGAGCACGAGCATGATGGCACCGGTGACTGGGTGCAGACGCCAGCGCGAGGCCAGGAGCAGCACGACCACGGTGAGCAGCACGCCAAAAAGGATGAAGATGGAGAGCTCGAGGTCGTCGACGACCACGACCACTGGCTCCTTGTAGATGAGGTTGGAGAGGAAGAAGGGCAAGCCCAGGCCCAGCAGAATGTCGAAGACGTTGCTACCGACGGCGTTGGACACAGCCATGTCGCCCTGGCCGTCGCGAGCCACGAGGATGGAGCTCAGGGCGTCTGGGATCGACGTTCCCGCGGCGATGATGGTAAGACCCATGAGTGCCGACGGAATGCCCGCGATGCAACCGAACTTGGTGGCCCAGATGACCGTAAAATGCGAGAGCACGGCGATCCAGACGATGGCGAGCACGAACGTGGACGTGAAGCCGATGGTGCCCGAGAACTGCGGATAGCGGCAGTCGGGGATGGTCAGGCGCATGGCGATCACGATCGGACGCGTGAGAATGAACCAGATCTTGGGCAGGAAACCCGCGGGCACGGCGAAGATCTCTTCAAAGTAGCCACCGAGTGGTTCCTCCGTGACGTCGGAGGCAACGATGGCCGCCTCGCGTTTCTTGGCCGACGGCGAGTGCGAAACGCCCACAGGATGGGGACTGAGCTCTTGCAGTGCGGATCCACGACGTGTCTCGCTGTTACCGACGATCGGCGCCGCCGTGGACTCGTCGAGCATGCGGCCGCTGGCCGAGCGCTCCTGCATGTGCGGATGGTACTGGAACATACGATACTTGGAGCGGAACATGGGGTTGAGCTTGGACGACTGCGAGCGCAGACGATGTGGATGCAGTGGACGCTGCGAGCCCGTGGACGATTGGCGGTTCATACGCGAAGGCAGCGCCGTGGCGGCGTCGGACACCTCGGCTTCGGACTGCTCCACGCGTTCGACGTCAATGGTCCACGCGCGCTTGTCTTCGTTGCCGCCCTGCTTGGCCACGAGCTGCGCGGCTCGCTCGGCCGCTTCTTCGTCGCGCTGTTCCTCTTCCGTGACGACGACCACGTCCTCGGGACGCTTGCAGCACGCGTTGACGATCCGCTCGTTCTGACTCATGTAGACACAGTAGGCGATGTACGAGCCAAAGAGCACGACGGACTCGTAGACGTCCACCTGTCCGTCCCAGATCGTATACGTGAGCGCAATGATGGACCAGCAGTACCAGAGCGCGTCGCGGAGGAAGGGGCGCCAGTCGAGGATGAGCACTTGGCCCGCGAGCAAGGCCGAGAGCGCGATGATGATGAGGATGTTGAAGATGGCCGAGCCCACGATGGTGCCGATGCCCAGCGACTCTTGCGGCTTGGCGAAGACGTTGTCGGCGAGCGACACGAAGAGCTCGGGCGCCGAGGAGCCCGCGGCCATGAACGTGGCGCCGGCCACGTCCTGCGAGAGCCCCAACGCATCCGTGATCTTCTCCAGCGACGAGACAAAGTAGTCGTCGCAGACGATGGCGAGTGCCACGAAGAGATAGAGGAGGAGGAAGATGTAGAGCGCGATGCCGCCGTGCTGTTCCCAGTGCGCGAGGTCGGCGCACTCGCCTTCATTGGTCGCGTTTGTCGTCTCGGTGAGACGACGAGGAGCTTCGAGTGCGTCCGAGCGGCCGGCGAACGAGGCGAGCGCGGCCAGCACGCCGCTGACGAGCAGCACGACGCCGCAGACGGAGCGGATGCGCGTACGCAGCGCACGGCGCGTCGAGAGCGTCGAGCGCATGGCGACGACGGCGCAAAAGAGAGAGTGACTGACCAAGTGGCTGCGTTCCGACCCAGGGGCGTGAGATGGGAACGCACCGTGTTTTGAGAAATCAGGGGGCAGTTGGCACCCACGGGTCAACCCACGCTGTGTGGGTTCGGAACGGAAAGTGCGACAAAACACGGTGCGATGATAAATCAGGTGGCGGAACTCATGTGATCGATTATCAAAAGACGGCGCGAATCCACGTTAGACCGCCTGCCTTGAGTTGACTTGCTACGCGAGGAGCTGATCCAGGAGCACACTGTACTCGACGCACTTTTCCGACAAGACCTGCACGTACACAGCACTGTCAAGGGAGGCTAGCCATCGATCCGTTCGTTTGTCCACGCCCTGCAGCAGCACGCAGTGTCAAAAAAGGATATCATCTCTTGGTAGACACCGAGAAGCTTCTCCACGCGCATGTGCAATAGCAACGCGTGCTCCTCCTGCTGCGCGTGGGTCGTCTCCAGTTGCGTCAGGCGGGTTGCGTCGATCTTGGGTAGCTGGTCCAGCTGAGTCACGTAGCGCTGAAGCTCGCGGATCTTTTCAAACTCGCTCACGACGCTGGCGAGCTGACTCTCAGAGCTCAGGATCACGGCGCGCTGCAACTCATCGCTCGTCTGCGGCGCCGAGATGGACGTGCCGTTGGACTTTTGCAGCTCCAACACTGAGCGATTCTCGTTGTCTACATGGCAAAGCGCAGAAATCAGTCAAGTTGAAGCCTTGGGAGCTCCTCCTCTCTCTTCAAGTCCGTACACAACTCTACGAGTCGCGCAAAGCCCGCGATCGTGCCATTGAGCTGCTCCACGTGTGCATGCAGCCGCCGCAGCCGCTCATGCACCGTCTGCTCCGCATACTCGCGCGTGGAGCCCAGCACTCGTCGCCGCAGCGCCGCCTCCCGCGCTTCGAGCACCTCCATGTTGATGACGCGGTCGCCTGTCGAGGTCTAAATTATCCACCAGCATGCCCCAAGAACGCTGGAATTACCAAACTAGACGACTTAACTCTCGAAATCCACAAGTATAAACAGTTACAGGTTAGACCGACCTAAGCTGTAGCTTGTTTAGACTGGGACTCCTGAACGAGCCGCAAGGGGAATCCGATCGTACGATCCAATCGCTCGATTGTTGCGACTCACGGGCGGAGCTCTTCATGGCGTGCACAGCCATCAAAACGCGAGTGACGCCGCAGAGCACAGGCCATGACGAGCGAGCGTCTGCTCACGCCGCCGCGGTCGGCGCAGACGACGTCGCTGTCGCCGTCCGACAAGTCGAATGACCTGCTGACAAACAAGGCGCTGCGTCGTCGCGAGCAGAACCGACTGAGTGCGCAGCGATCGTACCACAAGAAGCAGGGACGGCTGCAAGGTCTACGAGATCAAGTGCAGCAGCTGGAGACGCAGTATGACGAGCACATGTTCGTGCTGACGGTCGCAGGCGAAGATGTGGAGACCGTCAGTCGACGAGAAGCGCACGTCAAGCAGCTCGAGCGCGTGCTCGAGCACCGACGAGACCTGCAACGCGAACACGACGAGCTCATCCGCGAGCTGGACGAACACGTGCGCTTTGGTGTGCGACTAGAGAATCTGGCGGTGCAGAACGCTATGGCTGATAGTACGCCGACAAGCTCGAGGTTCCATCTCCACCGACCTCTGACGGCCGACGAATGTCACGAGATTGGACGGAAAGCGTACAACCAGATCCGCCGCTACCGATTCCCGCAGAACGCCGTGTCGACAGGCGCTTCGATCTTTGGCTGGCGCGACAAACGTGTCGAACACGACGGGATGCTCAAGTTTGCGCTCTCCAAGTTCTTCCCGCAAAAGTCTCCGTATGACGTGGCGATGAACTCGTGGCGTGCCCTCAGTAATCCCAAGGTCCTCCAAGAGATCTACTCCAACAACATGCGCATGTACTGTGAACTGGCTCAGCGTATTGACGATACCAATGTTGTCATGTACCAAGAGTATGACACACCAGAAGTCGACCCCGAGACGGGCAAAGAGACTGGGTACATCGTTGTCGTGCAGACATTGCTGCTCTTCTCCCTTTTCCAGACCGAAACAGGCTTCATGCTCGTCTTCTATTCGCTCAGTCCGGATCGCATTGGATCGTGGAACCGCATGGTGGACGTCGAGGATCCAGATCTCCACCGTAAGCGTATCCAGAAAGAGTGGCTTCACAAGTTTAGCTGGTGTACGTGGGACGCAGTGGGCGACGATAAAGTTGGCACGGAGTGTCTTTATTTGTTTACCGTACCATCTGAAGGACCAGCAAGTGCCCATTGGCCCATCGAGATCATTCTCATGGTTATGAGGTACGAGAACGCGACAGTAGGTCCGATCATCGTGCTGCCACCGAGCGAAGACGCTGTGGCACAGCAAACGGACGACGTCGACGACGTGCTTGCGGAGCTACTCGAGCTGTGAGTGGATCACCAAGGGGTATGCTTGCATTTGGTTATGTACTTTGGATGGGAAAGAGCCGTGTATCTGTGACTTCAAGGTCCCACCGGCAAACAAACTCGAGCATAAGGTTGACGATGCCCTGGATGAATTGTTCATTTGTCTCGCGCACATGACCACCGAATGACACTGTGCAGCCCACTTCGGCTGGCTCAAACACAAACCACGCGCTATTCTCGAGCCACCAGCTGAAGAGGCCTTCTTCTAGGTCGGATCGTTCGACAGAGGGTGAGACGTCGGGTGCAGGAAGGGACTGCAAGGCAATGATCCACCCACCACTTGGAGTGCGTCGTCGGAAGGTGACCAAGTTCATGCACGCCACTTTGCCGTCCGAGCCATATCGATCGCGCTTGTGGATCACGAATGTATCATCGTCTACGGTGTGCACGATCGCCATTCGCAATGTGGCTGGAAGCAGGGTCTTGACTTTGCCTTCGTCGGTCGCGTTCGTCCACGTCCAGGACGCAAGGTACTCGAGGTCGCCTCGAGGATAACTCTTGGTGTACATGTACTCGTACTTGGTCGCCTGGATCTTGCGGTAGATACTCCAGCCGTGGACTTCCATTGGAGTAGATGGCTTTAGTTCGCTTGCTTGACGGATACGCCCGATGTGCTCCAGCGAACTTACCACAACTTGTTCGTAGTCAGAGTTGTCCTTCAATGGTACGTCTTTCTCGAATGGTGTTGCGGTGTGATGGGACTCGAGTTGTTCCTGGGACTCGATCGCCATGTCCTCAGCGTCGACTTCATGGAGATACTGCATGAGCTTGAAGAGGAAGCGGTCTTGCGAAGTGAGTTGCTCCTGCATCACGAGATTGCCTTGACGCAGCACTTCAATCTCTTGTGTGATGGCAACATACTTGCGCACCGTGTCAAGTCGGTCTTCGGGCTTTGAAGGCGACGCCGCGAGCGCCAGATTCTGCAAGAGGCCCTGATGCTGTTGCTCCAGTTGCTGAAGAAGGACTTTGTCGGCTTCCACTTGTTCCTGTGTAGGGTGTTGTTAGGATATGCGAGTGTTATACATGTTGAGTTGTCATTACATACGCGCTTGCGTTTGCGGAATCGCTGCTTCTGATATCGGCCCTTTAGTCGCTTGAGAAAGCGACGTTCCTCGCCCTGAGGGTCGTCCGAGTGCTTGAGCTCGTCGTCGTTTTCGCTACTTGAGCTGGTGCGTTTGGATAGTTGCATTCTTTCTGACCGACTGACTCACAATGGGAAAATTGACAACTGAATCGTCTCGAGTTGCTTGATCCCCGCGCCAGACGGACTCGAACGTCATGTGGGTCACGCTTCCAAAGTCTCCGCAGTCGCGAGCGTCGCAGAGCAGAGCCAGGTCGTACTCACTGATACCTCTCTTTCTTTATGGGTGATGAGTCTACGAACCTCGACAACAACGCGTTCGCCTCGGTTGACGTCCTGCGAGAATGAGTACGAGATGTTGATTCCCCAACGCCTTCCAGCCTGCGTAAGCCTCTGTTTTCGTAGGGAACTGGTCGGTTCTATGGCATGAGTACAGTACAGGAGAGTGTCCCACCCGAGTGAACAACAACAATAATCATCGCAATACTTCATCATACACTGAAATGTTGTCGGGCACTTTGACTCATGAGGATGACGTGAATGCTCCATCTCCCCATCCCTGTCCTTCCATTTCTAAGGCGCACCCCCGAGCAGAAATCCAGGACGACAGTTGACTACTGCTCGATTTATAGCCTGGTGCCAACCTGCACGTGGCAGGGGTACACGGGGCTTCGTGACGACATCCAGACCCTCTTTCTCGTCTGCCGCCTTCAACTCGGCCCGACGATCGACACCGCGAGTTGAGGCGTCCAGAAACGAGATCTCCACGTCGCACAAAGCACGCGCAGTATTGTAGGATGAAGTCGTCCGTCCACACGACGTCCGAGATGAGCTATGACGTCGATCAGACATGCAGTGTATTACAACTCTGTATCTAAAAGTCCTTCTCCGTCAAGAGCGAGATCACGCGCGTGCTGCTGGTGCTGACCTTCTCGGCGCGTGCGCGGCCATTCAGCACGGCGATCTCCACGACAAACAGACAGGCGCTCAGGACGCCACCGGCTTGCTGAACCAGCCGGATACCAGCCTCGACCGTGCCGCCCGTCGCCAGCAGATCGTCCACGAGGAGCACGCGGTCGCCCTTGGTGATGGCGTGCGCCTGGATACTCAAGTGGTCACCGCCGGTGGCGTTGTCGCCCTGGTACTCCTTAAAGTACTCGATCGTGTCGCTCACGCTTGGCATCTTGTCCGGCTTGCGGAGCATGAAGACCTTCTTCTGGAAGAGCACGCCGAGGTACGGCGCGAAGAGGAAGCCACGGGCGTCGAAGCAGCCAATGGCGTCGATCTCATCGATGAACGGCGCAACGGCGTGACGGAAGAGGTCGAAGCAGAGCTGGAGCTCGGTCGGGTTAGCCAGCAAGCCGCCAATGTCGAAGAAGCTGTCCACGCCCTTGAAGGGCACGACTGGGATCACCTTGGTGAGCTGCTCGCGGGCTCGGTGGTAGTCGGCGGCGTCGTCGAGGTTCAGAGACGTCATGGTCGAGTAAGTGGCGGAATGAGGGCGTGCTGGCCGCGAGCCAAAGGCCATGAATGGGATGAGGTGGGCGTTCACGTCACCACCGGTGGCTGCGCATTCATCAGACCATCGTCAGAATCTGAGACACCCCCGTGAGTGTATGACCTCGTACTTTACCGAATATCCACCCACCCCATCATTTCGTACCTAATCGAACACACTTGGGGTCACACGGCCACATTGCGTCCGTCCGCCGAGGTGGGTTGTGTGGACGGTCCACACTGTGTGACAGAGTGGTTGTGGGGACCCTCCCAAATTCACAGCTGGCTGGGCATCAGCCACATGGCATATCCGCTGGCATACACAGACTGTGTATGCGGTTGTGTATGCCAAAGGCTGCTCCCCTCCCGTCGCCGCCGAGATCGGTCCACTGCCTCGTTTCTAGCCGTCGTGGTGGGTGTCTGTCTGAGTAGTATACAGAGTTCCGAACGAATTATTAGGAAGATGGGACGGACACTGGACACGTGCGCCACGAGGACGAACGCCTCAGGGTCAAGAATGCTAGCAATGCCGACGGAGCACGCGAACGTGGCGGCGTATCGCGCGCTTTGGCGGCGTCAGAATGCCGCGAGTACGACTGTTGCAGCTGCGCCATCGCCTGCGCGACGCATGACCGATGAGGAGCGCGCCGAGAAGCACCGGATGATTGTCCGACGCGCGTACTATCAGAAAAAGGTTCGGTGGGATGGATGCCACGCTCATACGCACGAGTTAACTCACGCGTGTGTATCGCTGTTAATCAGGAGGTGAAAGCGGGGCTCCGCGAGGAAATCGAGCAACTCGAAGCGCAGTATCGCGACCTCGTGACGCAGAACCAGCAACTGCAGCTACGCAACACCGCGGAAGCTGCCACAGTCGGTGAACAAGATGTACACACACGCTATCGGGAGCTGACGATCGTCAAAGAAGCGCTGCTGACCGAGCGCAAGTCGCTGGAAGCGCGACTCCTGGAGCAATTCACGTTCCAGGACAAGCTGGATGGGTTCTATCAGCAGGTGCTGCGTGAACCGACGCCGCCCCAGCGCGCTTTGCCCAGCCTCCCAAGCAACTATATCACGGTGGAGACGCTGGAATTCCCTGTGACTTTCCGGCCACTGTCGGAAACCGAGTGTCTTGACATCATCCGGGAATCGCGACGCGACATCATCTCGCAAAACGACTCCACGGCCTTCTTTGCGGTCGGTCCGCCAGTCATGGACTGGTCACGCAAGCGCACGTACGGTTCTCGCGCAAACTTCTCGCTGCTCAAGCGGTTCTCGACACCATGCGCTGAGCAAATCTGGGCCAAAACCTGGCGACTCTACACGGAAACTAGACTCTTTGAAGAGCTCTACAGCGAGTCCGTCAATATGAAGTTTCAGATTCTCCAGCGCGTGAACGACAGCAACGTTCTCTTCTGTCGCACCCTCAAGACGGAGAAGCTGTCGATGCGAAATGCGACATTCTTCTTGCTCTCCAAGTTCCAAGTGGAGGATAAACTCTTTATCCTTTTCCGATCGATCGGTGAGGAACGTGTACTTGCCGACTTGCCACGTGACGCCGTGCTGGGCATGTTCAGCTGGCTGAGCTTCAGCATGGGGTCCGACTCTGTTTGTGAAGTCGAATTCGGTGGCATCGTGCCAAGCACCTCCGTCGCCGACACAGATTTCTGGATGCTCGAGTTCCTTTCGTACCTCATGCGTCTCGAGAATCGCGCCGTTGGACCAATTTTTCGTGTTCTCCAAGAGTAGATAGAACCCACGGACATAAGATCCGATTAATAAATTATCGTCCATGATGAATCAACTCTAATTCGTGTATGTAACATGACTTTCATCCTTGACATAACGCAAAGGTTGGACCAATGACGATGGCTTCCCACCGTAGGCTCATGAGCAGGATCTCCAGCATCCAGAACTGTGGCGTCGCGGCTCGAGTGTCAACACGACCACCAAACGTAAATTGCGTACTCTGGTGCATTTCGCCGACCTCTTCAAACATAAGCCACGTGTAGATGTCGTGCCAGTTTTCATTCGCTTCCATCGGTACGTCATCGTCTTCACCAGCACCACCCTCCATATCGATCGCACGCAACAGGCGTTGTTCATGGCGATATCGGTCATGGTTGCAGGAATGGAAGAGCACCACGTAGCCTGATTCGGTACGGAAGCGAGAGAGCAAGAAGATGGATTTGGTGACCGTGCCGTCTTCTGGACGCGTGATGCGTCGATAATAAACCACGTTGTCGTCGTCGACGCGTTGAATCATCCGCATATCGATATGCAAGCTAGGGGAATAGATCGTCATGAAGCGACTTGGTGAGGTGAGCAAATCCCACGTGGCATCGGAGAGTTCCAAGGCTGAAAGATCACTGTAGAACTTTTTCACCGAGAATCTCACAAAGCCTTCATCAACATGGCGCCGGTCACTCCAGCCAAAGAGACTCACACCCGTACTGACATAGTCTTCGTTCTGCAAGACGCTCTTGATGTCTTCATACACAGCGATGTCGATCTGAATGCATTCCTGGGTGGTGATGTGGAAGCCCAGTGTGTCCACATGGTGGTGCGTCTCATCCTGAGCTTCTTGCTCAGCATCCTCGGCGCACTGCTGCACGCGGCGCACAAAGTTGGCGCACCGGACGAGTGTTTTCTTGAGCTCGTCGTTCTCGTGTCGTAGGGTGTCTCGGAGCTGCGAGAGCTGCATGAAGAGCTGTACTGCCTCGTTGGAAGCTGGTATGTTAGGGGAGGAGCCTCCGAGATCGACATCAGCAAGGTACTCAAAGGTGTGAGCGGGAGAGGTCATGAGACCAAGACCGCCAGTGGGCGAGGGTGGGGACACCTGAGCTGGTGACGACTCGTCCTGGTTGGCCAAGGCATCGGCATATTGCTTCTCCAGCTCAGTCACTTGGTCTCGCAGGGACTGGACAAAGTTCTAGCCAGACACACACAAAGAGCTAGGTGAGCCGGGTCCTTCCTTATCAGATAAACTCCCGAGTAACGTACTCGTTTCTTGTAGTAGCTGCGTCGCACGTGCATGCGCTGGCGTTCCTGCTTTTCCTCGGCCGAGAGTGGTGCCACGCGTTGCACGGGAAAGGATGGGGGTGGGGGCGGTGGTGTTTCCATGGTCTCCGTACTGGGTATACAGCTAGGTAGACAGACAGGTCTCCGATAAACGAAGATCCGTAAGATGGATCCGTTGGGTGCGATTGGCGGAAGTTCTTCAATGCTCCGACTCGGGAGTCTCTTGATTGCCAAAGTGGCGAGAGTGACACGCTGGGCTCGTTGTGGCCAGTGCGGGGGTAGATCGAAAGTGGCGTTAGCAGACTGAAGCGAGGGTTGGGCCCGGAAAGCTTACCGACGAACAGCTGGATGACGTGAAAGCTTACGCAGACAGTCCACCAAGCCCATCCGGCCTCGGTCTAACGACGTCACTTTGAAGAATACAGTTTAGAATGGACTATCCTAGAATTCCAACAGGACACAGCGCCTTTATCTAAATCGAGGGACTAGGTCACAACAGTCGACCGCAATCCTGATTACGGACAAACGGAATTGGCCCAGCTTGTTTACTGTAATCAGTCGCTGACCGACTGTGGCTTTCTCAAAGAGCGGAAAAAATATGAGAATTCGAAGCTATTGTTCGACGTCATTCTGGCCGACGACGAACATTGAGAATTCGCTAGCTCTCTTTTATTGCATTTCGGGGGATCCACCAAGTAGTTGAACGGAGATGGAGCTGGCCGAGATAACTTGACACACCAGACAAATGCTGCATGTTGTCGAGTGGAAAAGTGAGTTAACTCTGAAAAGTTACCAAATCCGCACACAGAGCCGAGAGATTTCAGCCAATCTAATCTACAGAATAAATTGAGATGTGGTGAGACATGCGAAAAGAAGCGTGCAAAGAATGGAGTGTGGAAAACCACTCAACATTGAACAATAGCTCTTCGACGACTCGTTCGCAGTGGAAGGAACCCGCTTCTCTTGGAAAAACGCACCAAACTCTCGGGATTTTCCATCGGACGGCGTTCGTCCGAGCTGGCGAAACTATCCGTACCCAACACTGTTGAGTCTACAGTATAGTGTGGCTAGACCTAGTCACTCCGTAATTTACGAGTGGAAGTGTATGCTGTGTGCGTCCCACTTGGCTGGTGCAAGCACGAGCCAACTGTCAGAAGCAGGTGTGCCTGAAGTGCATCGTTCGAAAAGAGGGTAGTCCTAACAAGGTCTAAAATGTCTTTCATACCTTGCTTTGCAAATCAGTCAACCCAGCAGATGCATCATCGTCGTCTAGACCATTCGCCTGATCACTCCGCCGACATGCTGTGTGCCCTCGAGGGGAATGTGTAATGGCGGTGATGAAGTGAAAAGCTGATGCGATGTGATCCCACTGGCTCAGGAGCGATGAAAACCAGCCCAGTCGATTCGGTTCAAATCATTTCCGCTTGCTTTGAAGCTGACAGAGTGGTTCAGCATTGTATCTGGTCGTACGTACGAAGCGAGTACCGTAGATAGAGGGAGGCGGTTTCGTATTGCTAGGTTGATGTACTTCTACCTAACATCTATGGATCATCTTGTGTATCAAGCTTCGTTAAATAATCAGTGACTGGGCTGGAGGAGATTACTCAGCCTTGGCTGGTGTGAAGAGGATCATCTCCTATAGAGGCAAGTGCACATTACTTAGAAAAAAAAAAAACAATCAGAGATTGCATCAAGAGCTTACCTTGCGGTTCGAGTCCAGCAGAATGCGCAGACGGCCCTGGTTCTTCATGTAGTACTCGTCCGCGAGTTTGCGGAGACGCTGATTCTCGCGGCGAAGAACCTCCTTGTCCTTGAGCGTATCGATGTAGCGACCGCGGATATCGCCCGAGTCTTCGCCCATATCGCTGCCTTCGGATTGACGCTGACGGAGCTCTTGGTCGTCCATCAGGACGTAAAACTCCTGCTCGAGCTGCTGGACTTGTTCGCGGAGCTCGTTGATCGTGTTCTGCATAATGCACTGTAAGTACTGTGACACAAGCAACAAGCGGCCCAAATTATCGAGACTTACAATTTTCTTGTAGTAGCATCGCTTGACGATCATTCGCTGCTTGGCACGTCGCTCTTCCTCGTTCGAGCCGTTGAAAAGCGATCGTGTACTGCGTCGTCGTGCAGACTTGCCCGCGCCCGGGGTTGTTGGTCGGGAGTCGACCGTCTTGTCGACTGGATTGGTCACGCTCTGCATGGACAGATAATCCATGCGAGTCGCCGACGTTGGCGTGACATTGTTGTTGCCTGGCTGACCGTACCGAAGGTTCCTACAATCGCAAAAGTGTTAGACACGACACCTTGGATGGTTGGTAAGCAATAGCACGTACTGCAAGGTCAATGCGCCAAGCAAGGAAGAAGTCTCCATAGTATGCGTGCTGTCACGGTCCCCCTGCTTGGCGTGCGCATCCTCGTCATTTTCGGAGAGCGGCTCATCTTCGTGACCTTCGTCACTCGAAGTCGAGAGGTGCGATGGTCGACGGATGTAGAAGCGTCCAGGATATGTTTCACCGGCGTCATTGACGATGTCAACGGCCATTTCGACGTCGCCGTCGCGCATCTCGTATTCCTTCTCGGTTTCATTCAGCAACGCCGCAATTGGGATCATGGTGGTAGTGGAGTGTGTGACCTCGGTGGCAAGATTGCAAATGCATCTTCGTGTCTCGCTGGATTAGCGCGCCGATGAATCCTAGCAATCCGTTGACGCAGACAATTCGTCGTGAGCGTGTCGTCCATCACCCGTGAGGCCTGATCTCCGCCCTGATTGAAAGTGGAACCTCAGGGTCCCACTTAAACTGCCTTTAGGCCAGAACCCGGGCGATCTCGGCAGCCGAACACCCTCTTTTATCAAACAAAGGTAATCTCTTCACGTACACAGTTCATTCCAGGTGAGATTGATCGGAAGTCTCTATAGAAACCGTACCTTGGTCTGGGAAAGTGAGCTCTTGGTTGCCCACGATGACTTTGTGGGCTTCCAGCCATGTGCAATCGCCTAAACAATTACAACGTGACGAATGTTGGCCAGACAGGCCCTAGGTTCGAGTCAAGTCACACACTGCATCGTTACTCACGGTCGCAAGTGGGCGACTTGTGTCCATTACTCACGCGCAATAGCACGACGACAGGCCTCGAGGGCGGACCACGCGACGCGGCAGCCATCCGACGAACGTTGACATCATCAGCGAAAGTCCCACCGCCCGCGGAATAGAGTTGACACGACAAGTGGCCGTTGGTCACTCGAAATCGGAAGAGGCGCGCAACCAAGCAGCGATTACTAGCGTGCTCGGGAAACGTGTGTGACAAGAGGGCGTTAGCTTCGTGGGCCCACAACACCAGTCCAGGAATCATAATATTTAGTAGTGTCGTCGTCGTCGCTTGGGACGAACGAGTGACCCCTTGTGCTTCCCGCTGGCAGACTCACCACGAATTTGATGCGTCTGACGACGAGAATCCCCACGGGAGACGCCCGTCCAGTAGGAGGCTTGTGGACAGAAGCGCAGGAGTAGTCAGCTCGTGGAAATAGGCAGCCGAGGGAATGACGTGCGCGCGAGTTATTGGCCCTGCCATGTCTCTTTCTGAATCATGATGACCGCCGGACGGGCGACAGTGGATCGCCTGTGTGCTTGGAGGACACCCGTCGTCTCGAGTGACAGCCCGACGTCATCGGCTGTGGGTCCTCTTCGTCACCGCGACGACGAAGGCACACCCTGCCAAATGCGAGCCAGCAGTATACAGTGGAAGTGTACGCACGACGCTCAGAAATTTAGGTAGAACGCTGTGTCGTGACGGCAATCCCGACTCTTGGGGGGGGGGGGGGGGGGGGGGTCAGGAATGTAGTTGGTGTGCGGTATCGTCATCTGGACACACAGGGTGTTGGCCATTGAAGTGGAGCGCAGCGTCGTTTTGACGGTCCGAGCGTGTACAACACTAGAAATTTAGATGGAGCGCGGCATCGTCATGAGCATCCGGACTAGTAGATTCTTAGAAAGTTAGACGGTGCGTGGCCATCGTGTTGCAATCCAGACACGTTGACCGGACGTCAAGAAAGCGCTCTGACTCGAATGACGTCTTCTGACCACTAAGTCGCCGTCGGATTAGCGAAACATAGCGCGTGTCAAGGGCGTTTCTGGATCCAATAGTCAGAGCCTTGTATCTGCCCATCTACAAGAGTGACATGTTTACTACGTGCACAATCGCCCCGCGTGATTGCCACACTCGTGACATTCAGAAGCGCCTGTGTAAACGTTCACGCGATTACTTTCGCTCAGCTGATCTGTTACCTGTGTGAACCCATGCACTGAGCAAGTCGATCGCCACCATGTGGTCCTATGCATCAGAATCGACCTGTTGAACTGTACCTGCCCAAAGCGCCTGTCGCGTCGCGAGTAGCGAGTAACGATTGTGGATGCAGCATCTTTTTCCTTTGCTGTCATGGCGGCCATCAGAATGCACACTCGAGAACTCGAAGGATTTCACGCAAGTGATTCGCAGTGACCCTGAACGACGTGTAGACCTAATGGCGGGCATCCAGGAAGGAGCCGCGGAACTCATGGAACTCTTCCAGCTCCCAGGAGAGCCTGCGACTTTTATTAACGGAGACGACGACGAGCACCACGAGCACAAGCTCTCGGCAGAGGACAAGCTGGCAATGCTCCCGCTGCCTGGACCTGATACGGACCTCGACGGCAAAGCGCGCAACCGACTCATCGTCCGTCGGTATTACTACCGGAAGCTCGTACGTTTACGACTGATTGCTTGTGTTAAACAGTGACATGGCACTGACTGGTATCCTCCTTGGACAGACCAACCTGAACGAACTTCGCGCAGAAGTCGAGCGTCTTGAGGATCGCTATCAACAGTTGCTTCGAGAAGAACAGGCAATGGCTGCGCGCCCGTCGGCTATGGGCGAACAATCGCACCAGACGCGTCGACAGGAGACTCACGCCGCGTACGTGGAACTTGCGCGACTGTCCGATGCTCTACGTCGAGAGAACGAAGAGCTCTTGCGAACGACATCGGATTACGAGAAGATGGAGCGACAGCTGTCAACATTGTACATTTCGCAGTGCAAGAGCGCGGAGCGTACGCACACGATGCTGGAGGAAAAGAAGGCGAACCCGGGCATTCAAGTGCGAACAATCACCTCCGAGGAGTGCGCAGACATCATGGCACGCGCGTACAAGCGTATTGAAGCCCACCGAGAGAGCACTGAGAGCTTCATGAACGGCGCGAGTGTCTTTGGATGGCATGATCGGTATCGGTACGAGAACAAGAACCTCAGTTTCTCCTTACAGAAGACGTTTCGCCACCAAACGCTTGATACTCTCGCCAGCAAGACGTGGGAGCTCATTCAATGCGGTGAAACGTTTGCCGAGTTGTTCCCCTCGAGTCTTCAAGCCTCGTTCTTCGAACTACAGCGCCTCGATGACAACAACTTGGTGTATTATCACACGCTCCAGCTTGGAGCCAAGACGGATATCCGGACCAAGAGCGTGGTGTTGTGTTCTCGAACGAGTGTGATGGACGGCGACGGCTGTCTGTTGGTCTTCCGCTCGCTGAATCCGCGCAACTTTGTATTAAATGAAGGTGGCGTGAAGCCTGGTCGTGACCGTCGTGGTCGTCAGAAGATCGAGATCCAAGCTGAAGAGAACTGGACCAACATGTTCATCTGGCTCTTGTTCCAGCGCTCCACAGAGGACGGCGAGCATTGCGTGACGGAGTTTGGTGGCACGATGTTCGAATCGCCGCTTCTTCCTGCAAGCTGGTGGCTTGTCGAGCGCCTCCAGTGTACGATGAAGGTGGAGCAGCGTGTGTTTGGAGGTCCTGGTCTTCTGGCAGTGTGAAAATGAGGCGATGCGGGAAGCATAATGTAAAAGTACTAATAGCATTGGGATTTTATGAGGCTAAGAGATTCGCAGTACCAACAATGTGTCGTTCAAATTTGATCATGGACTCGAGGCGTTCCCCAATCCACCAACTGGCTGCAAGCATCGGCGTGCCGAACAAAGTCCCACCAAACTCGCTCACGCAGTGCTCCCCAGTCGGTCCAGAGCGACGAAACAGGCACCAAACGAACATGCTGGCCCAGACCTCTTCCACTTGTGGCTCTACCTTGTAGCGACCACGACGGTCACCACGTCTTTCACGCTCGCCTTCACTCACAACATATACGTGAGGATTCAATGAGCGAAATACCATCAAGCAGCCATCGTCATCGACCACACTCAGTCGAGAGCATAGTAACACCGTCTTGTCGCGGACCTGGGGCTTCGTCTTGAACTCTTGCGTGAGGAAGTACACCGTATTGTTATCGTCAAGGTGCTGGATCCTCGCCACGCTGGAATTACCCGAGATGTCAGCGCATGTTAACACCAAAGAGCGCAACCGGCTCATTGTCAAGCGCAACTACTACCGAAAACTCGTAAGTGCGACCATGGGCGACTGAGGTATTCCATCATAACACTAATCGAGTCGTTCCTCATAGACAACACTGGGCGAGCTTCGCATCGAGGCAGAGCGATTAGAGGCACGCTATCAAGAGCTCATTGAAGCGGAGTATGCAGCGAGTCTGGGTCCCTCATCTGCTGAAGAACTGGCTCAGAAGACACGGTGTATGGAGATCCGTGGCGCCTTTGTCAAGCTCGCGATGATTTCGAAAGCGCTGCGTCTCGAGAACGAACGCCTCCAAGTCACAAAGACCGAGAAGGAGAAGACGGAGTCGGAGCTGGCTCATTTGTATATCGCGCAATGCAAGAAGGCAGAACACATCCAAGAGCGAATGATGGCAAAGAAACAGAAGCCGACCATCCACGTTCGAAACATCACCTCTACCGAGTGCACGGAGATCATGTCTGAAACATATGAGCGCATCAACGTCTTCCGAGAGAGTACAGAGAGCTTCACAAGTGGCATGAGCGTGTTTGGATGGCGTGATTGCTACCGCTACGAAAACAAGGACATCGATTTCTCATTGACAAAGACGTATCGTCATCACTCCATGGAGTCGGTGAGCGGCATGGTCTGGAATTTGTTCAGACACGGCGCGACGTTCGCTCAGCTGTATCCCAAGAGTGTCACCGCCACTTTCAACGAGGTGCAGCGTCTCGACGACAACAACCTGCTCTACTTCCACACACTCGAGATGGGTCAGCAGTCCGACATGCGCACCAAGTGCTTCCTCCTCTTGTGTTCGCGAATGAGTGTGATGGATGGTGATGGCTGTGTGCTGATTTTCCGCACTCTGGATCCTCACCGTTATGTCATTAGCGAGGGCGAGGTTGCCATCAAGCGAGACCGTCGTGGTCGTCATAAGATCGAGCCAAAGGTCGAAGAAGCATGGATCGACGTGTTCATGTGGGCTCTCTACCGTCGTTCCGGACCGAATGGCGAACACTGCGCGTCTGAGGCGGGTGGGACGTTGTTTGCCACGCCAATACTCGAGGCCAGTTTCTGGTTGGTCGAGCGACTGCAGTGCATGATGAAGGTGGAGCAACTGATCTTTGGTCCTTCCAACCTTCTGATATTGTGAAGAGAGAACGTAACGAATGCATGATGGTGTGGTCTGACTCGAGGTTCAACAACTGTCTTGACTCTGAACTCGGTGCATTTGTTCAACGTTCTTCAGTACTGCCACACCAACAAGGCTCTTTCGCGGGATGACGCAACTATATACACACATGATGTGTCTACTGCGCTGTCACACTGACATGTACGGTGCGTTCACAGAATTGCTGCTTTAGAGTGCTGGATGTGTGGTTCTCTCCCGACACCGACGTTCGAGTGTATTCCACACACTCATACGGACCACAAGCATGACACCTGACCTGACTTGCCCAGTTGACGATCCGATGGGTTGCGAGTGATCCAACGCGTTGGACAAGACAAACTAATCAAGTGGCTACGCAACGCACCAAGCTAACGACGCGTCCATGATGACAAATCAGCGTAAACACCTCCATATATTGGTATCCGCTATATCGTAGATGTATACTAAATGTAATGTCAAGGTCTTTCTACCTGTGGAATCGTATGTCACCAGCTGAGGATGCCACTCACCTTGAGCTCGGCTCTTGAGTCACCGAACCGAGGACGAGCGCATTTGTTTTCTGACGTCACAGAGACCGCGAGGAGACATGGAGTCTGCTATAGAGACCTTGCTGTTAGAACTCTTTGCAGAAATCGACGAATGGGAGAACCAGCAGGCGCTCCTTGCCGAGGCGACGGCCGATAAACCTGTGACCAAGTCTAAGAGAACCAAGACAGCGACCGATCCCGAAGCCAAACTGGCCATGCTACCGCTACCAGAGCAGCCCGATCTCGAAGGAAAAGAGCGCACTCGACTGATCGTCAAGCGCTACTACTATCGCAAACTCGTACGTGCATTTACGGAGGAAAAAATCGGATGAGATGGCTTGTCGTGAGCTAACGACATCTCAATAATGCAGACGAGGTTGGGCGTACTTCGTGAGGAAGCGGAGAATTTAGAAGCACAATACGAGCAACTCATACGATCCGACTGGGAAGCGAGTCTCAGTCCCTCATCGGCCGAAGAACTGGGCCAGAAGACGCGATTGATGAAGATTAGAGACGCCTTCGTCGAGCTGGCAATGATGTCGAAAGCGCTGCGTCTCGAAAACGAACGGTACCAAATTGCGCTGAACGAGTATAACAAGACGGAGAAGCTCTTGACGCAAACATACACCACCCAGTACAAGAACGCCAAGCGCTCACACGAGGTCATGCTAGCGAAGAAGCAGAACCCCGTTATTCATGTGCGCCACCTCAGTATGCAGGAGTGTGCGGAGATCATGAGTCAATCCTATGATCGCGTCAGGCACTTTCGAGAGAGCACACAGAACTTCTCGAGTGGTATGAGCGTGTTTGGCTGGCGCGATCGCTACCGTTACGACAAGAAGGACATTGACTTCTCCATCGAGAAGACGTATCAACACCAATCAAAGGAGGCGGTGACTGACAAAGTGTGGGAGATCCTCAGTGATGGCGAAGCGTTCGGACGTTTGTATCCTGCGAGTATCAGCGCGAAGTTCAATATCATCCAACGTCTCGACAACAACAACATTCTCTACTACCACACGCTCGAGATGAGCCAGCAGTCTAATATGCTCACCAAGTGTCTCCTCTTGTGCTCGCGGATCAGTGTGATGGACGGTGACGCCTGCATCATTCTCCTCCGCTCAATCGATCCGCGCCTGTATGTCATCAGCGAAGGCGAGGTCGACACGGCTCGTGACAATCGTGGTCGTCAAAAGATCGAACCAAAGGTCGAAGAGATATGGATCAGCATGTTCTCTTGGCTCCTCCAACGTCGTGACGGACCTGACGGCGAGCACTGTGCGGCAGAGTTTGGTGGCACACTGATTGGCACGCCAATGCTTGACGCCAGCTTCTGGTTCGTAGAGCGACTGCAGGGTGCTATGAAGTTGGAGCAAATTCTCTTTGGACCAACGAACCTTCTCCCAGCGTAAGACAGTTTACTGGACAAATGGACTCGTCACGACGGGTGTAATAGTAGTATGCAATAGAGACCGCCTTTCAATGTCGAGTGTACCTGTGGCAGTATTCACGGAATGGTTTCGGCTTAAAATTCCCCCGCTGCACCGAGACTTGAGATTACGGTGCGTCGCTTCGAGACCTCAAAGTTCCGGTGCAAAGACCACGACGCCCGACTTTTGGTAGTGTGCCCTCCGGCAGTGTCATCCATCGTGGGGATTATGAGAATGACACTCCTGTTTCCAGTGGGACGGAATGGACCCAATTTTTTTCTCGAAGTATACCGCCAGACCAGGGATGTGGTTCCAGCTGATCGCTGACGGCATTTCCCATTCATATTTGCCACTTAGAGATGATGAAGAAGTAAGGGAGGTGACACCACTCGAGCTCTTCAAGGACCCAGAGAATGATGGAAGCCAGGGAGACCACATCTCCAAGTCGACGCTCAGACCAAACGAAGCAGAGATGCAGTGTCGCCTGAAGAACTGTCATCCGCTGAAGTCCTGACTCAGAAGACACGATGTATGGAGATCCGTGACGCCTTTGTCGAGCTCGCGATGACGTCGAAGGCGTTGCGTCTCGAGAACAAGCGTCTCCAAGTCACAAAGACCGAGAAGGAGAAGACGGAGTCGGAGCTGGCTCATTTGTATATCGCGCAATGCAAGAAGGCAGAACACATCCAAGAGCGAATGATGGCAAAGAAACAGAAGCCGACCATCCACGTTCGAAACATCACCTCTACCGAGTGCACGGAGATCATGTCTGAAACATATGAGCGCATCAACGTCTTCCGAGAGAGTACAGAGAGCTTCACAAGTGGCATGAGCGTGTTTGGATGGCGTGATTGCTACCGCTACGAAAACAAGGACATCGATTTCTCATTGACAAAGACGTATCGTCATCACTCCATGGAGTCGGTGAGCGGCATGGTCTGGAATTTGTTCAGACACGGCGCGACGTTCGCTCAGCTGTATCCCAAGAGTGTCACCGCCACTTTCAACGAGGTGCAGCGTCTCGACGACAACAACCTGCTCTACTTCCACACACTCGAGATGGGTCAGCAGGCTTCCTCCTCTTGTGTTCGCGAATGAGTGTGATGGATGGTGATGGCTGTGTGCTGATTCTCCACACGCTGAATCGTCAGGCGGGGCATTGTTTGCTACACCGGTGCTAGAGGATAATTTCTGGTTCTAAACGACAGCAGTGCATAATGAAGGTGGATCATTTGCTCTTCGGTCCGTCTAACCTTCTGGTAGTGTGAAGGGGACAAACAAATGCATGATGGTGTGGTGACACTCAACGTTGATCAACAAACTTGCGCTTTTTGAACTTGGTGCATTTGCTCAGGGTTTTTCCAGAGGTCTCTAAGAACCACGTGAATCACAGATCGCTGCGTCCTCTGGCTGAACACCTCTTTTCGCGTTCGAATTTTCCTCTTCGCATCTTCAACACGTCAGACTGACGAGGCCGGGACAGAGGGTTTCGCTTCGCTTCCCAGGAACTAGCCTAGCACAGATGCCCGCCTGTCATGCTGTGGATACTTGAACCTAAACGACGGTCATCCTTGTCGTCATGTGATGGCTAAAGTGTCCGGTTCCTAATCATTGATTGGTCCATCTGACATGATTACTCACTAGTATACGACGCGACGTATACTTGGACCTACATTCAAGTCACTCACTCAAAGAGGTCTTCAGGATGTAAGTAATCATCAACAAACCTTTTCTCGCGAGACGACGCAACTGTACACACGCATGATGAGTCTACGACGCTGTCACGCTGACATATATGCAGGCCTCTGCAAAGTAGGCTTTTCTGCCTATATCCTATTTTATGCTCATATAGGACTTTTCAGAACATTAAAAGTAGGATCTGTATTAACTGTATGGAAAAATATACAGAGTACGAAGGAAGGGTGGACGAAACCACTTGATTCACTCGTCCGGATCTTCAGTGCTTTCTTCATTGATTGCATCTTGGTATCCAATGTCGTTGGCAAGCGAGATCAAGGCGAAGTACTGCTTCGCCTGCAGCTGGCCCTCCATTGCGTAGTTACTCAGGCATGATCGGTGCTGGCAATTGATGCGTTTGAGGTCGCTGAAATCTCCTTCAACATGATGCGTGCCGGGGGATACCGCTGCAAAAGCTGCGAGAAATTCGATCAAGTGCCAGTATTTGCGTTCGGGATCGACTTGTCTCCAAGCTCCCTCGAATCTCTCGCGCTTGCTAGAATCCAACAGTCGCTTGAACGCACTGTCCGACTTGGACCGACGCAAGAAGTTCTGGTATTCCGTTCAGATGACTGTAGTCGCGGTGTCACCAAATGCTGCTTTCAACCTTTCTTCGTGCAGCCGAATGAGATCGCGAATTGCTGAAGGTTTTAAGTCAGGCAGCTCCGCCGGAAGGATCGTTGGAGATGGCGCGTCGTCATAGTTGACTTCGATGGAAGATTCTTAACCCCAACAATGAACCTTGCAATTACGTGCACCATGCCAAGCACGACTTGATCTTGGATGGCCTGTGGGAGTTCGTTGTACATGTCTTCAGAGCTGTACGAAGCCATCTTTATGAATTGGACACCTTGGTTCGGCTCACGATTGGTTCTGTGCCATCTGAATCTTCCTCAAACTGCATCTGAAAGGTAGTTGCAAGCTCAGTCAATGCTCGGTACTGAGCGTGCTTCGTGACGTTCTGGTACTGCATCTTCTTGAAGCACTTCTTGATGGCTTTGGGGAGGTAAGCCGAGACGAACAAACACAGCCACCAAGTGCTACTTGGCTTATTGTACGTCTTCCCTTCATGACATTCCATCAATTGCTCGTACTTCTCCGCCATGAATTTGCACGTATGGTGGATAGATTCCCACCGAGTAGTGGCGTAGGTTGGGCACTTTCCACCACAGAGCGAACCGTATCGAACTTGCGCGTGAATGTGATCTCGCTTCCTAACGTAGAGCGGAAGGCCGAGATCTCGTCGAACACCTCCAGAAACTCGTCCACAAGTAGGTTCAGTTGATGGCTACCACACCAGTTAATCGATATGCCTCTGCCCCCAACTTCCTCACACGCTAAACGAATTCTTGTTGAGAAACCTTGACGACATCCAAGCATCGTCGCCGCACCATCGCTCGTGATACCAATGAGCTTGTTGAGAATCGAATCGTCGAACACATTCTTCATGACGTCCAGCACCAGATCGGAGTAGTTGAATCCAGAGTGGGATCGATCTTGCATGGGAATCGCAAGTAGATGATAGTTGTGGAGTTGTCCGTTGAATCCAAACGACATCCGTACGTCAAGGTAGCCCTCAGAGTCGTGTGACGCGCCATCAGCCATGATCGAGAACGCCCACGTCTTCCTCATGATATGGCGGAGCGCGCACAGGTTGATGGCAACGAGATGGCGAATGCAGCGACCGATCATCTTCTCGTTTGGCTTACCGAGGCTCATGTTGCCGGTGGCCTCTCCAAAGATCACGAACAGACGAGCTACAGCTCGAAAGCTTGATGATGTGTTGATCCACTGGATGATCGTATCAAACTGCTTCCGTTTCTCGATTTCAATCAGGAATCCATCTTCTGTGTCGATGAAGTCGTCCGAGAAGCGAACTGGACCGATATAGTCGTCCGACACGACGTATGACTGGCTGTGCTCTGGCTCGTTACTCAGCAGTCTGCGAATGACCGAAGCGATCCCATTTGGCACCCAGACTTGCACACTAGATCCTGCCGTAAGAAACGGATCAATCTCTTTCTTAACAGCGAAGAAGCTGCGGAGCTCCTCTGGCGGTGCCAGATTATCGCGTAAAGCAACATACTCAGCCCACTTCTTTGGATGCTGATTCTCCATATGCTTCTGGATGTTGTCCGTGCGGAATTTGGTAAAATGCTGCGTGGCCGTCCTGTTGGCACGACCTTTTCGTAACACATATCCTATTTTGCAGAGGCCTGCATATATGGTTCGTTCACGGAATTGCTGCGGTATAGAGTGTACGTGTGGTTCTCTCGGGACGAGACCGACGCCCACACCGACACCAACGTCTGAGTGTATAGAATACACTCGAACGTGTGACACACCCATGCCGCCTAACCTGACTTGCCCAGTCGGCGTTCCGATGGTTAACTAGAACGTGGACAAGGCAAACTAATCAGGTGGATACGCAACGCACGAACGTGGCGTCAATGTCAACAACAGAGCGTAAACACCTCTATATAGTGATATCCGTCGTATCCTAAACGTATACTGACCTGATCTCAGTCGAACTGACCTGTGGAATCGTATGCCATCAGCTGGGTTCTGACCTGGATGCCACTCAGCACGAGCTCTCGAGTCGAGCCACCGAGGACGAGGGCATTTGTCTTTTGACGTCGCAGAGACCACGACAAGCCATGGAGTCCTCGCTACTGGAGCTCTTTGAAGAGATCGACGAATGGGAGAGCCAGCAGGCACTGGTCACCAAGACCACGGCCAAGAAGCCCGCGCACAAGCCCAAGCGAACCAAGAAAGTGGTCAAGCCCCAAGCCAAACTCGCCATGCTACAGCTGCCAGAGCAGTCAGATCTCGAAGGCAAAGAGCGCAATCGGCTCATCGTCAAGCGCTATTACTATCGCAAACTCGTAAGTGCGTTCTTGGCCGATGGAATGACATGATGTGGAGCTAATAACGCCATGATGTAGACGACGTTGAGCGAGCTGCGAGAAGAAGCGGAGCGTTTAGAAGCACAATACGAGCAACTCATACGATCCGACTGGGAAGCAAGCCTCAGTCCCTCATCGGCCGAAGAACTGGGCCAGAAGACGCGATTGATGAAGATTAGAGACGCCTTCGTCGAGCTCGCGATGATGTCGAAAGCGCTGCGTCTCGAAAACGAACGGTACCAATTTGCGCTGGACGAGCATGACAGGACAGAGAAACTCTTGACGCAAACATACACCACCCAGTACAAGAACGCCAAGCGCTCACACGAGGTCATGCTAGCGAAGAAGCAGAACCCCGTTATTCATGTGCGCCAACTCAGCATGCAAGAGTGTGCGGAGATCATGAGTCAATCCTATGATCGCGTCAGGCACTTTCGAGAGAGCACACAGAACTTCTCGAGTGGTGTGAGCGTGTTTGGTTGGCGCGATCGCTATCGCTACGACAAGAAGGACATTGACTTCTCCATCGAGAAGACGTATCAACACCAATCAAAGGAGGCGGTGACTGACAAAGTGTGGGAGATCCTCAGTGATGGCGAAGCGTTCGGACGTTTGTATCCTGCGAGTATCAGCGCGAAGTTCAATATCATCCAACGTCTCGACAACAACAACATTCTCTACTACCACACGCTCGAGATGAGCCAGCAGTCTAATATGCTCACCAAGTGTCTCCTCTTGTGCTCACGGATCAGTGTGATGGACGGCGATGCCTGCATAATCATCATCCGCACAATCGATCCACGCCTGTACGTCATCAGCGAAGGCGAGGTCGACACGGCTCGTGACACTCGTGGTCGTCAAAAGATCGAACCAAAGGTCGAAGAGATATGGATCAGCATGTTCTCTTGGCTCCTCCAACGTCGTGACGGACCTGACGGCGAGCACTGTGCGGCAGAGTTTGGTGGCACACTGATTGGCACGCCAATGCTTGACGCCAGCTTCTGGTTCGTAGAGCGACTGCAGGGTGCTATGAAAGCGGAGCAGCTTCTCTTTGGACCCACGAACCTTCCCCCAGCGTAAGATACTGAAGGGGACAAATGGGCTCGTCGTGACGGCTGTAACAGTAGTATACAATTGAGACCACCTTTCTGTGTCGATTTCCTTTTGTACTCGCCGGCTAGAGTCAGTTGGGGAAAGAGCAGTTCATTCGCGAGAAACAGAAGCCGATCATCCACGTCCGGACGATCACCTCTACCGAGTGCACAAAGATCGTGTCTGAAGTATACGAACGGATCAGCGTCTTCCGAGAGAGTAGAGAGAGCTTCACAAGTGGCATGATTGTATTTGGATGGCGTGATTGCTACCGCTACGACAACAAGGACATCGACTTCTCATTGACAAAGACGTATCGTCATCACTCCATGGAGTCGGTGAGCGACACGCGAATAAGTATGATGTATGGTGATGGCTGTGTGCTGATTTTCCGCACTCTGGATCCTCACCGTTGTGTCATTAGCGAGGGTGAGGTTGACATCAAGCGCGATCGTCGTGGTCGTCAAAAGATCGAGCCAAAGGTCGAAGAAGCATGGATCGACGTGTTCATGTGGGCTCTCTACCGTCGTTCCGGACCGAATGGCGAACACTGCGCGTCTGAGGCGGGTGGGACGTTGTTTGTCACGCCAATACTCGAGGCCAGTTTCTGGTTGGTCGAGCGACTGCAGTGCATGATGAAGTGGTGATTTTGTGTCCACATGGATGGAAAAGCTGTTTTTCCTACGTACATCGAGAAAGTCCAACCCGCACTGCCAAGGTCAACCAAGCGGACTTTTTCTTCTCGAGCCCTAACGCGACACAACCGCTGTCCTTGGGCTCTCGGTCCCGACCACGTCAGTGTCGCCGTCCACTCGATCCCTTCGAGCTGGACTCCCTCGGTCCCGACCACGTCAGTGTCGCCGTCCACTCGATCCCTTCGGGCTGGACTCCCTCGGTCTCGACCACGTCAGTGTCGCCGTCCACTCGATCCCTTCGAGCTGGGCACCCTCGGTCCTCGGCCACGTCAGTGCCGCTTGTCCATTCACCCTCGCAACGGTTCACTGGACGACAGCGCTGGAAATGCTGGCGGGCGACCTCACCGTCGCCTCGCTAGCACCTCCTCACTTTGCCTTTTGCGCTTCAGCTCGGACCACGAGCTTTTTCGGACCCACCACATCCACACCCGGGGCTCACGCCTTTCAGGCGTGGCTCAAGCTCATAATTGACTCCATTAATTCAACATTGCCATTGGTTTGCCCCATTATCCATTTGTCCTCCCTTCCTACTTCTTTCGTCGCAAGCTCACGCGATTGGAGTAGTGAAAAGTGGAGCATTTGATCTTTGGTCCTTCCAACCTTCTGATAGTATAAAGCGAAAGTAACGAATGCATGATGGGGTGGTCTGAATCGAGGTTCAACAACTGTCTTGCGCTCTGAACTTGGCGCGCTACGCTCTTCCAGACGCCTCTAAGAACGACGAGGATGTCTTGAGGTCTCGGATCACTCCGCCTTCTGTTTGTACACCTCTATCGAATTTTCACAATCGCAAGTTCAACACGTCAGACTGACGAGGCCGGGACAGAGGGTCTCGCTTTACTCACCGGGAATTACTCGAGCACAGATGCCCGCCTGTCATGCTGCGGATGCTTGAACCCAAACGACGGTCATCCTTGTCGTCATGTGATGGCTAAAGTGTCTGGCTCCTAATCAACCCATCGGAATTGATTGGTCCATCTGCCATGATTGCTCACTAGTATACGACGCGACGTATACTTGGACCCACTTTCAAGTCACTTCATCAAAAAGGACTGCCTCTCGGGACGACGCAACTGTATACACACGATGAGTCTACTGCACCGTCACGCTCACATGTACGGTTTGGTGAACTGCTGCGTTGGAGTATGTGGTTCTCTCAGGCCGAGGCTGACGTTGGAGTGTATTCCAAACACTCCAACGTGTGACACGCATCGTGACTGACGTACCACTACCCACTCGGTGCGATGGTTAACTAGAACGTGGACAAGGCAAACTAATCAGGTGGATACGCAACGCACGAACGTGGCGTCAATGTCAACAACAGAGCGTAAACACCTCTATATAGTGATATCCGTCGTATCCTAAACGTATACTGACCTGATCTCAGTCGAACTGACCTGTGGAATCGTATGCCATCAGCTGGGTTCTGACCTGGATGCCACTCAGCACGAGCTCTCGAGTCGAGCCACCGAGGACGAGGGCATTTGTCTTTTGACGTCGCAGAGACCACGACAAGCCATGGAGTCCTCGCTACTGGAGCTCTTTGAAGAGATCGACGAATGGGAGAGCCAGCAGGCACTGGTCACCAAGACCACGGCCAAGAAGCCCGCGCACAAGCCCAAGCGAACCAAGAAAGTGGTCAAGCCCCAAGCCAAACTCGCCATGCTACAGCTGCCAGAGCAGTCAGATCTCGAAGGCAAAGAGCGCAATCGGCTCATCGTCAAGCGCTATTACTATCGCAAACTCGTAAGTGCGTTCTTGGCCGATGGAATGACATGATGTGGAGCTAATAACGCCATGATGTAGACGACGTTGAGCGAGCTGCGAGAAGAAGCGGAGCGTTTAGAAGCACAATACGAGCAACTCATACGGTCCGACTGGGAAGCAAGCCTCAGTCCCTCGTCCTCCGAAGAACTGGGCCAGAAGACGCGCTTGATGATGATCCGGGACGCCTTCGTCGAGCTCGCGATGATGTCGAAAGCGCTGCGTCTCGAAAACGAACGGTATCAACTCGCGCTGAACGAGTATGACAAGACGGAGAAGCTCTTGACGCAGACATACATCACCCAGTACAAGAACGCCGAGCGCTCACACGAGGTCATGCTAGCGAAGAAGCAGAACCCCGTTATTCATGTGCGCCAACTCAGCATGCAAGAGTGTGCGGAGATCATGAGTCAATCCTATGATCGCGTCAGGCACTTTCGAGAGAGCACACAGAACTTCTCGAGTGGTGTGAGCGTGTTTGGTTGGCGCGATCGCTACCGTTACGACAAGAAGGACATTGACTTCTCCATCGAGAAGACGTATCGTCACCAGCCAAGGGAGGCGGTGGCTGATAAAGTGTGGGAGATCCTCAGTGATGGCGAAGCGTTCGCGCGATTATATCCTGCGAGCATCAATGCCAAGTTCAACGCGGTCCAACGTCTCGACGATAACAACATTCTCTACTACCACACGCTCGAGATGAGCCAACAGTCCGACATGCTCACCAAGTGTCTCCTCTTGTGCTCGCGGATCAGTGTGATGGACGGCGACGCCTGCATAATCATCATCCGCACAATCGATCCACGCCTGTACGTCATCAGCGAAGGCGAGGTCGACACGGCTCGTGACACTCGTGGTCGTCAAAAGATCGAACCAAAGGTCGAGGAGGCGTGGATCGACGTGTTCGTGTGGCTCCTCTATCGTCGTGACGGACCGAACGGTGAGCACTGCGCAGCCGAGTTTGGAGGCACGCTAATTGGCACGCCAATGCTTGACGCCAGCTTCTGGCTCGTGGAACGACTGCAGTCGGCCATGAAGTTGGAGCAGCTTCTCTTTGGACCAACGAACCTCCTCCCAGCGTAAGACACTAAAGTGGACAAATAGATCCGTTGACACTGGTGTAGCAGTAGTAGAATTCATTATTAGAGATCAAGTCGAGTCCCAAGTTAGTCAGTTATAGTAGTAGTATACGCTTCTTCTGAAGACTGCACAGATGCCTGCCTGTCATGCTGCGGATACTTGAACCCAAACGACGGTCATCCTTGACATCATGTGATGGCTAAAGTGTCTGGCTCCTAATCAACCCATCGGAATTGATTGGCCCATCTGGCATGCTCGCTCTCGAGTATACGACGCGACGTATACTAGGACCTCACTCGCTCAACAGGGCTGCCACATCAACAATTTGAGAACTTTGGCGAAGTGGTTGAGTTGGGTTCCAATGCTTTCTCGCGAGACGACGTGGCCATATCCTACAATGAGTCTACCGCGCTGTCGCACTGACACGCACGGTGCGTTCATAGAATTGCTGTGCCAGTGTATTGCGTGGGACGAGACTGACGCCGACACCGACACCGACACCGACACCGACACCGACACCGACACCGACACCGACACCGACACCGACACCGACACCGACACCGACACCGACACCGACACCGACACCGACACCGACACCGACGTTCGAGTGTATTCCACACACTCATACGGACCACACGCATGGCACCTGACCTGACCTGCCCAGTCGGCGATCCGATGGGTTGTGAGTGATCCAACGCGTTGGACAAGACAAACTAATCAAGTGGCTACGCAACGCACGAAGCTAACGACGCGTCCATGATGACAAATCAGCGTAAACACCTCCATATATTGGTATCCGCTATATCGTAAACGTATGAAAGAGTGATCTCTACCTACTTATACGGTAAGTAGGTTGAGAGCACAGGTATAAGTAATACCTGTGCAATCGCATGTCACCAGCTGAGGATGCCACTCACCATGAGCTCTGCTCTTGAGTCACCGAACCGAGGACGAGCGCATTTGTTTTCTGACGTCACAGAGACCGCGAGAAGCCATGGAGTCCGCTATGGAGACCTCGCTGCTGGAGCTCTTTGCAGAAATCGACGAATGGGAGAACCAGCAGGCGCTCCTTGCCGAGGCGACGGCCGATAAACCTGTGACCAAGTCTAAGAGAACCAAGAAAGCGGCCGATCCCGAAGCCAAACTGGCCATGCTACCGCTACCAGAGCAGTCCGATCACGAAGGAAAAGAGCGCACTCGACTGATCGTCAAGCGCTACTACTATCGCACACTCGTACGTGCATTTACGGAGGAAAAAATCGGATGAGATGGCTTGTCGTGAGCTAACGACATCTCAATAATGCAGTCGAGGTTGGGCGTACTTCGTGAGGAAGCCGAACGATTGGAAGCACAATACGAGCAACTCATACGATCCGACTGGGAAGCAAGTCTCAGTCCCTCGTCCTCCGAAGAACTGGGCCAGAAGACGCGATTGATGAAGATTAGAGACGCCTTCGTCGAGCTCGCGATGATGTCGAAAGCGCTGCGTCTCGAAAACGAACGGTACCAAATTGCGCTGAACGAGTATGACAAGACGGAGAAGCTCTTGACGCAGACATACATCACCCAGTACAAGAACGCCGAGCGCTCACACGAGGTCATGCTAGCGAAGAAGCAGAACCCCGTTATTCATGTGCGCCAACTCAGCATGCAAGAGTGTGCGGAGATCATGAGTCAATCCTATGATCGCGTCAGACGTTTTCGAAAGAGTACGCACAGCTTCTCGAGTGGTATGAGCGTGTTTGGTTGGCGTGATCGCTACCGCTATGACAAGAAGGACATTGACTTCTCCATCGAGAAGACGTATTGCCATCAGTCACAGGAGGCGGTGGCTGACAAAATATGGCAGATCCTCAGTGACGGTGAAGCCTTTGGACGGTTATATCCTGCGACTCTCAACGCCAAGTTCAACGCGGTCCAACGTCTCGACGACAACAATGTTCTCTATTTCTACACTCTCGAGATGAGTCAGCAGTCCGATATGCTCACCAAGTGTCTTCTGTTGTGCTCGCGGATCAGTGTGATGGATGGCGATGCCTGCATCATTCTCCTCCGCTCAATCGATCCGCGTCTGTACGTCATCAGCGAAGGCGAGGTCGACATATCACGTGACAATCGCGGTCGACAAAAGATCGAACCAAAGGTCGAAGAGGCGTGGATCAACGTATTCGTGTGGCTCCTCTACCGTCGTGAAGGACCGAACGGCGAGCACTGTGCGACTGAGTTTGGAGGCACGCTGATTGGCACACCGATGCTTGAGGCCAGCTTCTGGTTCGTGGAACGACTGCAGGCTGCCATGAAGTTGGAGCAGCTTCTCTTTGGACCAACGAACCTCCTACAAATAGATCCGTCGACACGACTGTAGCAGTAGTAGTAGTCTTCACTGTCAATCGAGACCGCCTTTCAATGTCGAGTGTACCTGTGGCAGTATACACGGAATGGTATACCATCCGTTTTCGTCGAGTCACCGCTTGGGAGAGGCTGTGATAAAGTCAGGTATAGTATACGTTTTCTAAATGGCAGGATTGATGACTTGTGCTCCTGCAGATGGATGTGCGATCACATTCTGGGGCACTGGACACACGCCAAAAGCAACTGACGAGTCGCTCGTACGCTCATTTCTTCTTTTGCCATTGTCGCCACCACTGCATCAAGCGACACGACGATGGACACGACACTGCTGGAGCTCTTCGCCGAGCCAGGAAACGCTCACGACGCTTTCATGGAGGGCAAACCGCCAGTATTGAGCAAGCCAAACCGAGGCACAGCCGCCAAGGACGATCTCTCGCCGGAAGCCAAGCTCGCCTTGCTTGAGCTACCGGAGCTATCGTCACGCTGTGACGGCAAGGAGCGTAACAGACTCATCGTCAAGCGATACTACTACCGACGACTTGTGAGTACATGTATGGAACGCATCGATATCTAGATATCGCTAATCGAGATGTGTATGATCTAGACAACACTTGGTGAACTTCGCGCTGAAGCTGAGCGTCTAGAAGCGCAGTACAAGACACTCATCCGTGCTGAGTATGAAAACGGTCTCACTCCGTCCACGGCCGACGAGCTGGCACGTAAGACGCGCCTTGACGAGATCCGCGACGCCTTCGTGGAGCTGGCGATGATGTCAGATGCACTGCGCGAAGAGAACGAACGACTCCAGTCGACACAGGTTGAATATGAGAAAACGGAGAAAGAACTCGCACAAATGTACATCACCCAGGTCCGGAAAGCTACGCGCACGCACACAAAGATGGAGGCGAAGAAAGAGAATCCAGCCATTGTGGTTCGGAAGATCAACTCGATCGAGTGCGCGGAGATCACGGCCAAAGCCTATGAGCGTATCACAGCCTTCCGCGAGAGTACGGAGAGCTTCACAAGCGGCATCAGTGCATTCGGGTGGCGAGATTGCTATCGTCACGACAAAGGAAACATCGACTTCTCATTGGAGAAGACGTTCCAGTACCAGTCACTCGAAGATGCCGTCGACAAGACCTGGGAAGTGTTCACAGATGCCAATGCGCTCGCTAGTGTGTACCCAGCGACGCTCAACCCCAAGTTCCACGAGTTGCAACGTCTTGACGCCAACAACGTGCTCTACTACCACACACTGCAGAAGAATGACCATGACATCGTTTGCAGAAGTCTGGTACTAGTCTCACGACTAAGCGCGATGGACGGCGACGGCTGTGTGCTGATCTTCCGCTCCCTCAATCCACGTCACTACGTTGTATCCGAAGGTGAAATCGACACGAGTCGAGACCGCCGTGGTCGACAGAAACTCGAGCCAAGGGGAGAGGAGACTTGGTTCAAGGTGTTTATGTGGGCAGTATACCGTCGCACAGGACCGAGTGGCGAGCACTGTACGACAGAATTTGGTGGGACGTTGTTTGAGACGCCGACGATCGCAGCCAGTTGGTGGCTAGTGGAGCGTCTTCGATGTACGATGAAAGTGGAGGGGATCGTATTTGGTCCCACCAACCTCCTCGCAGAGTAGATTTGACTGTCTGTGGGTTGATGTATAATGATATCTTGTGCAAATGAGTTTAATGTCCTGTACTGATTGAAATCGCCTCATGATTTTCTTGGTAGAAGTCACCCGAGTGCTCTCTTGTGGGCGAACTGGATTGTATGATGATGATGAAGGTGAAGTCTATTGAGCGCAATTATTGTACCCTAATAGCTTGGAAAAGAGATTATAACTGGATTGTATACTTGATGCGGTATCTGCATCTCCATTCCCTACCAGATACTACTCCGGAGTACTTGTATACCCTGATCTTTCCTTTTGGTGACGACTTCAATATCAACCAGCATGTCGTAATCAAATTGATAACATGCGCACCAGGAATCCCCGCTAAAGACTCAGGCAAGAACACGATGGTAGCATATCTGTTGGAGCTCTTCCAGGACCTAGGAGACGATAGCAACGGTGCTTCGGACAAGAGAAGACCCGTGAGAACGCAACCGACTGACCGTGAAGCGCTACTGCCATCGAAAACTGGTGCGTACAGTACCCACCCAAGACAGAGTGTGCTGTTTGCTGTATCGCTAATCAAGGTTTGTAATATAGACAAACTTATGCAAGGTGAGAATTGAAATGAGGCGATCAGAGGCGCATCAAAACGTTTCTTGCGCTAAACATGACTTCAGCGTCAAGCCAATCGTCACCAGACGAGTTGATGGGGGAAAACACGGCTACAAGTGATGAATTCGTGAAGCTCGCAATTGCATCAGACACTCTTCGCAGCGAGAATAGGCAAATCGATTTGACAATAATCGAGTGGGAAGCTACGAAGATGAAATCACTCGAGTCTCCATCGCGTATGGTCTGAGAACAACCCGCGTCGATGCTCGAATGAGGATGGGCCAGCAGAGTGCGGGTGTCAAAGTGCGCGACATTGATGACATCGAATGCTCGAAGATCATGGCGGAAGTCTACGAGAAAAAGCGTCGTCATTCGCGATTCCTCGCGTGGCGTCAGTGTCTTTTGGGTGGTGAGATTGCTGTCGACACGATAAAGAAAACATCGACTTCTCATTGGAGAAGAACTTCCAATACCATTCGTTCAAAGATGTAGACGACAAGACCTGGGAAGTGTTCGCGAATGCCAACGCACTCACCAGTGTGAACCAAGCGGTCCTCAACTCCACGTTCCACGAGTTGCAACGTATCGACGCGCTCTACTGTTAATGCCACACGCTGCAGATGAGCGACCGTGATGTCCTTTGTAAGAGTCTGGTGCTGGTCTCACGATGAAGTGCGGTGGATGGCGACGGTTGTATGTTGACCGTCCGATCCGTTGATCCACGCCGTTATGTCATATCTGAGAGAAATCGAGCCGAGGGGAGCGGAAGCTTGGTCTAATGTGTTTCTATGGACGCTACTGCACCGATCGGGACCGAATGGTGTGCACTGTACGATTGAGTTTGGCGGGACGCTTTTTGAGACTCCGACGGACACAGCTAGGTGGTGGTTGGTGGAGCGATTACAATGCGCGATGAAAGTGGAGCAATTCATCTCTGGACTAAACCTCATCATTCGAGAAGAATGACACTCGACTCTACCCATGTGGCAGTATACGAGGAATGGTATACTCGTGAAAACGTTGAGTTGTCCTGTTTTTGCACCATCAGACTTGATTGGAGTTGGCCCATCCAGTCATGAAGAGTACATTTTACCCTTCATGAGTGATCAAACTTTACAGCGTGTGTATGGCTGTTGTCAGTCGTTTCCATGTAGGCAACGTGTACATACAGTATCTTCAGTCAGTTGAGGCATTCCAATGCCGTACACGGGTATCGCGGGGAAGAAAGGCGCAATCGCTGTGTCCTGTTGTCTATTGCGTGCGTGCGTGCGTGTTCCCTGGCCTGTCCATGCATTCCTGAGCAGTTGATGGCAGTTTAACTTTGGTCAGCTGTGTACAGTGGGAGTATACACGGCTGTGTGGTATCTTTTCAAAGATTCGTTGGCGGCTTTGTGGTTGGAGCAGCGGCCGCAACGTTCTGCTGACTGACGCTGTGCAGGCGATCTCGATATCCTCCATCAAAAATTATTGGCGTCAGTGATACTGCCTCTCTGACCGTCAGCTCCTCGTGCGTGCATGACCAGCGCTTGCGATACCATCACCAGCTGTGTGCTGTACTGCACACAGCTGACGATTCACAAACACAGCCCGGCCAAAAAGAGGCGGCTCTCTTGAACCAGTGTTGAGTCTTTCGGATATTTCAAACGACGAGTGACCTCTGGGACATGGGAATGATTGCGATGCCCCTCTCATCAGCACACCCTGGACTTGTCAATATACACGGTATCGATCGCAGCACACGTGCAATTGCCACAACGATATTGAAACGATGGAGGCGCAAGAGGAACTGGACGAGACGCTGCTGAGGTTCTTTCAAATGACACCAGCCGAGGGCGAGTTTGAAGACGTGATGGCTTTGGGTCCATCGGCTGAGAATAACACACAAGGCGGTGAGCTGCCTGTTCCACAGTTTCGGACCGCTTCGGCTATCAGAGAGCGCAATCGAGTGACAGTCAAGCGTTACTACTACCGCAAAATCGTAAGTGTAGCGGCTGCCTATCCAACGGCGCTGATCCTATTGTAACTGTTCTTCTTGTTGCAGTCAGGGCTCAAGGAGCTCCAACTCGAGGCAGATCGTTTGGATGCGTACCATCGTCAACTACTTCGACAAGAGAGTTTAACCGTTCATCATCCATCACCAGAAGTCAGTAATACCCACAAGACCCGCTTGCAAGAGATACACGAAGCCTACATCGATGTTGCGATGCTCTCAGATGCGCTTCGTCGCGAGAACAACGAGCTCCGTCGGATCCTAATCGAATACGAGAAGGCTGAGAGGCAAATGTCGACGCTGTACGCTGCACTGCACCGACGTGCCATTGGTATCGACAGGGCAATCGAATCGAAGACCCAGCAACCGATCATCACTATCCGCACGATCAGCACAGAGGAATGTCATGATATTGTGATACAAGCCTACAATCGGATCACCACATTCCGAGAGGGCAGCCAGAGCTTCACGAGCGGCATCGATTTGTTTGGATGGAGCGACCGACATCGCTATGAGAAGAATAATCTGTATTACTCGCTGGAGAAGACCTTCCGACACCAGTCACTGGAGGCTGTCGCCGACAAAACGTGGGGAGTTCTCAAGCATGGCGAGACGTTTGCCCAGTTGTTTCCATCAGGTCTCCACTCCACGTTTCACGAAGTTCAGCGGCTCGGTGATGAGAGCGTCGTGTATTACCACACGCTTCAAACCGGCAAGCGCTCCGAGTATCGGAACAAGAGTGTGTTTCTGTGCTCGCGACTCAGCGTGATGGACGGTGATGGTTGTCTGATCCTACTTCGGTCGCTGAATCCACGAAAGTACGTCTTGAGCGAAGGCGAACGTGATCAGCGAGCCGATCGTCGCGGTCGCCGGAAGATCGAGCCGCAAGTCGAGGAGACCTGGGTCGACATGTTCATGTGGACGCTGTTCCGTCGTTCAGGATCGGACGGCGAGCACTGTGTGATGGAATGCGGTGGGATGTTGGTAGAGACGCCAATGCTGGCTGCGAGTTGGTGGTTAATCGAACGATTCCAAGTCATGCTCAAGTTCGAGCAACTCGCCTTTGGCTCAACGAGTCTACTCCTGTGATGTGTGCTATTCATGAACTCTGATAATGGATACCCGCCTCAATAAACTTACTTGGCCTGACTGCAGCTGGGCATCTGTTCATCGAGGACGAGTGTGCTCAGTTCTGGCGTCACCTGACACCTTGGACGCGGTGGAGTTCGCAGAGACTGCAGGTGCCATGGACACGGCACTGGAAGAGCTGCTTGCCGAGTCTGGCGAGCGCCAGGGTTGTGCTCTACCGAAGGAAAAGAAGCGACCTCGCAAGAGTAAAGCCAAGGCCGTGGCGTCACCTACCACACTGCGATGCTGGAGCTTCCCGATCTGTTTGGCATCTTTAAGAACAAAGAGCGGAATCGAATTATTGTCAAACACTGTTACTATCGGAAGCTGGTGAGTATAGCTGCAGGTTACTTGATGCTCGTTTCTCTTACGAATGTTGCGTGACATTAGACGACGCTGAGCGAGCTTCGAGCCGAGGCCGAGCGACTCGAGGCGCAATACGAGCAACTTATTCGTGTAGAGCACGAGAATAGCCTCGCACCATCTTCTGCAGCTGAACTAGCGCAGAAGACACGCCTGCACGAGATCCGGGATGCTTTCGTGGAGCTGGCGATGATATCAGCTGCGCTTCGACGCGAGAACGAGCAACCTCAGCAGACACTCATCGACTTCGAAAAGACAGAGAAGCAATTAACTCAGCTCTACATCGCACAGCACAAGAAAGCCGAGCGCATGAAGGCTCTCATGGACGCAAAGAAGCAAATGCCGATCATTCATGTCCGGAAGATCAGACCCATTGAGTGTGCGGAGGTCATGACTCGCGCACACAATCGTATCACAGTATTTCATGAGAGTACCGACAGCTTCTCAAGCGGCGTCAGCGTGTTTGGATGGCGAGATCGATACCAGCAAGTGAAAGACGGCATTGAATTCTCAATGGAGAAGACTTTCCCGTCTCACTCCCTCGAGAGCGTGGCCGACAAGACTTGGGACGTTTTCAGTCACTGCGAAACGTTTGCTCACATGTATCCCGCGAGTCTGAACGCCAAATTCCACGAACTGCAGCGTCTCGACGACAATAACGTGCTGTTTTTCCACACACTGCAAATGAGCGGCCAGGACCTCCTCACCAAGTGTCTGATGCTGTGCTCGCGAGTGAGTGTGATGGATGGCGACGGCTGTGTGTTGATCTTCCGCTCACTGGATCCGCGCCTGTACGTCATCAGCGAAGGTGAGGTCGCCACAAGCTCGAGTTGAAAGCAGAGGAGCTGTGGATCAACGTGCTCTCGTGGTGCTACTTTCGTCGTTCCGGACCGAACGATGAGCAGTGTGGTCGAATTCGGCGGAACGTCTTTTGCAACGCCCATGGTCGCCGCAAGCTGGTGGCTGGTAGAGCGGCTGCGTAGTATGCTCAAGTTCGAAGAACTCGTCTTTGGATCGGCGAACCTTCTTGTTACTGCATGAACCCAATGAAAGGCGGGTATACAATTAGGCGTGTATACAAGAATGGTATACTGTAGTTCACTGCGTACTATCGAACTGTACACTCGCCGACTTCAATGATATGGCGATTGTGCCTAACGACTCGGACAGCGTACTGTGTACCTCATTGTGACGTGGATTATGATCGATCGCAATCACTCGCAATTTGAGAGTCCAGGTGGTCTCCTAAGGTATTACTAGTATTATGCTGTGGAGCTTATGCTAATGCGGGTGCACCTCTATCCAGTCCACCCACCCGAAAACAACACTCCTCGGCTATGTACCGAGTCAACAACGTGATTACAAGTTCGTCGCGTCCGTATAGCCTATAGTCTGGTGGCTACGCAAGTGATGCCACATCAAGCACCGGGGTTTTCTTCATTTCCGCATTTCACGAGTCGCCTCGAATGCCACAGATTCAAAACCATGGAAGGCGAGAACGTATTCGATTCGACGCTGCTGGAGCTCTTCCAAGGATCAGACGCGCCTAGCACAACAGAGAACGACGTTGTGTATGAGAACGAGATATCCCTCGAACACCACAGTCTACTGGGATGGTCTCAGTCCCCGCAAGAGCTAGTCCGCCCTCAGATGCCAGGCTCCCGCGACGCCAAAGCGCGCAATCGACAGACTGTCAAGCGCTATTACTACCGGCGACTCGTACGTCTTTCTACTGAGCTTATGTGTTCTAACTCGAACAATGTGCTCACCATCATATGTTTGCTAGTCGACGCTGAAAGAACTCCAGACTGAAATGGAGCGTTTAGAAGTCCACCATCGCCGATTGATCCACGAAGAGATGATCTCACACGCCAAGCCATCCGCTGAAGGCGATGAAATGCGCAAAACCTGTGCACAGGAGATTCGAGATGCCTATGTCGAACTCACGAGACTCTCGGAAGCCCTGCGTCGGGAGAATGATGAGCTCCAGCAAACGCAGGCCGACTACGAAAAGGTGGAGAAGCAGCTTGCGCAGTTGTACATCCTCGAACATACCCGTGTGGATGAAATCGAAACCAAAGTGCAGCTGAAGGTACAGGAGCCAATCATCAAAGTCCGCCGAGTGACATCAGAAGAAACGCACGACATCATGACTCGTGCCTACAAGCGCATCTCTGTGTTTCGCGAGTGCACCGAGAGCTTCACCAGCGGCATGAACGTGTTCGGATGGCGCGATCGGTATCAGTACGAGAAGAAGGACCTCAACTTTTCGATGAAGAAGACCTTTCGACACCACTCGCTCGATAGTGTTGCTGACAAGATGTGGAGACTGGTGAATGATGGCGAGGCGTTTGCTCAGTTGTACCCATCCAGCCTCCACGCCACATTCCACGAGATCCAGCGTCTCGATGACAACAACATCGTCTACTTTCACACTCTTCAAGTCGGCGAGCGAGCCGAATTCCGCACCAAGTCGGTCACACTGTGTTCTAGGCTGAGTGTACTAGACGGCGACGGCTGCCTGCTTGTCTTTCTGTCGCTCAATCCTCGCAAGTACGTCCTAAGCGAAGGTGAGCGACAGCAACGCGTTGAGCGCCGCGGTCGTCAGAAGATCGAGCCTCAGGTAGAAGAAGTGTGGGCCAATGTGTTCGTGTGGGCACTATTTCGTCGTTCTGGGCCTGACGGCGAGCACTGTGTGACGGAGTTTGGTGGAACACTGTTCGAAACACCAATGCTAGCAGCGAGTTGGTGGCTCGTGGAGCGCTTGCAGTGCACTATCAAGTTCGAGCAGCATGTCTTTGGTCCGATGAATTTGCTTGATACGACGAGTAGCCTCGATTCGTGCTCCTCCGCGGTTGAAGGCGACCGAACAAACATACCATGGCAAGCAACGGTGTAGGGCTGCCTCCTATAGTTGATGTCGAATACCTATGAGCGTTCGATTGTACTTGGTTGTGTATGAACATATACCTGTAAAAACGAATGGGCCAGGCACTCGTTCACTGTAGGCATTTCCGTAGCGTGACACTGAGTCCGAGAGGACGAGCGAAGCAAGACAGGTATCGCATCAGTGTGGTCGCATTATTGGTGCAGCTGCCGTGTGCCCCACTCACAATCGATTGGACTGATCCGGTGCGTTACAGCTGGTGAAGTGCCCACAGCTTGGTATACACTTGAATGATTAGTCGGGCTTGCTGTCCTTCAATGTTCCGTCTCTCTTTCGCGAGGTTGTCTCGGGTGATGGCTCTACAGAATCAATATTCCTCGTGGTGCAACGCCCCAATATTTCGGGTGGCCCTACACACTAGCACAGTTTCTGCTCAAAAGTCAAGCTTCTGCCAACAACTGGAGACGCAACCGATGATTTCTCAGCAGCACCCTCACTTCGAAGAGAGCGAACTCATCTCAACGCGAAGTGAGCGGAAAACTTTCGAGACGCACCCCACAGGAGACGACTTCTTTATCTGTCGGACTCCCTCACGATGATCAATAGCTGCGCTGATCGCCTTCCTCACCACATGATTGTTCCTCCGAGAACACACTTTCAACAATCGTATTTCTGTGGGGGAGTGATCTGTGCACACACAAGAAGAGTTTGAGACTCTTGTTGCAAGTGCGAGAAAGTTCCAACAGTAATAAGTGTCGTATTTTTTGGCACCATCTTGACTAGAAAGCGATTATCGCGCGGGGTCCTCACAGCCGTTCCTATGACACTCCACATACCCATAAGCGAGAGACGTTGCTCTATTTGATGTTTGGTATTTCAAGACCCGACATACAGGCATTGTGGTGGAGGGTGTTTGTCAAAATCCTGCTCACAAGCTGGAGTTGTGATCAGGCCCGAAGCACGTATACAGTCCAGCAATCCCGCTGACTGTGGCCCAGGCATGTTGAAAGTTGCACCAAGGTCATCATTTGCACGACAGTAAAAGCTTGAAGAGTCCGGCGTTCCTCGACCATTGAGAATCGGATCACATTTCTCGTGGCGATGCCTAATGTCAAGTCGGAGAGGAACGGCGTAGTGAACCCAGCATCAACGAGTGTCTTTGTTGCCTTTCTTGACATTTGGTTTGTGGATTGACCAACATGAAGGGTGTTGACCAATCCAAGTATGATGCAGTAATCAGGGCAGACCGTCATTCCAATCAGAAGAGTGTTGGATGCGACTTGAAGATGATGAGGTTGCGTATTATTGATGCCTTATGTGGTTTCTCAGCTTCGACACTGACCACGTTTCTGCCGCCTTGACCTGTACGATCTCGTGTCAGGTCAAAGACGGTTCTATTTGAAACATGCTGGTCATGCCTAAGGATCGTCATACTTTGTTGCATGAAACTCTCAGTAGGCAAAATACCCCAGACCATGGAGTCAAAACTCGCAGACCTCTTCGATCTCCCAGAGGACTTCCTGGACGAAGGAATATCTGGAACAAGCGATGGCAACATATGTTTTGCGGCCAACGCGACCCCGTGGCCAAGCTAGCCACGCTTACGTTGCCGGGCCGCAACACGAATCTGGGTGGCAAAGAGCGGAACCGACTCATCGTCAAGCGATACTACTACCGCAAGATCGTAAGTATTGAAGGCTTTCGAAGTCGTGTCCTTACCTGATCGGTGCCTTCGCTCGTGTTCTAGACGACATTAAAAGGCCTCCGAGCAGAAGTCGAATATCTTGAAGCCCACTACCGCCAGCTACTTCTTGAAGAGCACCTTGCCACTGCGCGCCCATCATCAGGTGACGACTTTGTTCCCAAAACTGACTTGGAGGAGCGTATCGACACGTACATGGAGCTTGCGCTGCTCTCAGATGTACTGCGTCGTGAAAATGAGCGGCTCCACCGATCCTGCAACGAAGTTGAAAAGCTGCAGAAGCAGTTGACGCAGTTATATCTTGCCCAGCGCAGGAATATCGAGCGCAAACATGCGGAGATTGAGTCGAGGAAGCAAAACCCGACAATCGATTTCCGGGAACTCAGCTCGCTCGAATGTGCTGAGATCACGACAGACTTGTGTGATCGTATCATCGCATTCCGCGAGAATTCAGAGGGTTTGACGAGTGGCGCGGAAGTATTCGGATGGCAGGATCGCCATTGTTATGAGAACGGAAACCTCAGCTTTTCGCTCGAGAAGACGTTCCAACGCCAGACGTTCGAGTCTGTGAGTGACAAGATGTGGCAATTGGTAAACGATAGCAATGCGTTTGCTCAATTGTACCCGACCAGTCTCCACCCCACGTTCCACGAACTCCAGCGTCTTGACGACAACAACTTTGTCTCCCTTCACACACTTCAAGTCGGCAAGCAAGCGGAATTCCGTAACAAGTCTGTCATGCTGTGCTCTCGACTGAGCGTGCTGGATGGCGATGGCTGTCTGGTAGTGCTTCGATCACTCAATCCACGCAAGTATGCCAAAAGTAAAGACGACGCGCTGCACCATCCCGAACACCGCGGCCGTCAGAAGATTGAACCTCAAGTGGAGGAAGTGTGGACTAATTCGTTTATATGGTCTCTCTTCCGTCATTCGGGCGCTGACGGTGAGGACTGCGTGACGGAGTTTGGTGGGACGTTGTTCGAGACGGCCTCAAGCTGGCGGATGATCGAACGCCTACAGTTCGCGATCAAGTTCGAGCAGCACATCCTTGGTCCGCTCGATCTGCTGGATACGGCGGATAGCCCCGACACGTGCCATTCGATGGTCAAAGACAACCACGCAGAGATTCGGTCACAAGCAGACTCATAGTCAATGCATTGTCTCTCTAATAATACGCTGTGTCATGATAAAAAGGAGCTCAAGCGAGTGTATCGGGACCCCGTGCAGCGTAGGCAGAAGCTTTTTGTGATGGGGTCTGTTCCACAAGACACGCACACGAAAGACACAACTGGTTGCGTGTCGAGTCGATCGCAGTGTCAACACGCTCGTCTGCTCCAACATTGCACTAGAAGTGATGGCCAAAGTCCTCGTGCGCTCACTATGGTGGGACGTTCAAATCCTTCCCGCCAGCCTGTGAGACTGTGACGGCGGTCACCACGTGATGACCAAGGTCGGAATCACCCATTTTGGCCAATTGCGCATCAGATATAGTAATCTCCATGGCCACCGCCAGTCAAAACTGCCCCGGAGTGCTGGTCGCGCGTGAGGATCCGAGACACTCGTTGACAGGGGTGTATACCCACTACCTCTCCCTAGGGCTTCGCGAAGGCTGGGATAGCGTAGGTTTAGTACATTTTATGACTCGGAACAGGATAAGCTTTATTTCGCAAGAGAGGCCGTCGGTGGGAGTACTCCGCACAGTCGTAAAATGCATCAGCAAGCGTATGTTTCGAGTCATGTTCGTCTTTCGCCTTATTTTCCTGTCAGAGTGACTCTGAACCTGTTATTTATTATACGTGGGACATAGAAACACCAATAATAAAGACTGTACAAAATGATATATGTGATATATAGTGATACTGTATCGTAGATAATTGTTTCTCCATTCATTCGTACGTGAGCCAGCACAGCAGTCGTTGTACACTGGCATCCTATACTGGGTGATAGCCAACATCTAACGAGATCAGAAGAAACATGTACGCTGTCGAGATAGAAATGCCAGACTTCCAGCTTTCCTCGTGCGTGTTGCTTGGGGAGACCTGGCGAGAAGACTCTAGATGGGTGCGAGTGGATCAGTGACTGAGTACGGCCGCGAACACAGAGCGCTCTTCTGTGCGATACACAGCCCAAAAGTGAGTCCTTGGTAGCTTTCAATGAGCCTGAACACTCGCTGCTCGGATTGGAGTTGCCAATCGTCGCGTAGATATAGAAGGTGATGATGATGATGATTGGGAGTGGTTTCCCCAAAGAGAATGCGATCGACTCCGTTCATTCGTACGTGAGCCAGCAGGCAGCAGGACAACACCAGCCGTTGCACGCTTGCATGCTGTACTGAGGTAGCTACAAGCGCGCGCGATCAGTAGAAACATGCATGCTGTCGAGATGCCAATGCCAGACCTAGTGAGAAGACTCCAGATGGGTGCGATTTGATCGGTGACTGAGTACGGCCGCGAACACAGAGCGCTCTTCTGTGCGATATTGAGCGCAATTATTGTACCCTAATAGCTTTGGAAAGGAGAAATATGTAAGCTAATCAACTTGGTCTCCGCTCATGCGGCAAACCAAACGTAGATATAGAAACAAACTCATTAAATCCTTCGTCCGAGTCTGCGCGTACTTGTGGTAGTTGTTAGTAGTAGTGCCTCGACGTCCTCACACTGACTTGCACCATTACTTCTATTTGATGGGGATTCCAGAGACAATCCAGCCCTGATACCGCCCAAGGCATGTCGTGTACGAAGCTCTCCACGCGACTTCGGGAACCCGCATCCTCCCTCCCTTCTCATTCTCCAACTCGCCTGTAATGACCGCATAGTGGAAGCCCTACTGAGCTCAAAGCCTCATAGAGCGTGATCCCAGCACTTTTGTGTCCGGAGCTGACAAGGCGTGGAAGAATGTAACCAAACGCATCCAGGCAAAGGGTAGCAAGATCTTTGTCCAGATTTGACACAGGTCCACTCGCTGTGTCGACAACGTGTGAATCATTGGTGTGACTCGAGGCGCTCGAACTCCATTACCTTGTAGCCATGAGTTGCCGTGGGACTTCGGCAGGGCGTACGTTATTGAAACTGATGGATCAGCGGGATCACCGTGTTGCTAGGGTATTTCCTCGTTTTCTTCAGGACTTTTCTGCAAATTCTCGGACTCGAAAATCTCGTGCCATCAGTGAGTGTCGATTACCTTAAGTCAATCAAAACCCAAAAACACAAAAAAGCATCAGATTCGGCTTCACTGATTCGGCTTCACACACGGAGATAATCACCCTATGGTTTTCCAGATCCGATGATGAGGGTGCGACTGACTGGCAGACCTGTGAGAACGCATGTCATGTCCACATGGCGCGATCAGACAACTGCGCCCAGTGTCGACAGGCCAGGACGTCTTCCGGACGCAGTGGCGAATACACCGACGACCATGGACACGGAGCTCCTCGATCTCTTCCAGCAGCAGCCGGACGACGACGACTTCCAGGACCTGCTGGACGAGTTCTCGTCCAGTAGCGACGACGCCTTTGCCGCCGCCCTCACACCCGAGGACAAGCTGGCCACGCTCGAGCTGCCTGGACGCAACGCGAATCTAAACGGCAAAGAGCGCAACCGACTCATCGTCAAGCGATACTACTACCGCAAGATTGTGCGTATTGAACTCTCTCTGTGTGGTTTCGACTTCGTGTTGGCTAATCTGCCTGTTCGTTCATGTTCCAGACCACATTGAAAGACCTCAAGGCGGAAGTGGATCGACTTGAAACGCGGTACCAGCAGCTTCTCCAGGAAGAACACCTCGCCACGATCCGTCCGTCGTCAGAAGATGACGCAGCCCCCAAGTCGGCCTTGGAGAAGCGCCTTGCCGCGTTCAAAGAGCTCGCCTTGCTTGCAGACGCGCTGCGTCGTGAGAATGAGAGACTTCAGCGGTCCCAGGACGACTTTGAAAGGCTCCAAAAGCAGTTGACGCAGCTGTATGTTGCTCAGTGCAAGAGTGCCGAGCGCACACACGCGGTGATGGAGCTAAAGAAGCAGAACCCGACGATCGACGTCCGACAAGTCACCTCGCTCGAATGCGCCGAGATCACGACAGACTCGTACCTCCGCATCACGGCATTCCGCTCGAGTACTGAAAACTTTAGCACTGGTGCGAGTGTCTTCGGATGGCGCGATCGCCATCGCTACGAGAACAAGAACCTGAGCTTCTCGCTCGAAAAGACCTTCCGACACCACACGTTCGAGAGTGTGAGTGACAAGCTGTGGCAGCTTGTCAAGTACGGCGATACATTTGGACAGCTCTATCCGCCGAGCCTGCATTCCACATTTCACGAAATCCAGCGTCTTGACGAGAACAACGTAGTGTACTTTCACACCCTTCAAGTCGGCCAAAAGTCGGATTTCCGAACCAAGACGGTCGTGCTGTGCACTCGACTGAGTGTGATGGACGGAGATGGCTGTTTGCTCGTGTTCCGCTCCCTCGATCCGTTCAAATACGTTCGTAGCGAGGGAGACAACGACCAGAAGCAAGACCGACGTGGCCGTCAAAAGATTGAGCAGCAGGTTGAGGAGAAATGGGTGGGCATGTTTGTCTGGGTGTTATTCAGTCGTGCGGGACTCGAAGGTGAGCACTGCGTGACGGAGTTTGGTGGCACTCTGTTCGAAACACCGATGCTCGCGTCGAGTTGGTGGATGATCGAACGACTACACAGCACGGTCCATGCTGAGCAACTCCTGGTTGGTCCTACGAACGTGCTGATGCAGTCATAACCGACGTGGAAATGAAATGTGTAGGAATAAACATCAACATAAACTATCATCGTTCATATCAAGTGAATACATGGAAGACATCTTGTCAGGAAGGACTCAGGTTTGGTAAACGACACTTGTGAATGCACTCACACCAACGCCATTATGGTATTTCCATCGACTTGTTCATTACGGGAGGACGACGCCGACGCCGCGACGACTGGCGAGTCACTCGGAGGGAGGACTTGTGGTGGCCCACAGACGAAACATTCCCAACGCAACGCCATCGACAACACTTCAATCGCCCAAAACGCCACGTTGGTGCCGACAGTGAGCGAAAATCCGTAGAAGGAGGTCGTGCAGTCCTCGCCGTACAACCCTGCTGGCTCGAACTTGATCCAGCAAAAGATGTCGTGCCACACAATCTGATGCGCCAGCTCACCAGACGATGGAACGAACAATTCTTTGTCTTCGAGGCGATCTTGACCCAAGCCACGCATCAAAAGGATGTATCCGCCGTCAGGGCGACACACTCTGGAAGCCAAGTACAAGGTCTTCATGAGGACGAACTCGTTCGTCGTATCCATGGCGCGATACTCCTGGAACAATACGACGTTATCTTCATCGATCTGCTGGACGAGAACGACCTTGGCTTCGAGTGCAGCAGAGTACACTCGATGCATAAGAACTTCGGGATCCGTGATCAAGCCGAACGTAATTGCTGCGAGATCAGCGGGCGACAGCTTGGCGAACGTCTTGCGGACCGAAAACTTGAAAAAACCCTGCTCCACCACCACCTCGTCCTGCCAACCAGCAACGCCATTCCCTCGACGAGGCTTACTCGTCAAATAGCCCAACGCAATGATGTCCTCCACCGCCTTATCACGCACACGATAACACTCCTCACGAGAAAACGGCTTGATCACTGTCTTCGCCATCTGACTACTCATGAACAGATCGCGATTGGCCACCAATAGCTCACGCAAGGCTCCATACCGATCCGTGTGCTCCATGTGGAGTCGCCATAGTTGTGCTTGTTCACGTTCCAAAGTAGCCTTTGCGCTTTGGAGCTGAGTGAACTGTTGCTGTAGGACTGGTGTGATGGCTGTGACAGAGGTGGGTGATCCGTTGCTCTGCTTGAGTGTTTTAAGACGACGATGATGCGCTTCCAGCTCGGCCACTTCATTGCGGAGCGAGTCCAACAGAGTCTACGGTCAAAGCCAGAAAGACAGACTCACGAGATCAGTGCCACCCCTGGCTCCCATCCCTCTCGTCCAGAGACTCAACGCACGTACCAGCTTTCGGTAGTAGTGTCGACGGACTTTCTCTCGGTTCTTTTTACGACGGAGCTCGTCGGCAGTCGTGAGACTGTTGTTACTCGTGCAATTGCTAGTGATCGTCTTCTTGGCCGTCTTGGTCAGCTTGGCTCTAGTCCTAGCCGCTCGTTCTCGCTTGACAGGCTTGCTAACCACGAGGACGTTTGTCGTGTCGCTGGTGGTAGGCATCTCGGTAAGTGTGAGCAGCGCGGGGTCGAGCTGAAACTCAAAGGGAAACGCCTCGACCACTGCTACTGCTGACTGGCTGTGTGTAGTAGTGGCAGTAGCAGAGAGCTTGGTGGATCCTGGCGCCAGCTGCGTGACGTCGACGACCTCGTCTGTGTCGAGCCACGTCGTGAGGAGGTCAAAAGAGGCGACGTCGATCGTGGGCGGCGAGTCCATACTTTCTTCGAGTCTAGCGGCGGTTAGCAATCAATCCATCATCGCATGAACAGGCGGTTAGTATGCAAGTGTCGGACCACTGGGGGGATACGCGGCGGTGGGCCCACCAAAAGCACAACACGACGTACCAGAGGGGGACGTTCTCGTGACGAATCCAGTTCGATTGTGAGCTCGTCGATGGTGTCGGTGGGGAGGCAGTGAGTCAACGTTCTTGCTTGCACGAGATCTTTTGCGTGGGGCAAGTAAGAGTAAGAGAGTGGCACGTCCTGTCTGTCACTGCTGAACCAATAGAAGGATTCCATGAAGTCGATTTTCCTTCTAGAGAAGTACGTAACACTTGCATCAAGTGAAATCATGGACACTTTCCAGCGGATAAATTGTCGCGAAGGACTCATAGACGGACAAATTTTTAACTGAGAACCATTCTTAAACACTTACATCAACGTCGTCACGGGACTCCCTTCAACTTGCTCGACACGGGAAGACGAAGGCGACGTCGGAGCAACTGGCGACTCAGTCGACGGAAGGATTTGCGGAGGTCCATGGACGAAACATTCCCAACGCAGTGCCATCGTCAACACTTCAATCGCCCAGAACTCCACGTTGGCTCCCACTGTCGGGCAAATGCCATAAAAGGAAGACGCACAGTCCTCGCCGTACAACCCTGCTGGCTCGAACTTGATCCATGAGAAGATGTCATGCCAGACAATCTGGTGCGCGAACTCGCCAGAAGAGGGAACGAATAACTCTTTGTCTTCAAGGCGATCTTGACCCAGGCCTCGCATCAGAAGAATGTACCCACCGTCAGGACGACGTACGCGCGAGGCCAAGTACAAGGTCTTCATGAGGACAAACTCGTTCGTCGTGTCCATGGCGCGATACTCCTGGAAGAACACCATGTTGTCTTCGTCGATCTGCTGGACAAGGACATTCTTTGTCTCGAGCGCCGCCGAGTATACTCTACGCATGAGAGCCTCCGGGTTTGTGATCAAGCTGAACGTGATACCTGCAAGGTCGGCCGGTGACGAGTTCTCAAACGTCTTGTGGACCGAAAACTTGAAAAAACCCTGCTCCACCACCACCTCGTCCTGCCAACCAGCAACGCCATTCCCTCGACGAGGCTTACTCGTCAAATAGCCCAACGCAATGATGTCCTCCACCGCCTTATCACGCACACGATAACACTCCTCACGAGAAAACGGCTTGATCACTGTCTTCGCCATCTGACTACTCATGAACAGATCGCGATTGGCCACCAATAGCTCACGCAAGGCTCCATACCGATCCGTGTGCTCCATGTGGAGTCGCCATAGTTGTGCTTGTTCACGTTCCAAAGTAGCCTTTGCGCTTTGGAGCTGAGTGAACTGTTGCTGTAGGACTGGTGTGATGGCTGTGACAGAGGTGGGTGATCCGTTGCTCTGCTTGAGTGTTTTAAGACGACGATGATGCGCTTCCAGCTCGGCCACTTCATTGCGGAGCGAGTCCAACAGAGTCTACGGTCAAAGCCAGAAAGACAGACTCACGAGATCAGTGCCACCCCTGGCTCCCATCCCTCTCGTCCAGAGACTCAACGCACGTACCAGCTTTCGGTAGTAGTGTCGACGGACTTTTTCTCGGTTCTTTTCACGACGCAGGTCGTCGGCCGTTGCAAGACTTTTACTGTCACTACCACTACTGCTGGCCGCTTTGGTCGGCTTGGCTCTAGTCCTAGCCACTCGTTCTCGCCTGGCAGGCTTGCTAACCACAAGGGCGTCCGCCATCTCATTGTTGATGGGCATCTCAGTGAGCAGCGCGGGGTCGAGCTGAAACTCAAAGGGAAACGCCTCGGCCACTGGCTGCGTGGACAGTTTGGTGGATCCTGGCGCCAGCTGCGTGACATCGACGATCTCGTCTGTGTCGAGCCACGTCGTGAGGAGGTCAAAAGAGGCGACGTCAATCGTGGGCGGCGAGTCCATACTTTCTTCGAGTCTAGCGGCGGTTAGCAATCAATCCATCATCGGATCAGCAAGTAGTTAGTATGCAGGTATCAGACCAGCGACAGACATAGACGTTGTCGAGGCGTCGGGCATCTGTCCAGGACCGCGACGGGCTCATCCGATGCACCACGTACCAAGGCTTTCTCGGGATGGAGCCAATGTGCTTCTGAGCTGGGCGAGGGCGAGAGGAAGAGGAGAGATGCTAACGTTCGCGAGCTCCCGAGATCATCGCATGGGGCAAGCAGACAAGTACACAGTGGCGAGAGAGTGGCCTGCTCCTTCTGCCATCTCTGAACCGACACGCAAAGACGGGAGCGAGGACGTCGAATTGCAAAATTTACGAACACTTTTCCAAAATTTTCCGGATTTTTCGCCTCGTCCGGGTTAGATTTGAGGGTCATTTAGAAATTTGGCTTTTTTCTACCAAAGAAAATCGAATTTTCGCCTCCACCGATCCCAACTCTACGTGGTCTCGGCGCTCGTGGCGAATCTACGTGTCCCGATTGCGCCAGCATCTCCTTTTGACGCGTTCGTGCCATCTCCTGTGGATGAGCACTGTTCTCTGAGCCCGTGCAGGTCGATCATCCACTCGTAGACTCATCCTCCCGGTGGAAACAGGCCGGGGTCCTAGGTCGTCCTAGGTTTGTGTGGCACGCGTACGCAGTTCTGGGCAAATGCGCTCACTGTGAGAGAGCCCGGGCGTCACATTCCAGGTGACAGCCGCAGTCCACGGCCCTGGTGCACGCGCCAGGCGCTCGCTGTCGAATGATTTGGTCCTAGAGTCTCAGTCCCAGTCCCAGTCGCCACACACCCTCACTCACCCATTGGCCGCTCGCTTTCACAAGTCTTCTTTCGAACAACATGAGCGCAGCCCTCGACTGGCTGCTTTTTGAGAACGAGCCCGACGCGGCGTTCACGAGCACCGAGAGCAATGGCTCGGCCGGCGGCGAGTCGCCTATCAAAATCGAAGAGCTCCTGGCCGAACCCACGATCGAACTGGACGAGAAGGAGCGCAAGCGTCTCCGCCATCGCGAGTACGTGAAAAAGTCGTATCGCAAGAAGATCGTACGTGCTGCTGGACACCAGGTTCTTTGAGTTTCGATCGCGGATTAATCAATCTCTTTGTACGTATAGAGCACGATTCAGACCCTACGCGACCAGCTCGATACACTCGAGCGCGACTATCACTCGATGCTGGGCAAGCGCGACAACGAACTGGCCTTACCAGCGCCCACTGCGACAGACAACTCCTCGCCTCTCATGCAAAAGTACTTTGAGCTCACGGAGATCAAGAACCGACTCCAGCGCGAGAACGAACACTTGTACGCCGCCAACGCCGAGTTTATGAAGGCCGAGGGCCGCTTCCAGCAGCTTCTGGACAGCGACATTCAGGTGGGTAACCCCGTAAAACGTCGAGTCACTCGCGTTGGCGCATCCCTCATTCGTTTCGTATCGTCATCTGTAGTTCCCACTCTCGCAGCCACGCTTCTATATCAGTAAGCTTCCTCCGTCCGACTACGCCAAGATCATCGCCGACGCCCGTGACGACGTGCTCAAGTTCGCGTACGCCAAGGACACTCTCAGTACGGGTTACAGCGTCTTTGGCTGGACAGACAAGCGCAAGGTGACGTCGGAAGAGATCAAGTTCGCGCTAGTGAAGGACTTCCCCAAGATCTCCGCGTACGACTTGTTGATGCGCTGCTGGGGCATCTTCACCATCCCAGAGCGCTTCTCGAGCATCTACAACCCCGGTTTCATCACCAAGTTCTATCCGCTACAGACCATCGACGACGATACGCAGCTGTTGTTCCGTACGATCCAGATCGACGGCATGGACTTTATCACCAAGACGGTGTTTTTACTTGCCCGAATCAAAATCGACGAAGGCTACTTGATCCTCTTCAAGTCGATCGACAAGGACTCGGTGCAGTTCCGCGAAAGCGAAATCAACAGTATCATCGAGGAGACACGCGCCATCGTCACCAAGAAGAGCACACCCAAGCGCGAGATGTGGGTCGACAAGTACATTTGGATCGTGATCGAAGACAAGGGCTTTGAGGGCTGCGCATTCCACTTTGGTGGCGCCGCGACCACCAATATCTGGATCAAAGAAGTGCTTTTCATCGCGCTGCGGTGGGAAAACTTGGCGGTCGGACCGCAATTCACGCTGGCGTTCAACTAAGTGCTGGCGCCGTAATTTAAAGTACGCTCTAATATTGAATGAATATCACGTGCGTATGAAGTGGATCAAGGTTACGTGAGCGTGAACCTAGGCCCCACGACCATGTTTTCCCACCGCAGTGCCATGAGTAGCAGCTCCATCATCCAGAACCGCGCGTTGTCGGTGGACTGGTGACGCATTTCGCCGCCAAACTCGAATCGCACCTTGTTTTCCTCCTTGAGCTCTTCAAAGTACGTCCAGGAAAACATCTCTAGCCAGACCGTGTGTGGGCTATCCTCCTTGACGGCTGGTTGCACGTACTCCGGATTCATACTGCGATAGATCGTCACGTATCCACGCTCGACCTGGAAGCGCGAGATCAGACACCGCGTCTTGAACACCGTCTCTTGATTAGGGCGGCCCAGCAACCTAAGGAAGATGAGGTTGTGCTCGTCTACACGCTGGATGAGTCGTAGACGTGAGGTCATGCTGCTGGTATGCAGCGCCTGGTAGCTCGTCTCTGTGGTCATGGCCCGCCAGCTCCTTCGCGACAGCTCCTGCGCCGAGATACTCGGGAACGTCTTGGAGATCGAGTACTGCAGGTGTCGTTCGGAACGATCAGCAAAGCGATACCGATGCTCCCATCCAAACACTTGCGAGCCGAGATGGAAGTGATCAGTGCGCGCCATGAAGGTCTGGATGTCGCTCCACGTGCGACGACTCACTTCGTAGCACGTGCTGAGCGAGACAGAGTCGATCGTGACGGCGAGCGGATTAACAGACTTGTTGGTAGACGTCACGAGTGCGCGGTCGATCGGTGTCGGCAGGGTCACATACTGGATTGGTGACGTGTTCTCCGTGACGAGTTGCTGAACACGAGAGTGAAAGAGCGTATATCGCTCCATTGTGGCGCTCAGCTCGAGCTGCTCTTCCTCCAACTGGCATTTAAGGGTGAGTAGGCCGACGTATGAAGCCAACAGCGCTCGTATGGTCGTGCTTGAAGCGTTCTGAGTCGGCTTGTCACGCAAAAGAGTGGCGATGTGGACGAGGGCAGTGTGGAATTGAGTTTGTAGAACGCTTTCCTCCCGTCGGAGATCCCTCAGCCTGTTCTGTGGTTCAGGACGAGTGAGCGAAAGCCCCATTAAGTGAGACCTAGAGTACATACCAGTCGCTGGTGATACGCGCGCTTGACGACGACGCGATGACGCTGACGACGTGTATCAGCCGCAGACGACGCGGCCTCCGAGACGGACGAAACCTCGACCTTCAACGCCTTCGGCCGCGGCTGGATGGACACCAGCGATCGCATCAGACGACAACGGGTGACGGACTCTTTGACTCACGAATTTAATCGACGAGTCACTGACCCAATGTTCAGTTCGGACAAGATGAACCTTTGGAATATGATACACGTCTTATATAGATGCCAAGGATGACTTTGACAGACTTTTAAACTCTTCAATAACCAATATACTTTATGGAAGAATAATATTAGTTTAAGAAGAACGTGATCTTTGCTGTGTTACCAGGCGTCGACAAAGCGCTCGACCTCTTGCTCGTCCACGTCACGGAGCTCCTCCTCCCACTGGCCTGGCGGATTCTTGATCACTCGGAGACGCTTGGTGCGCTCAGGCTCGTTTTCGTCAAAGTACACACGCTGCACGAAGCGCTCACTGGGTACGAGTGAGCCGTTGACCACGAGCGGACTCGACCGTGTACACAGGACGAAGAAGGTCTTCTCGTGGCCTGGCAGGTGATACACTGCGATCATCGGATCAAAGCGCGCAGACACTGCTACCAAACCGTCGGGGCAAGCCTCGGCACTCGTGGTGTAGTTGTGCTTGGCCTTCCACGGATGCTCGACGACCTGGATGCCAGTGTAGTAGGTTTCGTTACCCCGCACTGACGCTGAGATGAGGAGCTCGCGCGGTGTGGCCTTGACATAGCTGACACAGAGCCCCAGCATCACGCGAAGCCCGAAGCCTCGCTCGGCGTCATCGTAACCTTTGTTGTAGTCACCACCATCGATCATCGCGTGCTGGCAATCCGACGTCAGCGAATACATTGCTGCCACCACACCCGAGTTGCGGACAAGCGTCATCAGTGGCTGCGCAGGCGAGTGCCAGAGTTTGTAGTCGCATGGTCGCAAGTGAAGTCCGCGACGGTCGCTGGTGAGCCACGTAGGCTCAGCGTGGTTCATGAGCTCTTCGTCTGTCTGCACCAAGGACAAAGTCTCGTTGAATTCGCTGTAGTAGAGAAAGCCGCCGGTTCGATTGGCGGTCAATGGCGCCGTGCGAGGCGTACAGAAGCCGCGACGCTGCGACTCGAGCCACTCGGTCGGCTCCACGCGAGAAAGCACATTCGGGTTGGACGCGTTGACCCAGAAACACCTCGGTTCGCCGTAACTGTACTGCAGCATCCGGAACGACAGCGTGAGATGCCAGCCGTCGCTGACCTGGGAATCGTATGTGTCAACGGTGTACTTGGTCTCGAATCTAGGGAGATACCGCTCGAGCACGTGCACGGTCTTGAGTGGGTACTCGGTCATAGCACGACAGCCCTCGAGGGTCTTGGTCAGGATCGTGACGTTTTGACTTGGGTCACCAGTGTCAATCTCATCCGCGCGGACACTACAATAGAAGAGAATGAGAAGCGAGCAAAGAGCATAGCACAAATGCATGATGATGACTGAGCACGTTGAGAAATGAATGGAAGAATGAACGACAACATGCGTGGTGACTCGTCTTCCTATTCGAGGTTACCTCGCATCTTTCTTCGGACTCCCCTTCTCGTCGCTCCCCTTCGTCTGTTTCGGATTCACTGGCACATATGACATGCCGAGCGATTGCTCCTGTGGGTTCGGATTGAGAACCACGACCATAGCGCTCTTCTGTTTTGGGCTTTCTTCGATTCTAGGCAAAACTGGCCCCGGTCCCACTGGCGCCACCGCAGCGGTGGTTGAGGCTCGTCGTGTGGATTCCTCACTTGCAGCCGCAGATCCCACTGAAAGGTTTGTCGGAGGTGGTCGTGGTGCTTGGATGAGATTGCTGAAGCGGCGACAACGGAAGGTATAGCCCAGCATCACGTGGAGGCAGAGGGTGGCGATCTCATCTGCGGCAGTGGCACTTGCTCGCCACCCTTGGCTCTCAGCGCTGTCCACGAGGCCCATGATGCCGATAATGCAGGCGACAAACATGTAGATGCCTAGCAAAGCGCGAAAGCGACGAAAGAGCTGGTACTTGATGAACACGGGCGTGCGTGTGGTGTCTAGTTGCAATTGGCGCACCATCGCAATCTGGTACATGAGCATATTGAGGTTGAAAGCAGAGTTGTACCAGACCATAAAGACCACCGAGCTCCACGACACACCCCAAATGAGGAAGACGGTGAGATGTTTGATGACACTGTTCTTGAGTACAGTGTACGAGATGGCCCAGAGCATCGTGATGAAGCGGATGTACTGGTGTTCCCGGGCGTCCAGCTGCGAACGAGTGATCTTCCATCCCTTGGCGATCAATACAATCACTTCCACAGGGACGGCGAGTGCGAAGACCTGCGTCATCATGGCGAGATTTGTGATGAGCTTGGTGGCAGTTGTTCCGTCGGTCTGTCCTGACGTCGTGTAGAGCATGGCGCACGTCATGGTCTCATACACTGCGTACACAATCGTCACCTGCTTCATCTTGAGCTGGAGATCTACCATGGCTTCACGAGAAGCACGCACGTGGGCTGTCCAGACAATCCAGATCACTCCCCAAGCCAGTGCAAGTCCGAGATACACAGCGCGAAGAAAGCTGGATTCTGGTGCCAGACATGAGCCACGGCGGTCGCAGAGATTCATACTGGCTTGGATTGTCATGGTCGGACGGATGAGCACTGGTACGACGCAATGGTTCACTCGCTCCGTTCCGGATGGATAGTTCTTGGGGCAATAGAAGCAATCAGTGGCAGCGTTCGTGATACTATCGACTCGATTAAGGCAAGAGCGCAACACACCCTCGCCCCCTCCGACTGTCTCGCACGCGTCGATGAAAACATAGAGCTGGCCGTCACCCTTGTAGCTCTTTGTGTCATCACTCCACTCGCCTGCGATGGTCTTTCGCGAGCGGTAGACGAAGAAGTCGGCCGATTCGTCTGGCAATGGGTACGAGAGGCACAGATCGTCGAGTGTTTGGTTCGCCATGGCGCAGAAGCCGGGTACGAGCTGGGATACTGGGCTTCCAATGCCCGAGTCGGGGAGATTCGTAAAGCGCCGGACGCCTTCCGTGTCGCACACAATCAAATGGAGCATGTTACGTCCGCGATCGGCCTTCATCGCTTCCACCGTCATCGTCACATCCAGAGACACCTCGAAAAAGCCACCGGGACCGACTTTATGCTGTGCGAGGTGAATGAGACGGTCATCTGAGTTTTCGAGACTTAGCGAGTAGTGATATCGGTCCGACGACCCGGCCGCGGCGATGATGGCGAGCAGACTCGACACGCAGAACGTGAGGAGGAGGCGCGGCAGCATCACTCGGGGCATGGTGAGGAGCTGAATGAACCAGAATTGCTTCAATCCGCTTGGACATGGCGAGAATCCGGTCCTGGGCGCGACACTTGCCTATTTCTGGCAGAAGAAACGAGGGAGGAGAGCCTGAAAATGGAAATGGATCGACTTGATTACGACGGACACTACTAATAAACGTGCTTTGAGAGCGGAAGGGACTCGACTCACTACGAGTAGGATGCCTAATAACACTATTACTTACAGACGACTGCGCCTGGCTTCTATTGATACGACCGAGTTAATGGGAGTACGGAGGGTAGTCATCTGCAGGCACACACACAGGACGATCGTCAGTGTCTCGAGCGCTGGCTTCGCATGAGAACAGAGTGTCTACGCACCTCGGTAGTAGTGATACGATGGATGTGGTGGTGGAGGATGCAGCTGGGCCAGACTGGGCAGGGCGGCTCCGGACGGCGCGCCACGAGGCACCACGGCGTATGGCACACTTGCTGCCAGAGTGGACAGTACAACTGCCGGATCCGTCATGGCGAGCGGCGGTCCACGCGGTGGCACTGGCTGTAGCGTGTGTCGAGTCTGTCGTTTCTGCATGCGGCGCTTGGACTCGAGCTTGCGCTGGTTCTGGTTGGCCTTGGCTCGGTGTTTCTCGCAGAGATTGTGCAGCTCGCCATTGCGCTTGATGGCACGCGGATGTAGACACAGCTTGTTCCGATAACGACACAGGTTCTCGTTCTGCACGGGTGGCGTGGGTGTGTTCGACGATTGCGATGACGTCACCGTCTCTTTCGTGGCTTGCAGCGACGGCGGGAGACGACTCGGTCGCGTGAGGGTGCTGATCGGCGGTAGCTTGGGCATCATCGTGGCGGCGTTCTCTTCCGCCTCAGCCTCGGCCTCAGCGTCGACCTCGCCCTCGTTCTCGTTCTCGGGCGTGTCGTGGACACTCTCCTTCTTGGGACTCGCGTCGTCCGTCTTGCGGCGCTTGGCGTCCGGACTCGCCGCCTCCTCGCGCTCCATCTTGGCCTTGTTGAGCAAGTTCTCCATCGTCATCGTCGCCATGAACCGAGTGGCTGGTGGATTGGCACGTGGAGACGTCGGTCCGGATGAGATGGCGGCCCATGGCGTCGCGAATCAGGACGCCATCTGCCCGTCCATCACGCGCTGGACGTTCTCTGAGCCCTCGGATCCCCTCGTAATCCAGAACTCTGAAAACGGATCCTGGCGCGGCCCCTGCGTCGTCTGCCCATCGTCCACGTAGTGGATCGACCTGTCAAACCACATACCCGGTCTTCTCGGATCTGATCCGCTCGCGAAAGCGGGATTTGACGTTTCATCCAGAAAGTGAGTTTTCTTTGCCTGTGACCTGATTTTTTCCTTTTGCGGCCTGAGATTCTCACTCACAACACGACGACATTCCACAGAATCCCGTAAATACAGTACATGCACTTCGCCAACCGAGCTGTTCACCACGACTAATCTACTGATTTAAAACCACACGATGCCCGCTTGAATGATATCTCTGGGCTGGTGGAACGCGATCATTCCATCCTCCGAAAAAACAGGTGAACGGGTGCAATCGTGCGGAGCCACAGCCACTGACGTCGTCTTGTTGGATGCTCACAGCGGACCTCTGACCGCGGCTCTGTTTGAGCACATCCTTGACGTCGCGGCCGATCTGCAAGTGGATGAGCGCGCAATTTTCGCGATGACTGCTTTTTACTATAGGGCATAGAGTGTTCAAGCTCGAGCTCCCCACCGCACTTGCAACAACTCGCGGTGGAGTTCAAGAAGCACCGACTGGATTTTGCGGACAAACCAATCGACGCGCATTCGAGAATTCCGGTCGCTTCAGCTCCCCATCCTGGATATATTCGTCGCCTAAGACAGAGTGGTCGGTGGCGCATGGCTACATTAATCTGGAGTAGCCATCCATCCATCCAATCTGAGCAGCGGCTTGCTGAACGGATGAATGAGTGACCTCGGCAAGGGCTCATATCTCAGAGGACTCACAGACCTTCCGCCCTCTGTCCGACCCGTTACGGGGAATGCGGGCGGTCGTTACCGGGTATTTGGATCTGGTTCCGCCCCTCTTGCTCCACGTCACCGTGTTTTGCGCTTCTTGTCTTCAACAGCGACTAGGGCTCGTCCGCACCCCGCATTTCTGTCCAAGGAAATGAACCCACTTGCCGCTTTTTCTTGTTTGGGATCCACTTTTCCACCAATCAAACGTCTCGCTTCAAACTGGTGGCACAGAGCCTCGGACGTCGTGGACCACTTATCCAACCACTGGACGGCCGACGCCCCTCGTCCTCGGGTGGCTCCCCACCGCTTGGTAGCTCTCGAGCGCTCACTTTTTCTTTGGAAGAATCAATCTCAACACCATGGCGGATAAGAAGCAGCACTTGTCGTTGGTCGTCTGCGGCCACGTCGATGCCGGTAAGTCGACCACGACCGGCCACCTCATCTTCAAGCTCGGCGGTATCGGCGAGCGTGAGATGGCCAAGCTCCAGGCTGAGGCTGATGCCAAGGGCAAGTCGTCGTTCGCCTTCGCGTACTACATGGACACGTGCAAGGAAGAGCGTGAGCGTGGTGTGACCATCCAGTGTAACACCAAGGAGTTCTTCACCGACAACTACCACTACACCATCGTGGATGCGCCAGGTCACAAGGACTACATCAAGAACATGATTACCGGTTCGGGCTGTGCCGACGCTGGTCTTATCCTTGTGCCAGCCGAGAAGGGTGGTTTCGAGGCTGCCATTGCCAAGGCCGACCCTAAGATGGGTGTTGATGAGGGTCAGACCCGTCAGCACGCTCGTCTCCTCTTCCTTTTGGGTATTGAGCAGATCATCGTCGGTATCAACAAGATGGACTCGTGCGACTGGTCGGAGACCCGTTACAACGAAATCAAGGACGAATTCGTCAAGATGTTGACCCAGATTGGTTTCAAGCCAAAGAAGGTCCCAGTCATCCCATACTCGGGCTTCAACGGTGACAACCTTGTCGCCAAGTCGGACAAGTGCCCATGGTACAAGGGCTGGAAGGCCAACATCAACCCAACGACCGCCGTCGAGGGTTTCACCATCTTGGACGCTCTTGACAAGCTCTTCCGTCCACCACAGCGTAACCCAGAGGCTCCTCTCCGTCTCCCAGTGTCGAACATCTACAACATCAAGGGTGTTGGTCAGATTATCTGTGGTCGTGTCGAGCAGGGTACCGTCCGCCCAGGTGACATCGTTGGTTTCGCCCCATCGGGTCTCCGCGGCAAGAAGGTCTTCCAGATCGAGCAGCACCACAAGCAGCTCGCCTCGGCTGGTCCAGGTGAGAACGTCGGTATGTCGATCAAGGGTATCGGCAAGGACGAGAAGGTCGAAGTCGGTGACGTCATCTACAACGAGAAGGAGGGCATCCTTACCCCTGTCAAGGCGTTCACCGCTATGGTCTTCGTGCAGGAGCACCCTGGTGTCCTCAAGAAGGGTTACTGCCCAGTCATCTTCTCGCGTACCGCTCGTGTCGCTTGTCGTATGACCGCCATTAACTGGAAGATGTCCAAGAAGACCGGTAACGTCAAGGTCGACAACCCTGATGAGCTCTCGCAGTTCGAGCAGGCTGAGGTCGTCTTTGAGCCAACCTCGCTCCTCTACCTCGACACCTTCGACAACTGCCAGGGTCTTGCCCGTATTGCCGTCATGGACTCGAACCGTCTTAAGATGTTGGGCAAGGTCGTCGGTGTTGAGTACAAGGCCTAAGCGGTCACCTAGTGTATCTTTCTTTCTAGCTGCTTCTCGTAGACTACAGAAAATACATTTGACTTGTACACCTGAATCTCCTTTTTTTTCATGTGTCTCTCATGAGTCGTTCAGATGCAAAGAATCTTCGATGCATGTCCCCGGATTTCCAGCTCTCCCCATCGTTTTCCATTGCCATCACCACGTCTCTGGTGATCTAGCACCCAACCGTTATCAGCCTCTAGCATCACATTCCTTGTCGTCCAGCGGACGTCACCGCCAATGCGATCTCGTAAATACGGTGAACCACGGAACGTCATGCATGCCGAGATCTTCGACTCGGCATGGCGGAAGGCCATCTTGGCTTCAGAATCCACCAGCAGCACCCCCAAGAATCATGGGATCACGTTTGAAGCCGGAGAAACTTCCATGCTAGAGTTTGGCGAACGGAATCCCGTCATTTCGCGTTCGTTACTGTGTGCCGCATAAACATACTAAAGACGATGATGGTTGTGCACCTATTACACTGCCGAGTGTAATGCGCTAAAGGATGGTGTTAGCTCGAGTGGCGTGGGTCAATACTAGTATGGAGCAACCGAGTAATGGTTAAAATGCAGCCGCGAGTTGGCGGTTTTCTATTACAACGTTACAATTGTATGTAGTTCTTCAGTTGAAGTCAGTCGGACTTGTTTACAACATGGTGAAGCCGGTGGCGACAACAGCCACAACCGAGACAGCGGCGACCGAGGCGACGTTGGCCGACGATGGAGCTGGCGATGGGCCAACCTTGTCCGAGACAGCCGAGCCGGCGGCGCTGGCATCGTCGAGGACATCACCGACAATCGAGCTGGCCTTGTCTTCAATAGCCGAGCCGGCGCCAGCAAGAGCATCACCGAGACCCGAAGCAGCACCGGCAACAGCGTTGAGGGCGTCCTTGGCAGCCGAGCCCGCAGCGTCAGCGGCACCAGCGAGGGCGTTGGCGGCATCAGCAGCGGTGGTGTTGGCGACAGCGTCGGCAGCCGCACCAGCAGCACCAGCAGCGTCAGCGACGGCATCAGCGTGCACACCGGCAACGGCGGCGACGGCGAGGAGAGCAAGAGGAGCGAAGAAGCGGGCCATTGTGCTGGAGTTAATTGGGGTAGAAGAAGCCTTGAGGAGGATTGGTCTTTGAGCTGCTGGGCAGATTGTGGAATGAGCTCCTGGATCGCGCCCGACCGAGTCAACATCTTGGCAGACACGACCGACAGCACGCCATGGCCGCCGGGCGTGTGTCACAGACACAGACGGCGTTGATAAGGGGGCACGTCATTCTCATAGAGCACACAACACGCCCGCCAACTGGCTGGTCTGGTTCAAGGTGGGTAGACCTGAAATTTCGCATATCCTAGAACGAGGTGCGTTGGACTGTTCCATTGGCTTCGGCGTGATGAGACCGGACCCACGAGTCCACCGTGAAATGAGTTGCTGTCATTGGATCCATCTGACTCGGTCGTCGATTGTCAGTCCCTCGGCGTGACGATGGTCTCTCCCGCCGGCATCTTCGGCGATCGTGCGGGCCGTTGGACCAACTGTACTGAATGTGTCAGCCTTCTTGTCCTCTGGAAACCTGAAGGGAGAAGCGAGGCAACGCGACTCATACCTCTTGCAACAGATGAACCCACAATCAGCCAGAAAAGAACCCAGCAGGCGACCATGACACTGAGTTTGGAGAGAGTTGGTGTTTCCGACCGAGGCAGACGCCACAAACCGCTGGTATGTCATTGTTCCTTTACAGACGGCCCTGTACACGTAATTCATGACACGATGACATGTACTGGACAAATGCAGTTTGTTGCAGCTTTTGTGGGTTTGACTTGCTTCATTTCCGGAAGGGACGACGGACATGTTCAGTCCAAACAAGTCAAGCCCAAGGAAGCCGCAACAAACTGCTTCTCAGGGCATTACTACTACTCAGCCTCTATTGCAGGCATTTTTTTGCGGAACACAGCACAAAGCCTGATGCCGTCGTACTTGCAGTTGGAAGTGACGTTCATCAAGTTGCCGTTCAGCAACATATCCATTGCGTCTGCCCTGTTCGCTGCATTGTTGGTTGGCACCGTCCGTCCCTTTGTCCTGCTCAACGGGGGTATCCTTACCTCTCTAAGTTGCTCGCATCCAAGCGTGTTCTCCTCAAGTCGCAGGACCCAACGGCATCCGAACCTCTCAAAGTCGCTCGCACCCAAGGGCATCCATCCTGTTCACGGGCCCACCCGCATCCAAACCTCTCCAAGTCGCTCGCACCCTGAGGCACGTGCACGTCGCCACGAAGATTAACAACGCGTGTCGTGTTGTCGTGGCGTTGTGCAGATCGCTGGTTACCATCTCACGAGCATCTGATTCTGGAAATGATGGTTTCTCAAAGCAAGGTGAGACCATAACAACGCGGCAGACTTCTTGCTTTGCCCGCAAGCCGACAGATGATCATTAGCTCGTCTTTTGAGAACGCGCTGCGCATGTTCCTGCAGGGCATCCCAAATCCCCCTGCAATTATTGACTCGCGTGTGGCAAAGAGGAGCCCTGGGAGGAGGAGAGTGCGGGGAACATCTCCCTCCCTCCGTGCTGAATCCCTCTCCTCTCGCTTGCTGTTAGGTGCTCTCAACACGCCCACTCGCCAATTTCCAAGGTCTCAGTCAAGTCTCCATCTCCCAACCACAATGGTCCGCGCTTTGTTCGTCGTTGCTACCCTCGCGCTCTCCTGCAGCGCTGTGCTCGCCCACGAGGGCCATGACCACGGTTCGATGGCCGCTGGCTCGACGGCCGGCTCCCACGCTGGCTCGGGTGAAGACCACCACAACCACGACGCTGGCGAGACTGGCAGTGCCCACGGCAGCGCCACCGGCAGCAGCGGCGTCAGCGGCACCGCGGCCGTGCCAACCCCAGCTCCATCGTCGGCCACCACCGTCTTCTCGATTGCTTTGCCTCTCACCGCCGCCGCTGTTGCCACGCTCGCGGCCACCAACTAAACCAGTCATCAAGACGATTTTGGACTGTTAGTGTATTGCAAATAGAAAGAGTCTTCGCTGTTCTAGTCTACTTCATCTAGATCTCTGAGCATTCTTCCCCCGCTACATTTGTTGTCCTGCAAACTTGGTTGGTCCTTGCATCAGGCACGGCGTACTTGCTTGCCACCTGCGCGATCGCCAATCTCTGACCGACAGGATGACAGACCGATAGTGAAGATCAACACCCTCACTTGACGAGAGATCAATAATTAACTGTTACATCATCCTAACCGATCACCGCTTCGGCTCGATGGGGAGGTATGGCGCAAAGATGTAGCGGGGGAACCCAACTGCGGCTTGCCATCTTGTGATGCCCGCGAGCAGCGTCAATCGGAGCTGCTGCAGCACTTGCGTATCACCATTACGCGCATTTCCTCCAAAAATGACCTCGCACTCGCGTTCGCCAGCACTGTTGACGCGCTCTTGAAAGTTGTACCACGAAAAGATGTTGACATACATACCACCTGTCTCGCTCTCGACGTACTGCTGGCGTGCTGGACTAATAGGGATCGTTCGGAACGTGACCAAGTACCCTCCGTGAATAAGTGCTCGCGCGACAAGAAGCACGGTGTGTCGTATCCGCTTGCCGTTTACTGTGATGCCTATGAGCCAGCATTCGTTGTTGATTCGTTGCAAGATCTTGAGCTGTAGAGCTTCTGGTTGGATCTGTCGATAGCCTTCGAGATCTGTGAGCAATCCCCATGTTCGTTCCATGAGATCGCGTGCACTAACGTCCTGAAACGCCTGTGAGAGTCGGAATTGGAGTCGCGAGCCATCGACTACGCGGCCACCTCGCCAGCCGTACACGCCATTCGATTCTTCCAGTTCGGCGCGCTCCATCACTTCCATCATTTCGACACACGTCTCCTGGACTAGTCGATGCGCCTCTTCCGCTTCAAACGGCCGGGCAAAGAGCACGTGCTCGAACAGCGCGATCGGGTCGACAAGTGCACGGGCTGGACTCGGCGCGATGACGAGAGCAGCGTTCATCGAGTCCCGATCGTCGTCGGATTGCACAAAGAACTGTTGGGCGAGTCGGAAGTCGGATTCGAGATTCAGCATGGTGCGAACGGCCGTGGTGTGGAGATTCCGCGGTCGCAATTGATCCTCGAGCGACTGTTTGGAGAGTTGAAGCTGTTCGGTTTCCTTGACGAGCGCGAGATAGCGTCGCGCGATCACCGTGTCCGAGCGATTCTCGCTGTTGTAGCCATCGACGACACGGCGTTCGAGCTCTTGCTGAAGGTTGTCGTGTTGGAGATGCAGTCGCGCCAGGTCGTCACGAAGACTCTGCAGTCGGTCTTTCACGCCACGTACACGCAGCCGCTCCTTCTCGTTGCGTCGGCGTCGACGTTCGTCGCTCGTGAGTTCGGACGGCGCAATGGCGAGGATCGACATGGTATCGAGCGAGCGTTTCGTCTGCTCCGAGTCATCGGACAGTGACTCCTCTATCGCCAACGTGGCGCCCGTGACCAGCGAGAGCTTGTAGGGCGAATCCGCGAGCGGGGACGGCGCTGAGGACGAGGCCGTGGACTCGGTCTCCGAGTCGCAGGGCTGCTTGCGCACAGGGAAGGTCATGAACGACGCGGTGTCGCTCCAATCCATGACACTCGTGGCGCGCAGCACGAGAAAAATGGCGAACGGGCACGCGTGCGTGGTCCGTCGACGAGGAGCTCTGTGGTGGCCGACGAGGTGCGTTGCCTGCCTCACACACACAAGCACACTCACTCGCTGACTCGTCCCTTGGCGCGCCAAGAGAGCGAGCGTACACTCAGTAGGCGGATGGATTAAAGACGCTAAACCAGTGGATCAGATCCACAGTAGATTCTGGAATACTAAACCGATGACGTCAACGGCAACTGGAGACTCATCTACTGAAGTAGCGTTCGTCTCTACACGGCACACAGGATGACGTTGAACTGCGCCCTCGGATGAGACACGCAGGTCCATACGTGATGGGTGGACAGGCTCTTTGCGGCGCCAAGTGATTGGTCATTATGCCGAGGGAGTACAGGAATGACGGTAACCAACACAGAATGCAGGCTTCGAATTCTTAGACCACCTGTTGCGGTTAGACGCACCGTGTTTTGGTAAATGAGCTCGTGACGGCACTTCGACGTGTGTCGTGACACGCATCAAGCACGACGACATGTTCCGCCAGCCTGCGCTCGCCTCCAGCGCCTTCGCGGGGCTCCATGATGAGCTGCTCGCTTACTGGACGCTCTTCTGCGACACCAAGGAGCTGCTGGCCCTCGCAGAGGTCAATTCCGGTACGTTTCGGCCCTCCACCGGCTTGTAGGAAATGACTAACCCGAGTCCGATCTTGTAGTCTTTCATGTGTTTGCCCGTGAGGAACCGCTCTGGATGCTCCACTGTCTACGTGTGCACAATGGCGACTTTACGTTCCACCAGACCTGGCGCCTGACGACGTTCTTCCCGCGCCCAGAGCGCGTTCCGGCGACCATGCCGACGTTTGCGCCAATGCAGATCCGTAACTTTGGGTCGGATTTCCTCTATCGTCGCTGGTGTCGTAGCCACATGAGTCTCAAACACTTTGTGCCGCCGCCCCCGGAGGATCCGTACGCCCGTCGTGTCAAGCGCATCGACGTCAACGACATGACGTACCAGGAATATTTTGAGTATGTGCTTGTCATGCTTGCTGGAACAGTTGCCATGCGCATGAACTCACCCTCTTGGCTGATCCAACGCACAGACAAAACTCGCGCGTACCTTTTGTGATGCAAAATGCGATCGCCAAGTGGAAAGCAGCGACCGAGTGGACTATGGACAAGCTTGTTGCGCGTTTCAGCGACCCACCCGTGTGCCATCGTGTCACGCACAACCTCGACACGACCCACGACAAGTCCACGGACATCAACTTCTCGGACTATCAAAAGTATCTAACGCAGCAACATGACGAGACACCGCTGTATATCTTCGATCCACGCTTTGGTGAGAAGATGCCATCACTCTTGGGGGACTACAACGTCGCCGATCTCAAGTTTTTCCGCGAGGACCTGCTCAAGACACCTGCAGTGTCGACCGCGCCATCCACTGATGGCAAGAAGAAGAAACCTGGCTGCATTGACCCAGACTTTCGATGGATCGTCATCGGTCCGGAACGCTCAGGTGCTCCGTGGCATACGGACCCGGCCCGTACGTCTGCATGGAACGCGCTGCTGCAAGGCCATAAGCGATGGGCTATTTATCCACCCGGCTGTCCTCCGCCAGGCATCAAAGTGGGCAAGAACGCCGCTGGTCGCGAGCATGCACTCAACATGACGTCGTTGTCGTGGTATTTACATGTGTATCCTACGCTTGCACCGCACGAACGCCCGTATGAGATTGTCCAAGGACCAGGTGACGTCATCTACGTGCCCAGTGGATGGTGGCATTTGGTGCTCAACCTGGACGAGACCATCGCCCTGACGCAGAACTTTGTCGATTCGCACAACCTGCCCATGTTTCTCAAGGATCTGCTGGATGATCAACACGACGAGGCTCTCCGATCGCTCCAACAGTCTCTGCGGGTCAAGCGTCCGGAAACGTTTGATGTCTTTCGCCTCGCGCAGATTCCTCGCATGCATGGCTATCTCGACGACGGACTGTATGTATCGTCGTTTGGGCTTCTGCATCACTGGAAGGGTCATTTGAAGACTGTGCTGAAGCGCCACCATCTATCCTACGCTGAATTACGCAAGCAGGCTCCGATCCGCAGTCTCACAGCCCGTGCAAACCCGACTTTTGCACTCGGCGACGAGTTTGTGGTCAAATTTTACAGTGAGCTGAATGAAGACTGGGGCGAGTTCGATCTCGACGCGTATTTGTCACCGCCGTTTGATGACGAGACAGCGAGCGACACGGAGCACAGCAGTAAGAAGCGAAAGACGGGTGTTCTGCAACCACACCAGCTCAAGACGTACATGTCGCTACGCTACGCAATGGAAGAGTGCTATCGCATCGAAACAGCCACCTATCGTATGCTGATGGGGGATAATGTGCCGTCTGGTCTCGCCGAGATGATTCCAAAACTCTTCCACGCCTCGCATCTGCTTGATGTGAGTGAGGTCGACGATGCTGACGGTGAAGGCACGATGTGGCGTTGGCCGTACGCAGTCATTGAGTTCAAGAAGGGACTCACGAACCTAAACAAGCTTACTGCCCGTGGTGGAGCTACTGTTGAGAGCTGGCAGCGTCTCGCGAGCTGGCTGAATCATGAATTCGTGCCGCGTTTCCATGCTGTTCCGATCGACAAGGAGCTTCGAGGCGTGTATGGGCACTCCAAGGCGCAGTGGGACTGGTATGCGCACTACTTGCTTCGTCGCCGTAAGCAAGCTATGACCTGTACGTATAAAAGGCGATTTCTGTTGAGATGAACGTGTTGGCTAACACTCTGTGTATTCTAGTTCACATGCAGGAAGACGCAATCCCCCCACAGCTCATCAACACGCTGGAGGCGTTCCTTCTGCCCGCTACCCACGATGTGATCGTGGACAACGTCTTGCCCCCGTGGGCGCTTGATGGAACAGAGCCACCTGTGTTGCTTCATGGCGATCTCACGGATGAAAACGTGCTCGGTACTCTTCCATCAAAGGCCAACAGTACCCTTCAAACCCGCAACAAGCCGAAAGAACGTGTTGACGTGGGCATCCGTGAGCTGCTTGCATCGGTTGACTGTGCCAAGTACATTCCGCTTCTTGTCGACCAAGAAGAATTGACGTGCGAGACACTTCGCATGCTCACCGAGACGCATCTTACGGACTTGGGCTTGCCATTGGGTCCACGCCTCGCAATTCTCAACGCTGTTGCGCATGCACAGGGTGCGTCCATCGGGGCAAGTGATGTGGTCGCTGTTGAGGAGGAAGAGGAACAAGACGACTGGGAGATGTGCAGCGACAACAGCAGTGACAGTTGCTCCGACGATGAAGACGACGACGGAGAGAACCTTTACTTCCTCACGGAGACGCAGATCGAGGCGCTTCGAACCAAGCGACAGAGCCGATTCTATGGCGCCTACGAGTGGACACCCACCCAAGTGATTGACTTTGCCGATTCCAAGACCGGTGATCCGCTTTACGACCTCGTGGCTATCCTCTTTGGTGCTTTGGTACGTTCCACTTGTCAACTATCCAAGATTTCGTCATCTAACCTGCTATGTTTCCTCTAGCACTGCGATCGTGACCTCTGGCGTGTGACGATGGCTGCTCCATACTGGCAGAGTTACCTGCGTAAGGAACAAGCTGCGCGAGGCGTCGATGCGGTGACTCTGGGTCGCGTGCTTGGCGAGCGCTTCCTTCGTCTCGTCCTCCTGCATCCTAGCCGCTCGGTACAGGGCCTCTTCCATTTCCTCCCGGAGGCGAATCGCTTCATGGCCTGGTCGGACGTCGCGCAGTTTGTGTTTGGAAACGTCTTTGTACCGCAGTCGTAAGCAACGCGAAGCCCAACACAACGAACAATAAACAGCATGCATGTTTGTCAGAGGCAAATCTAATCCACTACAAGGTACAGAGGGAGTGTTGATGTTTAGTACGTCGGCTGCACCTCCTTGACGTCGGCCAGGAGCTCCTCGTAGGCGTCACCGACGTTGAAGCCGCTCTTGCCCGGCGTGATCAATATGCAGCTCGTTGGACGCTTGGACAGCGCGGACGCACCCAAGTCCACCTGCAACCACCCAATTCATCAGTCTCTAGACACATTGCACCGCGGCAAACGCTTTGACTTACCTTGGATGGCGTGAAAATGTATGGGATGTCGTTCTCCTCGCAGAGCACTGGGATGTGCGAGATGACATCGATTGGCGAGATGTCGCCGGCGATGATGCACAGCCCCTTGTCGCCCTTGCGGATGCCCTTGACCACTTCCTTGACGCCACGCTTGATGCCCTTGACCTTGGTGGCCTTCTTGACCACCTTGTACACGCGCTTGGTGTGCTTCTTGCTGGCCAGCGGCTTGGCGATCACCGACACATGCTTGATGCGCTCCTCGTACGACGCGCCGCTCTTCTTGTTGTCCTCGACGTCGCTCATGGCTGCTTGCTCTCGGCGAATATCCACACTCGGCTCCAAGAGCTCCGTCCGTCGTCCGCTACCAACAGCTTCCGCCGCCGTCCACCAGCCAATCAACATCCAGGGGACGATGATGCAACCTTCGTGCAACCTACTATTAAGTACGCATACTAAGTACGCCGTACTTTGAGGGGCCCCGGCTCTGTGACGTCGCCGTCGTCACGTTGTCGAGCAGATCTAGAAGGTCTGAATCTGAGACCATTGGTGACACTGTGAGCAGGCGAGGTGTCAAGTGCTCGCCACCTACATTGGCGTCGTCTGTGCGTGTGTGTGGGTGTGTCTGCGCGTCGCTGGGTTGGGAAATCAGCCTCGTTGACCTGCCTGTCGAGCAGGTGGCAGTGGATCCGGACATCTGCTCACAACGCACAAGTCACCATGCTCCGCACCAACGGCAAAGACTTTATGAGTCTACCGGACCGCATGGACGCCGCGCGGCCGCCCAAGACGTCGCACACGGCCAATGGCGTGCCGGTGCTCCAGCTCACGACGGAACAGGAGGACGAGCTACGCAACGTCGAACAGCAGCTTCTCACCCAGTATCTCGCGCGGTATGAAGAGCACACGACGCAGCAAAATCGCTCGGTCGACTTTCGACACTGGAAGCTCGTGCGGCAGGCCCAGGGCGTCAAGGCCTATCGACGTCGGAATCACGCCCCACGGCCAGATGGAGAGGCTGCGGCAGCGTCCATCGCGCCCATGATGCTTGTTCTCGGAAGTATTGAAGGCACCATGGAGGACGCGCTCTACGGTTCGATCTGGAACTCTCGGGACGAGCGAGGAATGCGCACCTACTACACCAAGGACGGTGTGACCGACGCCGCTGTGCTGTACACGGTCGAGCACCCAACAATCACAAAGCCTTTCCGCTCGCTCGCGCTGAAATGGTCGCACAAGCGCGCGAGTCGTTCGGCCGCCCTGATCAAGGACCGAGACTTCGTCTTCCTCGGAGCCACAGGCATCTTGCGCCAACGCAATGGCGAACGTATCGGCTACGAGCTGCTGCACTCGCTCAAGATCCCAGCTTTCCCGCCGATTGGCGACGGGACGATCGTGCGTGCCGAGCTCCTGTCCTGTAGCTTCTATCGGCCATTGCAAGGTGGTCGTGTCGAAGTCTTCCACCAGGTGTCGTTCAATGCCGGCGGGGATTTGCTGAGCATGCTGGCGTGGAATCAGGCCATCGAGCTGTTTGTCTCGCTCGCCGCGGTCATCGAGTGCAGTATCAACAAGAAACTCGTGCGCGCCGTCACATGGAGTCACGAACACCGACGTGCACAGGTCTGGGACCGACAGGACCGACGCTGTGGTCATTGTTCCAAGTCCGTGGTGTCACTCGAGCGCAAGTGTGGTCTCTGCCATCATGTAAGTTTATGATCGTTCGCCTTTGCTCGCTCAAACCTGTACTAATAGCATCCACTGTGTCGCAGCTTGTGTGTCCTCCGTGTAGCGTCCGCCGAGATATCTTTCCACCTCGTCATGGGCTACCACCGGTCGCTCGTATCTTTTGCAAGACGTGTCTGACCACTGTCATCCGCGACGATGCGAGCAAGTACATTCTCCGTGACATCTTTGAGTTTGAACGACGAGCTGCTGCTGCTCGTGAGCTGGACGACGCTAGTAGTGCTGGATCGGAACGTCGAGATTTGCTCGGCGCACTGCCTCAACGCCCTGATATAACACGGGAGACGTTGACGGTGCGACGACGACAAGGTTCACTGCCTGTCGCCGCGACGATGCTATCTACGCGTACCAGTGTGGTGCAGCAGCCTCAGTCGCGACGCATGACAGTTCCTGGCCCCACTCCACCGCCCACCAGACGTCTTTTGACAGATGAGAACATGGCACCGAATTCCGCACCGCAAGACTTGATCTCGATGCGAACAAGTCGACGCTTCTCGTCCGCGGTAACACATCGCGCAGTCAACGGCGACGAAGTGCCCAGCAGCGAGATTGTACTACGTAGTGATGCCGACCAGCGCAAGTGGCGTAATCGTGCCTTGACCGTCGGTATCGAAGCGCCGCCACAGTCATTACCGGTTCCATTGCAATCGCCTCCGCCATCCCGTTCGCCAGCTCGTTCTCCACCGCCCTCCCGCTCGCCCGTGCGTTCACCTCAGCGTACTCGCTCGCCCGTGCGTTCACCTCAGCGTACTCGCTCGTCCGAGCGTTCGCTTGGCCAGCAAGCCATCGCTCGAAAACGTGCCGAAAACGTCGCGACCCTGTCGAGAAGGGCGTCCGTCCAGTATCGTCCCCGTCCGCCATTTGTTCCAATCCGCCAGGACTCGGACCGCACAATCACGCTTGACGGTCTCGACTACCAAGAGGTTCAGCCTATCAGCTTCCCGTCTCGACGCTACTCGCTCACATCCGACGAAGAGCGCGTGCTGAAAGCAGAGGACCAGTTCCAGACCATCTCGCCACCGCCCGTGCCGTCGCCCATCTCCACGTCGCCGCTGTCGTCGCTGCCCACGCCGCTGTCGTCCAAGGAGGAGCTGGCGAGAAGCGACAAGATCGCCGAGCTCTGTGAGCTCGCGCGCATGGCGCCCGACTTCTCACTCTCGACGACGTCGCTCGAAGTGCGCCATTCGCATTAAATTTAGTTAGGACAAATGTAGCCATCTGGAGGAGCTCCGTTCACGATTTCGACCAATCACGAGCGGTCTATGCTGTTGTTAACCAATCAAAGTGTGTGTTTGTATTTTGTCCAATAGAATCGCTGGAAGGCGTGCATCTCGCATTCTCATTGGCTGAAACTCTGCATCTTGTCTTTACCGCTGGCGTCACTGTGTTGAAGCGAACAGACGTTAAAGCGGGGGACTCCAAGGGGGTCGAGGAGCTCATTCGTCAAGATGCTGCCGCGTCGTCAGCAGTCCGCGACGCGCGGCCGCCTGCCGCATGCGCAGAGCACGTTCACGGTGCGTCGCGCCATCCTCCTGGCACTGGCGCTCGTGTTCGTGCTGGCCGTGTATCTCAACTTCCAGTTCCTCACGAATGCGCGCCTCGAGAGCTCGTCGTCGTCTCATAGCTCGCCGCTTAAACCCAAGACCAAGAGCGACTACATGCACCAGAGCAAGCAGCAGAACGGCAAGAAGACGAGTGCCCAGCAAAAGGCGCTGTCCGAGCAACTGGCCTACGAGTCGCGCGCCGTGCAGCACATTGTCTTCACCTCGGGTTGCGCCGACGCCGACTTTGTGCACAGCGAAGTGCTCGCCCACAGCGCCCGCGCCAGTGGCTTTGCCAAGCGCATCTCGCATTTGGTCTATGGGTGTTCTGTTCCTGTGATTGAGGACTGGATCCGACGCAAGAACCCGAAGAACGACGTGGAGACCATGGGCTTCCCGGCAATCACGTCCGAGACGACCATGTTTGGCGAAGGCCAGCTCAACACGACGATCCATCCACTCGTAGTACATCAGTGGTTCAAGCAGGAGCTCAACCGCAATGTGCTCAAGGACGACGACTTTGTCATGATCGTCGAGAGCGACGCCGTCTTCACCAAGAACGTGGACATCTGGAACTTGTTCCGCGAGGTCGACGACATCCAGGACCCACGCTGGTTTGGACAGGACGCTGCGTGGTACTGGCCAAAGCGATCGCCCATCCCGCAAGAGCAGATCGAGCGTGCCGTGCCTGCGAAATCCAAGGCGCTCCACGTGACCGAGTGGCGCGAGTTCGCCGCAACGGGCCCGTACGTCGTCGAAGTGGCGTTGCTGCGCGAGGTCTTGCCGACGGTCGTCGACATTTGGGACAAACTGGACGTCACCAAGCGCTACATGGCGTTCCCACTCGCCGGCGCGCACCACGCCGTGCCCATTGGCATCTCGGGCGTCTTGAGTGTGCACAACTACCCTTCGCGCTATGAAAACTGGGACTTTGTCGACGACATCAAGCACAATCCGTGCAACGAGTCAGCAGGCAAGGATGTTGAATTAGAGTCGTACCCGATCACGATCCGCCCGCAGAACTTCACTCTCCCGCAATGGATTGATGGCAATGAGTGGAACTTCTTCAACCAGCAGATTCCTCCACAGTTTTTGCAGTGTGACGCCTGGTTGATGCGTGAACCGAGTGGCTTCTTGTGGTACTTGGCCTCGCACACGAACGGCTACGAGCGCGTGCCGACGATCCTACGTCGACGCCACTTGATGAGTGTGTGCATGGCAGTGCACGCGTACAATCGTGCCGCCGTGGCGTACAAGCAGCAAAAGTGTGAATTTGGCTACAACGAGAACAAGAAGATCCCAATGGAATTCGAAAAGCCGACCTGGGGAGCAGCTGTGGCGCACGACAAGGAAACCGTGATGGATGTGCAGACGCCAGTGCGCTATGGCGAGTACAAGACGAAGAGCGTCGCCAAGCATCTGGCCACCGCGCTGCCCGGCCACCTCGAGAGCGATGGTATGCACTTTGTGTTTGTCACGGCTTGTGATGCTGCTGCTCACTGGCAGAGCGACGTCTTGGCTTCGAGCTTCCAGCACGTGAAGCAGCGTGGTGCTCTCACGCGTATTGTTACAGGATGCTCGCCAAGCGAACTCCGCGAAGTAGTGGAGCGAAGTTCCATTGCATATCCATTCCTCCACGTGTTCGCCACCAAGAACTACGCAACGCAAACGAGTGGCGACGCGTATGCGGCGCTGAACCGACCGTTTGGTGTACGTGACTGGCTCCGTGGGGCGAATCCACCCGTGAATGAAGACCTCGTGGTGCTCCTGGACGCTGACTTCGTGTTCCTTCGGTCGATCGCAGTCAATGCCAACTACCGCGTGACCCGCGCCAAGGACGTGGATTCGCAGAACCACAAGGAACACTCGGAAGTTATCTTGGGTCTCCGTCAGTACAAGCGATTCTTCGTCTACGAAGGTTCGCGCTCGCTGAACACGATCACAGACACCGTGAAGCAGGGTCAAGCCATCGGACAGCTTCGTGCCACGCAGTACAAGAGTGTCGGCTTTGATGCTGCCTCGGGACCTAACACGCAGCTCTGTCCCGAATGTCAGCGTGTGACCGGTGAAGACGCGCTAGAGTACTATGCCGTTGGTGCACCATATGTGCTCACGCGCACTGATCTGGGAACGTTGGTGGACGACTACGTCTCGCTTAGTGTCAAGCGACGCGGTTTGGATCAGCAGCTTGCTCTGGCAGAGCCGATCGGTCTCTCGCTCGCCGCATCGAAGCACAACGTGCAATTCACGGCGTTCGCAAACCTCGCAGTGTTCGGACAAGATAGCGACGAGTACTGGGGCTTTGTCGACCTCGTCAAGCAGAACCCTTGCAGCAAGTCGCCCGTGCCAAGTGTGATCGGCGAAAGTCCACTGTTCTTGCAGGGTTCTGGCCTGTATCGGGCGACTGATAAGCACGGCGTCGAGTGGATGTACAGTCACGGGCTGATGCCTGACAACCTTTTTACGTGCGATGCATGGCTGCTCGCGACACCCCCACCAAGTCTCTGGACCGCAGCAAAGAAAGCCGAAGATATGAAGAAGCTTCGCGACGTCTACGGACTCTGCACGAGTATCAAGGTGATGAACCAGGCCATCGTCGCGCAGCGCGAGCGCCTCTGTCCGAACGGCTTCAACCAGAACCGCAAGTTGCGTCTTGTGTCGCCACGACCTGTGGCTGATCTGCACGTTGGAGCTGTCCACGAGCGCTGGGAGATCGCGGCAAAAGAGATCGTTCGAGAAGACAAGAAGTGAGGGGATTCGTATACAGAGAGGTAATACATACTGACCATTCATGACCACTCGAGTTATTCCTTGCAGCCACCGGCGATGGGCCAGCATCTCGTGCTAGGAAAGAGACTCAGTAAGTTCACGCCGACGGACCAGACAAGGGCCACGCTCAAGTACACGACTGTGACGATGCCGAATAGACGACTGGTGCCTCCATGTTGCTTGAGACGCTGCGCAGTGTCCTTCTGGCTCGGCAGCAACGGCAGCATCAACAACGAGAGCAACTTACAACTGTAGCAGATCCAGATAGTGATGGTGACGTCGCGTCGGACTTCGTACGTGTCGCGGATGATGTCGTCCCGCCAGACCTGGAACTGCGCGTTGATGAGCTTGGAAGTAGTGCGTCCGAAGGGACTCGCGAGGTTGGCGGTGGTAGTGAGCAGCCCGTAGAGCGCGCCTTCGTGGCCTTCAGAGATGAGTTCGACCACGACGTAGTTCGCGACAAGAAACCGGACGCCCTCGGGGATGTAGCCCACGACAGGCACACCAAGCCAAAGCCACTGGTTGCGCACAATATCCCAAGTCGTGACCATGGTCATGAGGCCGTCAAGAAGGATACCGATGACGACTGTGAGAGTGATGCTCACGTGCCAGTTCCAGTGTCGACCGTACACACCGGTGAGTGCCAGGGTCGCGGCGTAGACGAGCGTACCGACAATGGTCATCATACTGGAGTTGAACGGCGTGGCATGCACCCAGTAGAACTTGATGTTGCTGCTCGAGACAATGTTGAGGTTGTTCAAGACGCCAGAGAAGAACTTGTACGCAGCGATCTGGTACACGGCGCGCTGTTGCAGAGTCAGCCAGAACGACTCAATGTACTTGGAAAAGGTGCGCCTTTCGGTCGAATGCACACGTGTTTCACGAACTCCAAGCCACGTGAGGGGCAAAAGCGGCACATAGACGAACACAAGTGCGCTCATCAGTTGCGGCAGCGAGATGGCAAACGTAAAGTCACCACCATACTGGACACCATTGAACGCCAGCGCTACGGTGAGACCGCCGAGTGCGTTGAACGTCATGCGCATGCAGTGAATCGCCGCTTGGAGCTGTCCACGCGAATCCAGTGGCTCGCGTTGCGCGTATTCGACGACAATGGCATCGGCCGTGGTCTCCACCACAAGGAAACCACACGCCGCAAGCATCATCGGGATCACATACTGGGTGGCAGCGTCTGGTGCATGCGTGTTGATGGTTTTTCGCTGGACGTCCGTCCACGCGTCGGGACTTGTGAAATGCATGGACGCGTCACCATAGTACGGCGCTGGCACGTCGAGAAACGCCATGTACACAAGCATCATGATACAAAAGAGCCACCCGAGCACCATATACGGCCGTCGACGGAATCCTTGGATAGGGAGACTGTCGGAGAGAATGCCGAAGAAGACCTTGAAGGACCATGGCAGCTGCACAAGCAGCGTGGCCGAGACGATCGTCGTGCCCTCGGCGTTAAGATAGCCCTGGAGTACCGGGTAGATCACATTGGGGAGCACGCCGTTGAGGAATCCGACGGCGGCGAATTGGGCGAGAAGGCCGAGACTAGCGAGCGAGCCGAGTCGCAACGGAGCGCCGGCTCGTAGTGCGCCACTGGAAGCTTCGAGGTCGCGAGGGAGGAGCGAGTCGCGCTCTGTTGGCATAATGGTCAAGTGAGTCGATTATCTGGACGCTGCCGACGAATCAGACCAATCGCAACGCAGATGTGCGTGTGAGAGGCTAATCCGATCCGACGGCGGACAGCTCTCGCATGCGCATTCAGAGCCGGCGGGAAGCCCATCCATCCACCTCATGATCAGTAAGTGAGACCGTCGAATTCCAGCGGATACCATTCAACATACTGATATAACACGATACATTGCTGATGTTGAGCTCCATTTCCCCCTAAAAAGCGCTTTTTAACGAAGCATTTAACTTGAATCAGTGTGTTCATATGACCGGCTATTTGGTCTGAGAGGGAGACCCCGCTCCGACGGCGGCCGTGATCACGAGAGCCGTAGATGAGCCGTCACGGCCACGCATCGCGACGATGGAGCGCGTCCCTCACTATCCAAAGCACTTTGTCTAAGTCATGTCCTCGCGTCCGTCGATTCCGTCGCTCCAGGACAAGTACACGATCGTCAAGACCCCAGGCGGCGACGAGCTCGAGAATGGCGCGCTGCGTGTCGGCGAGCCGCCGCGCTTGCTCTCGCGCGCCTCCATCGGCCTCCTGGCGCAGTATGCGGGCGTGGGCCTGGTCGGTGGCATCCTCCCAGGCGTGATCTACCCCATTCTTCAAGGCTACCTCAACGCGGAAGGCACGATCGTCGTCTCCGCGACTGTGCTCGTGCAGCTCCCGTGGTCCTACAAGGTCTTCTTCGGCATCCTCTCGGACTGTGCGCCGATCGGTGGCTATCGACGTCGCCCGTACATGATCCTTGGCTGGCTCGTGTGTTGTGTGCTGCTCTTCATCATGGCTGGTCTTCACGTGCCAGCGCCCTACTACGGTGACGCGTCACTGCGGTCAGTGAGCCCAGACAAATGGAGTGACGCACAGAAGGCAACGATCAACACGAACGCGCCTGACGCCGCAGGCAAGTACGTCGTGCCCATGATGCTTGCGTCCTTTGGTTATCTCATGGCCGAGGTCGCCGCCGACGCAATGGTCGTCGAGTACGCGCAACGTGAGCCATTCGAGACGCGCGGACGCATCCAGACGGCCGTGTACACGGTCAAGACAGCGTTCAACGCACTGGGCGCGGTTGTGGTGGCGTTCGCGTTCAACAGTGTCGAGTACGGCGGTGAATTCGACTTCGCGCTTTCGTTCCCACAGCTCATGTTGGTCTTGGGGTGCGTCTGCGGCCCTCTCATCCCTCTCACGTGGTTCTTCCTCGACGAGAACCGCGTGCTTGAGCGTCCTCGTGTTCGTGAATACCTGCGAGCGTTCTGGCAGACGCTGCAGCAGCGTGCGGTGTACCAGATCGTAGCATACAAGTTCTTTTCCGGTGTCTTCAACAGCTTCAACATCGTCTCGAGCAGCAATATCAAGCTCTACTGGGTTCATGCCACGCCCTTCAATAACAGCGTCATGGCGATCGTCGGTCAGCTCTTTTATGCATCTACACTAGCAATCACGGGACGCTATGGTCTCCACTGGAACTGGCGTACGATTATCGTACTCACCATGTGCTCAGCTGTTGCCATCGACGCGTTCATGACCATGCTGACGGTCTGGGGTGTGGTTCGCAACCAGTGGTTCTGGCTCGGTGTGCCTGTACTCGAGTATCTTCCCGACGGCATTCGCTTCATGGTCGCGACGTACTGCGTCGTGGAGCTGGCAGACGAAGGCTTTGAAGGGGCTCTCTACGGTCTTCTCACGGCCACCACCAACCTGTCGACGCCATTTGGACGATCAATGGCCAAGATCATCAACGCCCAGTTCCGCGTCTGGCTCGACGATATCATCAGTGACACGTACGAAGTCCGGCGTGACGTGACTATCACGATTTGGATCTGCTACGGCATGAAGCTACTCTCTCTGTGCTTTTTACCGCTCTTGCCACCTCAAAAAGACGCCACACGAGCACTCAAGCGCCATGGAGGCAGCAGTCGCGTGCTGGGGATCCTTACGCTCGTGTATATGACGTTTGCGCTCGTCTGGTCGACTCTCATCAATCTGCTCTCCATGTACGACAGTACCAAGTGCTGGAAGATCACGGGAGGTTGTGCTCCCAAGCGAACATAACTAGTAAATTGATTATTAGCAATTGCTTTGAAATGTGCAAACTCTTACTTGGCTAGCTTCGCAATCTTGGAGAGCGAGTGGCTCGTGCGGGCGTGGAAGGACGTGACGGTGCTGTCGTCAGGGTCAAGCGACCACTCCGAGGTCGTAGGCGTTGACTTGACGAGCGAGACTTTCAGTGAGGAATCCTGTGCATGCACACGGATGCCCACCACCACAACAGCGTCCAGTAGCTCCTCCTTGTCTTCTTCCTTGTCTTTCTTCTTGTCGTCGTTCTTCTTCTTCTTTTCCTCCTCTTTTGCATCTTCCTTGTCATCCTCTTTCTTCTTCTTGTCTTCAGTCTCAGTCTTAGGTTCTTCTTTCTTCTCCTCGGCTTCTTCGGCTGGGGTGGCATCGCCCTCCGCGTCCTCTTGGTTCGACTTCTCTGCTTCAGGCTCAGCTTGATCGATTGCTGGTGCCTCTTCTTCAGGCTTCTCCTCGTCCTGGTTGCTCGGTGTTGGTTGCGGATCCTCCTTCTTAGGTTCTTCTTCTTTAGGCTCTTCCTTCTTGGGTTCCTCTTTCTTGGCCTCCTCCTTCTTGGGCTCTTCCTCCTCTTCCTCTTCACCAGGAACGGGCACCGCCACCAGCTTGTCGCCGTCTTCGAGCTCGTGTTTGGAGCCGTGCACGACATGCAGATGCAGGGCGTAATCAAAGTTACGTGCTACAGCCATGAACTTGTCCGACTGCTTCTCGCGAAACTCATCGATGATGGCCGTTCGCGTCGAACGGGTCCGCTTCCGGCGCGTGATCTTGTACGACACTCGCCACGTACCGGCTTCGAGCTGTAACTCCATGCTCGCACTGCGGTCCATGACGATCGCGTGTGTGCTGCGAGCATAATATTCGCTCTCTCCCTGACGACGCACACGGAAGTGCAAGTGGAAGTCGAATTGGCCTTCGAGACCGACGAAGTAACGCGTGTCCGCCTGACGGAGCACAATGACGACAGGGCCCTTCTCTTCAAGCGTAACAAGGAATTCGTGCTCGGCAAACGACTCGTTCGGCCATCGAATGATCTCGCGCGTCCAGCACTGAGCCACACTCCACTCACTCGAGAAGATGCGTGTGCGATCGAGCGTCGTGAATATCTTGAGAAAGTCTTCGTAGCTCATCCAGAACGAGCCATCGTCACCAAACTTGTGGTTTAGAGTCGTAATCCACTCGGCTGTCCACTCGGCAGAGCCATCACTCCACGGACCCATCCACTCAGTTTTACCCCAAGGGTTTCGCACCTGTACGAGGCGCTTGCCGTTTGCCTCCACAGCGCGAAGGACCGAGTACGCATGACCCGTGAGAATGCCGCGGACATGAACGACGCCAGGGCGGAAGATGGCGCCAGCGAAGAGGAATTCCTCGTTCACGCGCATCAATTCTTCCTTCCAGAATCGATCCTTGTCGAGGATGTCGCGGCAGTTGACTTCACTGGTGACACCGCCCGTGAGATCTTCCACGCCTTCGCCCGTGAAGCCGGCTTCGATGGCCGAGTAATCTCCGTGGACCTTGGCGTACGCCTTCTCGAGCAGAGGCAACCACGTCTCGTTCGAGTCTTCACAGCGCGCATAGACCAAAGCCTTGGAGCCACGCTGGAGTGCTTCAATGTACTGCTCTTCGGTCTCAAAGGCTCGTTTCATATCAGCAGGAGCTTTGTAATAGTCTCCATGGGTGATGAAGAGCTGGTCGTCGACGACTTCAGAGATCCAGTCGCCATCGCGGAAGAAGATGAAGCCGTAGACCCCGACAGCTTCGTCGCGTGCGACACACACGCTGTCCAAGAGCCCAGACTTGTTGGCGATGGTGGAAATGGCCGCGAGGAACCAGCAGTCACCTGCCGCACCCTGCTTGATGTCACCAGCATCGATGCCGTCCACAATGAACTTGGGGTTTTCAAAGATCTCGTCCACGCGCTTGACCCCACCGGGCGTGTACACGCCGGCTGTGTGGTCCTTTGACATCTGGCGGAGACCGTAGAGACACTCGTACATGTTTTCGGAGAGATCAAAGTGCGGGTCGCGGTACTTGACGTTGTGGCGACGACACTCATTCGAGATCTTCTCGACCTTGGCGCGACACTCGCGAATAGCGACATCACGGCCAGCCGTGGCGATCAGCGTGCTAGCATGGCGGTGCAGATGACGCTCCGTGAGGTCGTGCACAACGACGTTCTGCAACTCCTTGGTGGACATGGCGCGTGCGATCGACTTGGGCGGCTCGACCGTCGTGGTCGGCATGGCGGTCTCGTCGGTAGAGCGCACGACCGGACTCATGAGGCGCGCCGTCACGGGCATGGTGGTGGTGTGGACACTTGGGTAGTAGCTGGTATAGGAAATAGTGAGCATGCGAGCGCATGGCGACGCCGTCAAACGAGATTGAGATCTTCCTCGTCACAGTGGGATGACGTCTGGGTACACAATGGCAGAGAGTGCTGATCATCTAATCAAAACGTCGTAAAATGTATCCACCTGCTTCATTTGGACCAATCAATCGTCCTAGATGCGAACCTTGTCTGTCAACAACAGAGACTGAACCCACACTCACTCTTAGCTTGATTACTACCACCTCACACACACTCACTCATGGACTTCAGTACGCTTCATGTATCATCCAGCGCTTCGTAACGCGTGGGTGAACTAACAACACTCACTCTTAGCTTGATTCCTACCACCTCACACACACTCACTCATGGACTTCAATACGCTTCATGCATCATCCAGCGCCTCGTAACGCGTGGGTGAACTTTGCTTGGCCTCGGCGCGCTCGGGCAGCTCGAAGAGAGACGGAATGGCTCCTAGGGACGTCGAGAGCTGACGCAACTCATCTTCGGAATCTTCTTCAGTTCGGTACCGTGAACAGGAACGGCCTGTCACGTAAAGCTTGTTGAAGTCGCGCATTCTCGGCCTCTAGAGATCGAGTTATCCGCATTAGACGCTCGTACTTTTGCCAAAGTCGGATCATGGAGGCCGAAACATTGCCTTGCAGCCGTCGAGTTACATGCTGTTCAAGTCGACGATCGGACTCCCGCCCTAACACACGTAGCTCTTCTCGTAGTCTTCGCACAATTGGTGCGTCTTCGTCGTCGTCCTTGTCTTCGTTATTGTCGTCGCCTTTGGTCTCCTCTGGTTCTCCAGCAATCCTGCCATCTTCGTTTACTCGCGGACGCTTGAGCGAAAACACTGTTACTGATGAGGCTATGCGCGTCCTCGTGGCCGTCTTCGTCGGTGTTTGCAGTAATTGATTCAACACCGAGATATCCTCCGTCTCCCACGCGTCTGTGTCCTCCACATCCCATGCTGGCCGTTGCGGTGGACTCTTCTCATTCTCCGAGTCCGTGCCCATTCGGCTCGTACTCGCTATTGCTCTGTGCTCAACGCCGCAAGTTGGACACTCCGATGCTGTATCGCCTGGTGGCCGACTGAAGCCATCTCAAACTGGCATAGAAGACCCGCGACACGCCTTGGAGGACACGTCGCTGATGGAAATGTCTCGGCGAGTCGCCATCTGCTGGCTGCTGCGACGCGTCCGACTGTCCCCGGATCGCACTTGACCGCGAAGCGACACCGATCAAAGCGTACTTGACCGAGAAACCCACGTGTTCCCCACCGAGAAGCCACTTATGAACAGCTGACTTGTGGTTGTCACCGAGGTGCCAGTTGCCGAGCGCTGTCAAGACACTCCGGCAGTGTCACTACAAGGGACTACCATGTGATTGATTAGCCGACGTCTATGCCTACTGCATGTCACGGAGACGCGTGTCTACCGACTCAGCTTCTCACTGAGCTGACAGACCATCGAGGCCGGAAGCATTACGGGTTTGAGATGTGAGTTGTGTGCGCCGTGTCCTATAAGGCTGTGTGCGATGCCATGTCGCCTATGCGATGTGATTGGCTCTCTCCCAATCACGAGAAGCATAGGAGAGTCTTGAACGCGTCTAGGGTTTGCAAGCAAATTATATATTCATACTCAATCCTCCTCGTCATCCCCAAAACGAAGCAAAGACGATGACACGGCAACGCTCTCCCATCGGATGGCGAGGAACACAAGCTCAACCAGCCAGTCGCGCGCAATCTCCTCCATCAGATACTTCAGTGCGCCACCGAAATACGTGACTGTGGCGACTTCGCCATTTGGTAGCGTCTCTGACTTCAAGTAGATCCAATAGAACACGTTGCACCACATCTCTCCTTCAGCGATGTTGGCTTTGAACACGGGCAAGTCCACTGTTTTCATTGCAAGCATGTAGCCTCCATCCTCGTCACGTCCGCGATAAAGCATGTAGGTCGTGCGTAAAGGTGGCTGTACGCGTCCTTGACCTGGCTTGCTCGGTCCCAGCCAGCGCCGATCGAGTGTACGACGATCAATGATCATAATGTTGTCGTTCAGACGTTGAATCTCGTTGAACTCGACCGAGAGGTACGACGGGATGAGGCGACGCATCTTGACGCCGTCACTGATGTATTCCCATGTCTTCTCCGCGAGGACTTCGGTCGATTGATGCAGAAACGTTTTGCGAATGGCAAAATTGACTGACGTGCCCAGACGACTGCGGAAATCGGTCCATCCGAGCACTTGGGCACCCGTGAAGGGCATCATGAGCGGGCTGTGGCAGAGCGCAGTGATGATGTCGCGATGAACTCGCTCGGCGATCTCCAGCAGTTGATCGTCTGGGAGCATGGGCATCATCGGCGTGTCCGCATCATCCGCGCGGTACTCGACGAGAGCTTGCTTTTCCAGATGCTCCAGCAGGTTCTGGACCGCACTGCGCGCGAGATCTCTCTGTGCGAGGTCCAGCGTCATCTCACGGTTCTCGCGTCGCAGCTCTTCGATATGCCGCAGCATCAGAAGATACTGCTCCTGCGCACGAGTGAGTTGCGTGTCCCCGTTGGTCGTGATGTTCGGCGAGACATTCTCAGAAGTATTACGCAACGACAAAGACGACGAAGGCGAGCGCAGGCTTGCGCCATAGCGGGCCTCCAGCTGCTCCTTGGCCCGCTCGAGCTGTCTGACGAGGTCGCGCATCTCCTCCATCGATTGCTATGATACAACAGTATTGCCCATGAGTTGCTGAGGCAGCAGCCACCGTCGTTCTGTGTTTTCCCACGCACCTTTTTGAGCTGACTGCGCTTGCGGTCGCGCGCATTGCGCTTCTCCTTGCGCTCCACGTCGCGAATGGCCGCGGCCACGTCCGAGTCCGTGACCACGTCCGTCTCACAGAGCTGTGGCTGTGGCTCGGGCTGTGGCTGGCTCGCGAGCGGCTCCATGGCGCCTCAGCGACGGTCAGCACGTGATGGCCGTCTGCTGCTCTGCTCTGCTCTTGGGTGGGACGTCCATCTCCGTTGTGGTTCAATCACGTGTTTCATTGGTCCAAAGAGTGGACAGCTCGATCTGATTGGATGAAATGAAACCACCGAAGCTCACAATCACTCAACATGCCGAACGTACCTAATCGAGCGTCCACAGTACAACCGATCCAGGGAAGCACCCACTCATCACTCATCAGAGCTGCCCCAGTTGACTTCCAGACAGGTCCAAGGCGCAGTTATTACGGAAAGCTGCGAGAACATACTTCTCTCCGCGACCGAGTGTCGCGCGTAACTGTCCAGGTACGGAGAAAAAGATGAGAGGCCACTGTACCTAGGTGTCAGGTAGACAACCGTACATTCCAAGACTTTCCACCAAGCACGTTCGAAGGATGATCGAAGCACCACAGCTGAGCTGCAAGTAACAAACAGAGCTTTGTCGGCACACGCACATACTTCGTGTCCCATCGTAATCACCAGGCGAGTCCGACAGGACCGCAAGAAACGGTCGGGGAGATGTATTTCCAAAGCCCATCTCCGCGGGATGGTGCTGATACGTGCCTCAACTCTGGTTTCTCATGTCGCGCAGATCACGCTATCGTCTGTGTGCTGAAAGCAGTGAACAGCGACGGTAAAACTCAGCTCCCCTCGACCCAGCTCTTTAAACTCCTCCTCTCGTAATAATGCTGAAAAGGCCACGCCGCTCTGATTGTGGTCGTAGATCAGACAATCTCCGGTACTTGAGTGGTCCACGTGCTCTCAAAGACCGATTACGTGCCTGACTCGGTGTGGCTCGTGCGTCTTGGAACCGTTTTGGTGCAGCCGACTAATGTTGGCCCTTTACAAATTATGTATTCTCGAAGGTACTCAAGTGCTAGTGGAGAGTCAAAATGAGTTCTAGTTCGCGCAGATACTATTAATTTTAACGATATCTCTCGCCCTGAGCACACGCTCATTGGCTGGTGGGGTCCCCATCTTCGTCCCATTGGTGTCTGCCCTCTCTCTGGGCTCGTCGTAGGCTTCCCTATGCACGTTGTGGCCCGTCAGAGCGTTCGCTTCCCTTCGTCATTCCAGCCATCACCCAGTGTCAGTGCAGAACGCCGAGTTGGGTTGGGTTTGGTTGCGAACGCTCGATTCGTCGTGCTCGCTCAGTGTTCAGCACCCTCGATCATTTTCCACTCAACCCGAAACGCCCACTTCACGTCGTGGCCTGATTTTGGGTGCAGAGAACGAAGTGGACCGCAGTCTCTCTCTGCATTCAAGCAATCACGTGGTCAGGCGTTGCCGGTGGACACACACAGGTGACGCCGAGCTCGAGCCCTGCACGTGCCACTGGCTCATCTCCACGATTTGCTACCAGTCAGTTTTGGTCGACCGTTGAGATCTTTGATTTCAGAAAGAGCAGCTGGGACCGAGCGTTAAGGGAGAAGCCGCGAGAGGGAGAGGACGAGGGACCCAGCACATTTACAAAGTCCCCCACAGGTGCTAGAGTCCAGCTCACCACGAGAGATGTTACCAGCGCTCAACGACCGACGCATGCGCGTCGCCACCAAGTATCTTGACGACGAGGAGTCACGAATGGCACCTCATGCCCCTGGACCAGCACCAGCCTGGCGAAGCGACTATCCACCGCCTCCACCGTCGTCCCAGCATCACCAGCATCACCACCATCATCGTCACACGCAGTCGTCTGCTACGCCGCCGCTCCCTCCACTGCGAGCAACGTTCTACTTCAACGACGAGCGACCGGGGGGCTGGCATGAAGACGAAGAACCCAGACGCTCCTGGCCAGCTCACGAGTCGCCACCCAATATGTCTCAGCAACCAGAGTACTATACACAACGCGACCGCGTGGCTCCAATGGATCGCCTGGCTCTACCGCCTCGCCATCCTCATCCTCTCCATCCTTACGAGTATCAAAAACATGAGGATCGCTACGACGACATGGATGGTGAGGACGACGAGGAGGAGGAAGAGGATGACCGCGCGTTCAAAAAGTCCATGACCTCGAGGGAAACTGGCGCAGCGGCCAAGAAACGCTCGCGAAGAATGTCCAATAGTGAACGCGGGAAACTTTATCGCTCTCGACGTAAGGAGTATGTTGACTCATTGGAGCAACAGGTCGAGTCATTGAAGCGCCAAGTTGAAGAACTCAAAATGCATGGAAAATCCCCTCCCCAGGACAGCATGGTGATCGCCAGAGACCGAGGCAACGCGTCGTACGCGCGGACCGTGTGCGAGTATTTCTCTCTCTTCCAGTTCGGTGTGCCCATCATCAAGATGGGGAAGAATGTCTCAAACAGTGCGATCGCACGATCATCGCAGCAAGTTAGTTTCTTGCAGGCACAAGCTGATCCTGGCATGAGCTTTGGTAGTCACACTCATGGTCATGACGGAATCCAGATGTGGCTGGACCAGTGGGAGCGGTATACGATGTACCACTCGTCGATCCAGTTCGACCTGAACTCGTTGGAAGTGGTGAAAGAAGATGAGATGCCCATGGTAACTGCCACGGCTACTCTCAAGGTCTGCTTCTCTCGAGTCACAATCGAGAAGGTCTTTCCTCATATCCTATGGAACGAAGCGCTTGTGCAGAAGCTCATCGGTCGCGAAGTTGAGTACAACAATATCAACAAGTTCTACTTTGACAAGGAAGGCAAGATTGCGCGGTACGACACGGAAGTGGACTTTGTTGGAGCCTTCATTAAGGCCTTGGGCAGTCCTCGCGAAGCCATGATGGTCGTCGGTAGTGCATTGATCAAGGGACAGCATATGATTGGTCCAGGCGAGGAGCAGACGTCGTCACCACATGAACCAGGCGCTCGATACGGAGCCGAGGGATTTCCTTCGTCAACTGGTTCGTATCCGCGAGACCCACCGAGCTCCTACTACGAGTCAGACCAGCGCGCAGGTCGATCTTCCGAGCAGCAGCACACAACTACATACGCACGGGAGCAGTACGACCCACGCATGCGTCGAGAGGAGGCTCGACGGGCGGATGATGGGGTGCATTGGTTATAAGGAGCACGTATGTGTACACACATGAATTCCTGTAAGAGATAATAAAGGATTGGTCACTCTGGACGTGCTCACTCATGCTCTCATGCCGATCCTCCCTCTCGAATCAGATACGACCTCGTACTGATCCAGTAGTCTGTTCGCTGCTCGTCATGTTCGTGCCAAGAGTGAGAGGGCAGTTGATGCGCGTGCCATTACTATGAAACCAAGCTGACAAACGGTTACACGTCGTGAAGCTCTGTGCATCTGCGCACCTGGCGGTCGAGATCGGCGACACATCCTCGCCGGGCAGAGAACGACGAGTGCTTGCTCAGCGTTTTCCTGATCCATTCAAACTGCGGTGTTCCCAGTATGCACTGTAGTATTGTATCGGACTCGTTACGTGCTGCTTGTAGAGATACGACGCACCATGGCCCTCGTGGCTTCAAGGTGCCACCACCATGGCCAGAATGTCAAAAGTAGACAATCTGGACTGACATATTTCATTAGTAGCATCAGAGTGCTGGTGTACCCACAAAACGATAGGTATCAACCGTCTGATCATGGTGGTGCCCGGGAAGCGCGTGCTCGCTGGCTCGCCCCCCTCACGGCGAGACACTCGACAAAAGATCTCCATGGGTGCGTCCAGTCAAGCTCACGGGCGCGTCTTCGCGTTCCACGGCGTCGCTCGCGCACGTCGCGAGAGATGGAGCGAGCAGCTCCGTCAGCAAGGAGCTGTTGTGATCGACTTGTCTCTCAAGACGCTCACGACAACGACCATGGAGAACGCAATATACATTGTCACGGACTATTGGGTGGATGTGTTACCCCACCTGCAGAGCGTCTCGAGTTTGAAGTACGTGACCGAGTTCTGGCTTCAGGAACTGCTCAAGTCGACGACATGGATCCCACCGCACACCAATGTGTTCTTCCGCCCACCACCAGTTGATCGCAGCCAAATGGTATCGTATCCGATGCATTATCGAACATGGAGCGAGAGATCTGGAGCCAACGAGGAAGAATCGTCACAAGACATGCTCTTACCGTGCTCGCCGATGCATCGCTGGAGAGACTCCGTCCCGATGTGGCCATATTTCGTCGCATACTTGACCCAACCCATGTCCAGCACACAAGAACTCGTGCGAGTGTTGCAGCAGTGCGTACTACTTAGTTGAATGTGGTCTACTGTCAGGGTCTCATCGTATCATGTTGTTGTGTAGACTCATTGGGAGGACGGATCGACGACTGAATTGTTTGGAACGAGCCATCGATCAAGTACGTCGCGCTGAGTACATGCACTCTATGTTCAACAAGCTAATCATCCTTGTAAATGCCACAGATGCTCACTCCGGGAGAGCGCACAGCTTTATTCACCACGGTCATTCCAACCATGAGACAACTTGTGCTGGAAATGCCCTTCCGATTCCCATCGCCACCTCAGCTTCTCACCCCAATCTTCGAACTCCAAGCTTCGTCAAGCTCAGCTCCGTCGACCATTAATGCCGGTCCGACTGAGTCACCTGCGTCACATTCCGTGCACTTTACTCGTGAACAGATGCTCGTCTTCATGTCCGCAGCCTTCTTCTGTGTCTTCCCATTCCAAGGTCGACGCATCCCCAAGAGTCAGTCGATCGATTTCCCGTGGTTCAGTTTTGAACGAATGTATTCAGTCCCCGAACGTGGACGTGAAAGTACGGAGCTCAAGGCTCACAAGATCCGGACTGTCTTGGAGTACTTCTTACGTGTAGTTCCTCGCTTCGTGGTTAATCCATCACCTATCCGAGCCCAGATCGTGACGTTTTCACGCGTCGCCATCAACATGCGCGAGCTGAGTGCGACGTCGACGGCTTCAGCGTCCAACTCATCCCTCCAGCAGCTTAGAGAACGCGCAGGAGGGAGGAACGATCTCGCCACAGTCCAAATGGCGCATGTGGACGTCTCCACGGACTGTCTTATCGAAGACGCTGAGCAACATTTGCAAATCGACTTTGCCAACAAGTACGCAGGCGGCGGCGTCATGAACAGCGGCTGTGTGCAGGAAGAGATCCGCTTCATCCTCTCCCCCGAACTGCTTGTCTCTTGTCTCGTGTTTGCGCGTCTCGAAAGCCACGAAGCTTTTGTGATCCACGGAACCGAGCGATTTAGCAACTACAGTGGATACGGTTCCACGTACACATTTGCAGGCGGTGTTGAAGATTCGACCCCTTTTCATGATGTGATGGTCCAAGCGCACGGAACCGAAGTGGCGGGTTTGTTTCAGCGGCGCCAAAATGTCGTCGTGGGTATCGACGCGATCAGTTACAGCGGACGTGACGTCATACGGCAATACTCTCGCGAATGTGTGTGGCGAGATCTGGTGAAGGCTCTTGTTGGCTTCTCGTATACCGAGGGATCAACCGGGAGTTGGCCAATCGCCACTGGAAATTGGGGCTGTGGTGTCTTTTGTGGGGACCCGGAGTTGAAATTTCTAATCCAGTGGTTAGCGGCGTCGCTAGCTGGTCGAGTGTCTGTGATGTACGTCATTTTTGAGCAGAGTGGGTATCTTCAAAGCAAGATTAGAGGTGTCCTCGAGCAGCAACGAGCGTTCGCACTGGTGGATCCGACTGTGAACGAGCAGTTTGCTGAGTGGATTTTCGAGTTTCTCCTTGCACTAGAAGATCGATGGTGCGCCACTGTGAACTCTCGTCAGCCTGTGCGACAGCAACGTGGCCGAGGGAATACTCTGAGTTCTCCCAAAAGTGTCTTAGAGGAAGCATGCATTTTCCTGGAGACAAGATACGCCACCTTGAAGGAAAGAGCAAATGGTGATGAAGACAGAACAGCAGCAACAGAATCTTCCGGTCCTTCTAGACCCAAGCAGTCCAAACTCACGTCATTTTGGAAAGCAGAGCAGTAGGCAAAGATGTAACTACAAGGAACTCTTGTTTGGATTGTTTTAACACACTACGACACTACGAAAGCAGATAGTCGACCTGTAGTCGCTGATCACGCTCGGGCTGTCTTGAGAGACAAGGATTTGGGTGCTCACCGGTATCGATAGCACGATCATTAAGGGATACCGCGTTCGGTGGCTCAACCAGCTCCATGACGCGGCGAATGTCGTTGAAGACATCCGTCAACGCGCCGATGAAGTCGATATCGCAAATGTATTTGCCCACGCGCCCTTCTGAGTTGAAATAGAAGGTGTCGCCGAATGGATACCGGATCTCGCGGCCCATGAGCTGCGATCGCATATTCTCGTCGTCCGCGACATGTGGAAAAAGGTTCTTGATGGTCTCCTCCGAGACACGCACGCAGAGAAAGCCGCGGGTCTTGACGGCGACCGTTTCGTCCGTCGTGAGTACTTCAAAGGATTTCAAGTCAAACATGAGCGACGAATGCCACTCGGACCACGCCTTCCATCCATTGAGCAGGACGGTCGGGCCCGTGGTCGAGCGTCCCATCCAGTCAAAGACTTCGACATCGGGATCCATGACGTAGGTCATGAAGGCACGTTGCTCTTTGGCGGTGAGCTGCGCGGTCGCGGAGATGGTGCGTTTCCGACTCTGTGGCAGTAGCGCGCCATCGAGCGCCATGCCGTGCTCGAACACGTTGCAGTACTCTCGGATGAGACGAGCAAAAGAGCCAGTGGGTGCTGCGGGGGTGTTGAGGATCTGTTCCATGCGCAACGTGCGGATGGCGATGAGATCCTGGACTTCCTCCCGCAGCGACTTGACCGAGCGCACGAGATTGTCGGCGTACTGCTTTTGTCGCTGCCGACAGAGTCGACTGCGTTCGGTCGAGAGCTTGCGGGCTTTGGTCTTGGAGGCAGTCGTCACGGGCGCTTTCGCTTTCGCGGCGGCCGTGTCGTCACTTTCGCGCGCCATCGAGTGCGGATGCGGCTGACTCCCCACGAGTGGGACGACTGCCGAGGTCTTCTGCGAAGCGAACACCATGCGCTCACGCGACGTCACGCGTGACGCTCTTGCGTTTTTTCGTTTGTGGCGCACGTCGGACTTGGCACTAACGTAAGAGAGCTCTTGCCCCAGATCACGACAGCAGGTGGTGTTTGCATGCGCCCGATGCGCCGAGAGTCAGCAGCGTCACGTCGGATACGACTATACACATCGATAATGAGAGGTGATTCATACAGAGCCAGTATCCGAGAAAGAGATGTAGGGTAAGGATGAAATGGCTTTTTACAGGTGGAGACGCTGCCCCATCTGCTCTGCCGTGCCATCATCCGGGCGTTACAGAAACAGAACTGGCGTAATCCTGGCGAAAAGACGCTGGCGCTTTGCCGTGGGCTGAGCAACAGCAGCACAGAGCCTGTCCGTCAAGTGGTCTGTTGGGCTCAACTTCTGAGGTGGATGAGTGCTTCCCGTCTGGATACCAGCCGTTGGCTGCGGCTTACACTCATACACTCATCCACGCGATGCTCGACGTGTCGCCGGTTGCGGTGTGGCGTGGTGCTGAACCCTTGTCTAGGTCGTACCGCAAATCAAGTTTCGAAAATGGAAACCAAGGGGGGAGGAGGAGGAGCACGCGCTTCTCTCAGCGAACTCGCTGAGCAGCACGACGTTGTTGCTCAAAGGGATGGGGTCGACTATACGAGTATACGCTTCCGGATAACCTGATGCGTAAACCAATGACTGCCCTCCAAGAGTTTTCTGGTTGGTCGAAAATGAAGCTCATGCGGCCAGCCAAACGTGTCAAGCGGGCGGAAGATGTCGGTGACGACGACACCTTGTCGACGCCAGCAGAGCGCGATGGACAGGGCCAGCTGCTCCAGGAGATGAAGGAGATGCTGGCGCATCTAATGCAGTCCTTCTCGCTCGCTGCGACGGACGAAGTCGGCAACGAGAAGCTCCTCAAGCTGCGATCACTGGCCCACATACGCGCTGGATACTACACGAGCGACATCGCGGTGCGCTTGTATCACCAGTACATCCGTCCGCGACAAAAGACAGCTCTCGAGACAATCGCCAGGGATGGTTTCGAGTCGTCGGAAGCGTTTGCAGCTGCCTGTGTGGAGAGGCTGGCGATCTACTTGGACCACCAGTCAGCGCGCTCACGACATATCCGCCGCGTTATGCTATCGGACAAGTCCATGCAAGACAAAGGGATCCTTCCCGACCGACTGGTCGTCGTCATCCATCAAGTCGCGCGTGAGGTGACAAACGGTGGCGATGTTGCGTCTCGTCTCAAGACTCGCCTGCAAGTGCTCTACCACGACGAGTGCGTCTTGGTTATCAACAAACCAGCCAATTTCCTCAGCGTGGACGGCACAACACCGGATGAGGAATCGGTCCAAGGGATTGTGCGACAGTATTACCCGGATGCTCGAATGGTCCATCGACTTGACTTTGAAACATCGGGTTTACTCGCGATTGCTCTGACCAAGACGGCATCCCAGGCTCTTAATCGTCAGTTCCGAGAGCGAACTGTTGACAAGTCCTACACTGCGCGCGTCTACAAGTCGGTGGAAAAAGACTCTGGCTGCATTAAACTCCGTATGGAGCCAAGTACAAGCGAACGGCTGGTCCAGAACGTAGTCGAAGAAGGCGGTGCGGAGACACACACCGAGTGGCGCGTGCTCGAAAGAGGCCAATGTGACACACTCATGGAACTCAAGCCGGTGACAGGCAAAACGCACCAGCTACGCGTGCACATGCAGTGGCTCGGCCACCCAATCCTTGGCGATTCATTGTATTCCCCGGACATCGTTCAACCCTTGGCCCCACGTCTTCTCCTTCATGCGACCGAGCTGTCTTTTACTCACCCCTTGACTCAAGTACGAGTGACCATACGCAGCGAGTGCCCGCTTACGAATGCAAGTGATTAATATATGTAAGGTTATCTGGTGTCTAGCTCTCTTCGTCTTGTCGACCACCAAGACTCTCGCCTTTGTGCTCCATGTTCTTGTTCTCGGAATCTTCGGCTTCCTTGATCATCCCAAGGAAATTGGCGTCAACCGTACGCAAAAGCTCCTCCATTTTGTCATCCTTCATGCTGGAACCGTTTTCTTCGCTCTTTCCTTCTTCAGCCATGGCGCGCTTACGCTTCATCTCCTTCTCCTTGGCTTCCAAGTTCTTTTCTCGTTTGGTCTCGCGCTCGAACATGCCGTTTATCGCGGCCTTTTCGTTTGGTTGGAGTGTCGCGAGCCCGTCAGACAGCTCCATGAGTGAAATCATGCCGTTGACATCACCAACTGCTACGAGTTTACCGCCGGCAGAAGCGTTGCCCTGCACGCTGATAGCCGAGAGGGCAACGTCTCCTACCTTGTGCGAGTACGCTACTTCATTCTGTCGATAGAAAAAGTCCCAGACGTCCACCACACCGTCCATGCGTGTGACGAAGAAGACGCCAGCACGCGTTGGAGACCAGCAGCCAGCCGTGACATACGAGTCGTGATACGATGTGCTCATGATCGGTGTCTTGAGATCTTCGCACCAGAGCCGAGCGGTCCAGTCGCCAATGGTCATGAAAAACTTGTTGTGCGTCGGATTGCGCTGGATGCTGTAGATAGGACCATGGTGCTTACCAGATCCCGTGTCGTACACTGTGATACCGTTGTTCTGCTTGGCATTTCGCAGGTTGATGCTCAGTACTACACCTTGTTCAGTCCCGACAAGGTACTTAGTAGGACCGGCTTCCGTGTTGTACTCCATCGAAGAGCCTCCGAAAGACATTCCGTCCTTGTCATTCAGAAGAATCTTGTGCGTGGGCTGGGCCAAGTGGCGGATATCCCACCAGAGCATCCATCCGTCCGTCGAGACGGAACAGCATTGGTTGCCAGTCTTGGAAGAGATCCAAAAAACGTCATACACTGGGTCATGGTGGGAGTGCTCGATAATAGACGTCTCGGCTGGAGTTGACCCTGACTTGCGAACGTCAAAGAACGTAATGAGGCCATTGTACGATCCAGCAACGAGCTGGTCGACCGACTTTGGGTTGTAGCGCATACAAACCAGTGGGGACGCGGGCTTGAGCGTGGTCTCGGGAGTGTTGGGGTTCATGACATCCCAGATGTACGAATTTGCCGGCATCCGCGTTGTTGTAAACTTGGGGTCTTGAAAATTCAGAATGCAATAGCAGGCCGCCATCTTCTGTGGACTCTCTGGATGCCAGTCGATCTTGCTAATTGTGCGTTTGACTGGCTCAGGATCGCGAAAGACCGCAAGACCCTTTGCGCTGGGTTGCTCGGTCGTCGCGGCCTCGCCCATGTGCTCAAAGTAGTCTTGGTAGATGTTAATCGTGTTGTTCTGCTTGAGTGCGCGGTCGACGATTGGTCCAAGGTACTTGACTGCCTGCTTGAAGTCGTCATCCTTCTCGGCTTTCTTGCGGAAACGCTGCACATCGCTCTGCTCGGCGGGATCCACGTCCTTTGGCCAGCCGCCTTCAACGTGGCGCATGCTCGAGTTCTTTGTGATGAGACGCTCTGTATTCACTTCGTGCTCACTCATGTCTGGTGTCGTATCCAGACGTGTGATCATCGGACGGCGTTTGACGTAGTCCTGCTCGAGTGAGTCTGTGCAAGGGATGGACTCGAGTACCTTGCCCTCGACATTCTTAAAGTCGCAGTGGCGGCCGAATGTGCCTCTTGTCTTGGTGTAGAGGTAAGCGAGCTCCATTTTAGTTGACGCGCTTGTTCGTTTGAGCAATGCCGGCTCAAAGATATCTGGTCAGGAGCTGGCGTCTTTTCACGACCATTCTTTCTACCAAATCTTGTGACAAACGACTGGAAGCTACGCCAAGACGCATGAATCGAGTGTGTTAGTCTGGCTGTGCTTGCAACGAAGAGAAGCAGTCTCATTGTTGGTACTCATCCATGGCTTTGGTGGGACAACATTCCAACATCATTAGAGCAAGCGAAGATTTTGATGAGCATTGAGACAGACACAAGAAAGAAGGAAACCACGATCTTGAGACCCCAAACGGCACAACTATATTCCGACTTTTGATTCCATTGCGTCCACGCCAAGCACGCTTGCACTCACCCAATCATGATTGCACGCACATGGCCTTGGTGACACTGGATCATATCATACTTAATGCTTGCGGGCAGCATCTGGGCGGCGTTCGAGATACAGACGGAGCTCTTCAACTTCCTTCAGATCCTCGTGGTATTTCTTCTCCAAGAAGCTGCCAATGTACGCGCCGGCGCCGATGTAGAGCACGTGTTCCCAAGGGTCTGTCAAAGCAAGATCATTCATTCGCGCGCGTTAGTCCATCAACAGGGCGCAACTCTTCCACCCCGACTCGACGTACGACGCATGTATGGGAGCTTCTGCAAGGCATTGCTGCCGAGCTTGGTGGTGAGGCCCATAAAGGAGCCCACGGCGATTCCTGTCAAGCCCATCGTGTCCTCTTCGCTGCGTCTTGCTCGAGCAGACCACCAACACACTGCCGCACAAGCGCCGCTCGTCAAAAGGGGGTCGTAATTACGGTTTTTTTACGTTACCCATCCGAATGTAGTGTGGTGCCACACTACTTTGAAAATATCAGATAGTAAAGGCTTCCCCTCTCTTGTGTGATGGTGCGACACTCGTCAAGTCAGTTCTGAGGTCGTCGCATTGTGAAATGCGACTCAGACGAGGAGGCGATCACGACAAGATGGCCGCCCGCGGGACCTGCTGGCGTCAGAATTAGTCGCAACGGCCACCGCGTTAATCGACGAGGAAGCAAACAGCTAACAGGCAGGCATTGGCAGATTAGAGACCTCTGCAGCATGGCGACCCCGGCGACGAGGTACTACGGCAACAACAACAACCGCCAAGATGACGTCTTTGTGGCCTCCATCACGAGTCAAGACATTCTCGACGAAAACAACTCCACCAAGCGCGCGCGCAAAGGCCGCAAAAAGTCCAGCAAGGCCGTGGTGTTTCTGCTGCTAGGTGTCTGCGCCATCGCGGGTGCGGCCGTGGCGTACTTTGCCACGCAAAAGAGCGGCGACTCGACCGAGGCGTCCAACTCGAGCGGTGGAAATGGCAGCAGTGGTGGTAAGAGTGGCAAGGGTGGTTCATCGGGTACCATTTCCGAGTCGGCCGAGTCCACAGGAGGCGGCGGTTATGGTGGTAACGCGAAGGTCAAGGTGACGACGGACCCCACTGCCGAGAAGTACACCCTCGGAGCCTTTGCTATTGGTGATTGGGGCTCGACGGCAATCGTCGAAGGTGGCTCGTGCTGCTCGCGTCGCAAAGGCAAGTACAACGCGTTCGATCTCCACAGTGAACGTGCTGTCAGCAAGCTCATGGCGTTGGAAGCCGCCAACCACAAGCCTTCTGCCGTGTTGGGACACGGTGATAACTTCTACTGGACGGGTATTCACGGCCCCAAGGACCAATCCTACCGCTTCCAGCTGACCTTCGAGGACCGTCACGGTGAAGAGTCCATGATGGATGTGCCTTGGATTAACGTGATGGGTAACCACGACTACGGTGGAGGCAGTTACATTTGCGTGGATAGTGATGAAGAGCTGGCTCCTTGTAAGGATGCCAAGGCAGTTGTGGCGGCCCTCCAGGAGAAGTTTGACCTTCAGTCGTCGTACAAGAGCCCAAACAACGATCGCTGGGTCATCAAGGACCACTTCTACAAGTACACCATTGAAGATGGAGACGTGAGCATGGATATCTTCAACCTTGACATAAACAACGCTGAAGCCCACGGTTCGGACCAGATCTGCTGCCAGTGTTACAGTTACTCCGAAGGCAACGATACTCTGTGCAAAAAGATCACCCGAGGACACGAGATGTGCTGTGGCGGAGATGTTGAGATGTACGATGCCTGCATGAAGCAGTTCAAGGACTGGGGTGAGGATTCCAAGACTCAGCTGCTCGATGCCGTGAAGAAGTCGACTGCGACGTGGAAGATCGTGAACTCCCACTACTCTCCATACGGCCACTTTGGTGAGACTTCCGGTAAGGAATGGATGCAAGCACTGGAGAGTTCTGGTGGCATCCAGCTCTGGATCGCTGGTCACACTCACGGCGAGAAGCACGACTATGCCTCGTTCGGTATGCACTTTATCGAGAACGGTGCTGGTGGTGGTATCCAAAGTGAACCGTCGAGCGGTATTCCAGCATTCGCGTCGGATAAAGTATCAAACGTGTGGGCAGCCACAGGTTTAGAAGATGGCAACACCTACGGCTTCTTCAGCTTACAGGCGTCCTCGACTTGGTTGAAGGTCCGATACATGAGCTTTGACAGCAATTGGGCTCTGACCAAGGAAGAAGATGGCCTCGACAATGGCAAGATCGGTGGCGTGGAGGCCAAGTACTGCTGGTACATTCCGGCCGACGGCAGCCAGGGCCAGAAGTGCTAGACGACGACAAGCTGGCGCATGTATGTTGTGTGAACGTTTGACAAACTTGGAATACAGTTTAGAAAATTTTCCCAATCTATAATCTCGGTTCAATGAACGCCGTCGTTAACAGCAGCACGTCGCACGCGCAGTGACGCACGTACCCGTGAGGTGTTGTTGAGGATGAGGCAGGCCGTCAACCACATGGCTGCGTTGCCTCAACAATACCCAGTTGTTGAGTCCTAATCTAGTCCCTGCTCACCTGCCCCCGAAAAGCCATAAAACCATAAAACCACTCTTACTATGGTTGAAGTGTATTTAACCAGCCAGTTTAACCAATTGACCATGGTTAAACCAGTCTGTACCTTGTGTCGCGTGCCCACGATTGTAAGTACTATTCAGTCCCTCAAAGTAGTACTTTGTCGGGTGCATTCAACCACTGGTCGAACACGGGTAAAACCATCCACCATGGTCCAGCTTGTGGTTTATGGTTAAACCACTGGGTTTTCCCACCCCTGTCACAAGACCACAAGGTGCCCGCATAGGGTTAGGTCTGGTACATGGTAGTGATCACAACGTCACACTCGTCCTGTCGTCGCCCGCCTCACTTTGTCACCCGTCCGCCTCGCCCTCGACGAAACGATGGGATGGGAAGGAAGGCCAGTTCCGCTTTGACCCTCTTCTACTGAGAAGCATGGAGCAAACCCCCGCAGCCGGCCGCTACGGCCGTCCGTCCTCCATTACCAGTCAGGACATCCTCGACGAAAACGCCTCCACCAAGGGTCCGCGACGCAGCAGAGGAGGCATGAAGCGCAAGACCATCCTGCTCCTCGTCTTCGGCGTCTGCGCCATCGCCGCCGCCGCCGTCGCCTATCTCGTCACGCGCAAGGGCGACGACGCGACCGACGCCTCCAATGAGAGCGGCGGCAGCGGAAACGGCGGCTCGACCTCGGGTGGCAAGTCATCGTCGGGCACATCAACCTCCAAGGGATCGGGCACATCAACCGGTACCGGCTCAAGCGGAGCCAGCAAGGTGACGACAGACCCGACTGCTGAGAAGTACCCCCTCACGGCCTTCGCGATTGGCGACTGGGGCGCCACCACTTACTCGGTGAATGGATCGTGCTGCTCGCGTCGTCATGGTGTCTACAACGCCTACGATCGTCACAGTGAAGTCGGTGTGAGCAAGCTCATGGCGCTCGAAGCTGCCAATGGAAAGCCAGCTGTGGTCTTGAGCCACGGTGACAACTTTTACTGGGACGGTATGCACGGCGAGAAGGATATGGAATACCGATTCCAGTTGACCTTTGAAGACCACCACGGTGAAGAGTCGATGATGGATGTCCCATGGCTTAACGTTATGGGTAACCATGACTACGGTGGAGCCAGTTTCGTCTGCCAAGACAGCGAGGAGGCGGCAACGGAGTGCAAGAGTACGGATGCGCTCATCAGCGCCTTGAAGGACAAGTTTGACTGGCAGGCCAAGTACACGAGTCCAAACAACAACCGCTGGATCTTGAAGGACCACTTCTACAAGTACTCCATTGAAAAGGACGGCGTCACGATGGACATCTTCAACCTCGACACGAACGATGCCGATGTGCACGGTGCTGACCAGGTGTGCTGTCAGTGCTACGGCTATGCCGAGGGTGACGATGACGACTGTAACTCGGTCACACGTGGCCACAAGTACTGCTGTGGTGGTGACACTGGCATGTGGGATAAGTGCATGGCCCTCTTCAAGTCGTGGGGTGATGATTCGAAGAAGCAGCTTCTCGAGGAAGCGAAGAAGTCGACTGCGACGTGGAAGATTGTTAACACCCACTACTCAGCTTACGGTCACTACGGCGAGCAGGGTGCGAAGGAATGGATGGAAGCCCTCGAAGGTGCTGGTATCCAGCTCTGGATCGCCGGTCACACCCACGGTGAGAAGCACGACTATGCCTCGTTCAACATGCACTTCATTGAAAACGGTGCCGGTGGCGGTATCCAGAGTGAACCAGCTAGTGGTATCCCCAAGTACGTGGAGTCCACCGTCTCGAACATCTGGTCTGCCGGTGGAATCGGTGACGGCAACACCTACGGCTTCTTTGCGTTGGACGCTTCCGAGACGTGGTTGAAGGCGCGATACATGACCTTTGATGACAAGTGGTCGATCACCAAGGACGACGATGGTCTCGAAAAGGGCACTATTGGTGGCGTGGCCGCCAAGCACTGCTGGTACATTCCGGTGGATGGAGCCAAGGGTCAGGAATGCGAGGCCTAGAGGAATGTAGATAGCGGAGACTGGTCAGTTTTATATCAATTGTACTGTACGGAAACTCCGACGCCTTTGAATGTTTTCTGTTTTGAAATCTGTTGATGTAGAGTTGGAGATGGACGCTGTGTCCAAATCAGTCCACGGGGTGCGTTTCCGGTAGAGTTAAGGGAAAAATCCCTCTCATGGCGTCTTTTCAAGATCTCCATGTGGCTTCTTCCATGGCGTCTCTACCGTCAGATGCCCTTTCTTCCTTTCGGTGTCATGCGTGCTCGTCCTCTCCCATTCCATCGCCCTTCCTCCTCGCGACTCTCTGCTGCATCTCGTGTCGAACCGTGCTCCTCATTTCCAATCTTGCTGAACAGCCTTCTCATCCAGCCTCCGCCATGAAGACCGCCGCCACATTCGCCTCCATCGCTGCTCTGAGCGCTGCCATTGTTGTCGGCGCACCATGCAACTTCGAGGAGATCAAGGGCAAGTTGTTCTCCAACGCTACGGAAGGTCTTCAAAAGTGCGCCACCACGACTGGATTCGATATTTGGTCGATCTCGGCATTCCCAACGGAAGACCATGCTGACAAGATCATGACCACTCGTGACTGTGTTGATTTTCTCAACCAGATCAATCAGCGCGCCAACCAGGAGATCCAGTGCGACGTCAACATTGCCGGCGTGACCAAGGACTTTGGAGCGTTCTTGGTCGACGTCCTCACTGGTAAAACAGGCAACGGGACTGAATCCATGGAAAACAGCGGATCAGACGACATTGAAGTCCCGAAGGAAGCATCTTCATCGAAGGAATCATCCACCATTGAGGATCAGTCTGCCTCTGCCGATGGAGCTGCCACCTCGTCGAATGTGACCACGACCACGCCTTCCCCTAGCTCTGCAACGTCTCTTTGGGCGTGCATGGCATTGGGTAGTGCTCTACTAGTCTCTGCGAGCCTAGTGTAACATTGCTTGCTTAGTAACGGTAGCAATGATAAATGTCAGTTGCTTACTTGAAGATGCTATGTGATGATGCTATTTGCCAATGAATTAAACATCACTGTAACTACCATGAATTTGTCGACATATGCTACCGAGTTATGCGAAGAGGAAATGCGCACCGATCCCTCACGAGAGCAAGTAGTCGATGTCCAGTCTGCGGGAACGCTTGGCCGGTTCTGACTCGGGTTGAGAGTCCTCGTCCTCGTCAACGATCTCTTCTATTTGAGGCGTCAACGGCTTGGCATCCTCGGGGTTCTCGCCCAAAAGATGCTGGTCAGCGATCATCGCCTGCTGCATCAGAATAGACACGTCATCGAGACTCATTCCCGAGTTGATGAGGGCGTCCACAAAAGCCACATCTGACTCGTACACGTTGATACGCCCATCGTCCGTAAACTTGAACTGGTTCAAGCCAGGGTACGTGACTTCTCGACCCAAGTGCCGCTGAATGAACTCTTCGTTGTTGGCAACGTGTGGGAAGACATTCTCAAAGGTGTCTCGAGAAAACGTGACCTTCAGATCAACCCGAATCTTGACAATAGGAGCATCTTCTGGGCCCGTGATCTCGAGGTCAAGCACAACAGCTTGAAAGCTAGAGTGGTACGCCGTGTACCGTTGCCACTGATCAATGAGCTTGTCAACGCCGACGAGGTCTCCAAACTGCAGATCATTATCCATTGCTCGATGCACAAACTCATTCTGTTTGGCGATGATCTGGTCGTTGGCATTAGGGCTTGATCCTCGCTTGCTTCCAACCACGTGGGCAGTTGGGATCCCTCGCTCAAACAGAGAGAAGTACTCTCGCGCAACGCGAGCTAGGGACCCGTCCACACTAGTGCGAGACTTGAGCTCGATTTCCTGACGGATACCACGAAGGAATTGCAGATCCTCCACCTCTTGTCGCAGTGACGTGACCGCCTCGAGGAGGATGTTTTCATACTTCTTCCGCTTGGCGCGAAATTCCCTGCCACGCTCACTGTTGCTCTTCTTGCGATTCACGATCGCTCGTGATGACGTGGAGGAGACTGGTGATCCTTCTTCGGAGACTCCCATGGCGGTCTTGGGGCCTAGGAGCCAATTGGCGAATGTCGGCTGGAGAATCCACGATCAAGTTTCACGAAAGCACGCCATTACCCCCCACCCACCATAGACTGTACCGTACAATAGACCCTGTAGGTACCTTTGTGTACCGTAGGTGGGTCAACTGTCTCCCTGGATGGATAAGTGGGCAGCCAATCGTCATCGATCGTTTCATCGTTTGGACCAATCAGAGAGCGCAAAGGGCGAGACTGGACGACACCCCACATGGTCGAAATGGACGGGTCCCAGGTCTTCTGATGTGGTTGGGAAGGGAAGCCACATGACGAGCCAAGCCGCTAAGCCTTCTCTTATGACGAGCTCCACGTCAAGCCCATGAGGCCGCAGGTCGGCTTTGCAAGGTGCCGCCGCGATGGGAGGAGAGACTGAGACAAGAACGGACGACATGATGACGCACGCGTATGTGTATGTCATGTTTACCCGCTTATCAACGAGAGCTGTCTACGAACGTCAATATATGTGACTCGGTACGCTTGTTAGCTATAACAACGAGCGAGGCTGTCGGATATGTATGGGAGACACCGTATTATTGTTCGTTCAGCAAGAAGTCGACGTCCATGTGACCTTCAGTCACGTCGCGAGGACTCTCTATCACTCTCTTCCGCTCCAGGATCGCCATTTCATCCGCACTCAATCTACCCAACATATGCTGTTCACGGATGAGCGCTTCACCCAAGAGGACCGCAGCGTCCTGGATGCTCCCCGCGGCTTTCATCAGCGCCTCAGGAAAGTCCGCCTCCACGTCGTATCGCAGTACCCGACCATCAGGGGCGAAGTAGAAGTGGTTACGACACGGATATACAACTTCCTTACCAATGAGACGCTGGATCAACGGTTCATTGCCAACAACATGAGGGAAGACATTCTCGATTGTCGTTCGTCCGTATCGAGTGCGCAGTTGGCCCGAAGTTTCCACGATGTAGCCAGTCTCGTTTTCGGTCAACTTGAGTTCAAGCAACTCGAACTGCAGAAAGGCATGGAACTTGGAGTATCGCTCCCACTGATCCATCACGACTTCAATGCCCTTGAATTCTCCGAACGAGACCTCTGGATCCATCGTGGCACGCATGAAGGCAAGCTGGTTCACCGTGGAGGTTTCCACATCTTGGAGCATCATGTTTCGTCGAGCTGGGGACAGTTGCACGCCATGACGAAACTGGACAAAGTACTCACGCACGAGCTTCACCAAGGAGCCCGATGACGTGGCCCGTGGCGACACGGCAAGCTCGTGGTAGATCTGGCGCATTTCCGTGAGTCGGCGGATCGTCGCGCGGAGGTCTTCGACATCTCCCGCCAGAACAGACGAGTACGCCTTGCGTTTGGCACGGTAGTACTTGCCCCGCTCGCTGTTGTTCATCTTGGGAAGGAAGGCCTTGCGTCCGCGCTTCTTGGGAATCTTGGCCGGCTGCTGCTGCTGCGGCTGCTGGTCGTCTTCCGGCTCTTGCTCGTTTTCTTCCATCGGGTTGAGCAGTATGTGCATGCGGAAGGCGACCTGGGGGGCTCTGGGTATGAGCATGAGTTCGTCATCGTCCGCGCCGAAGGACGCGGAGGACGAGGTCGACGCCATGACGAAGCGGTGGTCGGCCGTCGGCGCAATCTATCGCTCAAAGGACTCTGAGGTGCCGCGTGCCAGAGGCTGGACGCAACTGAACGTGTCTTTGCGCGGAAAAAGCGAATTTTACAGGAACCGCAACATGAATCCGTCAAATAAAAACACAGAAAGAGCAGAGGGGATAGAGCAGAGGGGATAGGGATGCGCGAGAGGGCGAAACATTTCTTTCGTCATGTCAACCGAGGATTCATAACATTTAGGAATGCTACAAAGCACGGATACGGATACCTACCGCAAGTCTACCGAAAGGGCGAAAAGCAACACGAACCCCAAGACACGTCAATGGATCAGTACATTCTACCTATTGTCTAACTAATGAAAAAGTTGGACCAGACCGTGACCCCCGTGCCGACTGAGCCGATAATTACAGCGCCGACAAACAGCACCACGGATCCAAGCTTCTTTGGACCCAGCAAAGGGCCATCTTCGAGCTTGAGGATGAAAGCGGCAGGCAAACAGAAGCACACAACGGTCGAACATGTGCCACCGATGATGCCGAAGATGACGTTGATGCTTGGACAAAAGATCGCGAGGAGCAGCGCGAGGAAGACAAGGCCACTCGTGACGGCAACGTGGCGGAAGTTGGAGTCCTTGGAGTAGGCGAAGAACATCATGTCGATTGTGAAGCGGCACGGGAAGATGTTGAGTGGGAATGCCACTGCAACGGTGAAGGTAATTGCCGCACGACTGATTGCGATCCACGTATCACTCAGAGGGAAACTGAGAAGAATATTTCCCTTGTACTGTGGCTCGACCAACGATGGCCCAAACGCCAAATACGCCACAACACCGATGGTCAGATACACACCAACGGAAATCATTGTCGCTCGGTCAACGACTTTGTTCATGCGACGAATACAAGGGCGTTGGAGCTCGGTATAGATAGAGAATACATTCACCTGCAGTCAAATCACTCGTGAGTACGTATTTTGGACAGCAGAGAGACGCAAATGGTTACCTGACAAGTGAATGCAAACATCACGATCGGCACACTGAGCATGAAGTTCGCACCATGTGTGAGGTTGATGGTCCAGCTGATTCCTTCTGGGAGGCCATTGGCGCTGGCATGCATGATAGAGCGCAAGCACACAGCGAACACCAAGAAAATGATCGAGAGTACACCAAGAATCGAGGAGAATTGCAGACTACTGATATCCTTGAGCAGGGAAAGTGGTAGCATGATCACGACACACGCAAGCGACATCAGAACCCATCGCTGGGCAAAGACACTCTGAGCGCCGAACCAGAGCTCACCCAGCGGAGTGATGATGTCGCCCAGTGTGACAATGTACGCGACAGCAATACCAAAGCAAAAAATCAGGATGTTCAGCTCAACGAAGATGGCAACCTAAGCACAGTGCCACAGTCAGCGAGGTGAGCAAGATGAAGAGTAAACAAAGAGATTCATACCTTCTTGCCAAAACAGTAGAGAGCAAGATCCTCATACGATTTGAGCCTGACCATTGCAACAACACGTAAGGAAACAGCTTGCAACTAGACACCGGCAGGTTACTTACTTGGTGAGATCTCCGGCGCGAATGAGCAAGCGAATCGTGTAGACAGTCAGAAATGCAGCCAAAATGAGCTGCGCCACAGCGAAAGCAACGCCTGACACAGCGACAGCATAAGGTAGCGAGAGCGCTCCAGCTCCAAGCGTTGCACCAGCAAGATTGAAAATCGATCCGCGCACAGACCCCTTCGACGGGATGATCGACTGGTGATAAGGAAACGCGTCTGGCTCGAGCTGATCGTCGCTACCACCCGTCTATGATCCACGACAGGGAGTAATTAGTGATGCCCAATCGACCTTGAGTCTATCCCGAAAAAAGACTCACCTTTGGAGTGCGCTGACGACGATGCATAGGTGACAGCGACGCAATGAAATTCCCGAACCGCTTGACGTTCTGCCATAGTGCAACACATATCCCCTCGCGTCAGCATCCATCGTCAACGAGTAGGCCATCGCTCACGTACCCTGAAGATCAACGGCGTGTATCCGAGCCGCTTGATGTACTTTTCGCGCATTGCCTCCGGCGACTTGTCGACATCGAGTTTCCCGGGTCGGCCGTAGTTGAGCGTGGGCGTGGGCGGCAGCGAGTCGAGCGATTCCCGTGTATGCACTGGTAGCAGCGGCTCCAGCGCGCTGTCGTCGCGCGGCGGTGGGGCCATCATCATTCCCTTCCTGTTCGTTGGCACAGATCTTGTTGGTGACTGGCCTTTCCGACGTTGAACAAAAGCACACGAAGACACCCACAAACGAAATTGTATGGGTGCTCATCGGTAGGAAACCGGTACGAGCCTAAACACAGATCTCTCCCGCGCCTAGCATAAATCAGTATATGCCCATGTTCCACAGAGACATATTCCGATTCACTGCCACCAACGTGCCAGTACTCTCTCTTAAGTGAGAATAAGTGCACGCATCTGTGTCGGTTGTTTTCTCACTCTTTCTCCAACTCTAATTCACTGTGTGTGTGCGCCGATATTTTAGTGTTTCGTTCTATACCATGGTGGTATTCACTGTTATCCTTTCCATTTACCTTCACTCCTTTTCGTGGTTTAGGGAATCGGATAGTTGATTCTTGAGTGCGCATACTCTTGGCGACGCATAAATCTTCCATTTAGTTTATCATATTAATTCAACAACTAGAGATTGGTGAAATCAGATGAACTACCTTCCCATTACCATTCCTAGGGGAAAACAAAACAAACAAAAATATCCGAGACATCAACGCACGCTTTAAACACACACTCTACACACAGAATCAAATAGATTCACCAACAATTCGCATCAAAATACCTACCACACAACTCGCAACACAACAATATAGGCGCCACAAAACACGGCCGCAATAACTAAACACTCTACAAAAGTCAAGTTAATTGCACATTTTCTTTTCTTCCGGGATTCTATACTTGATTTTTGTATACCATTGCACATTTTCAAAAACATCGAAAAACCTCACGTCCAAAAAAATTGTAGAATCCCGATAAAAAACATCGAACCCCTAAATTCACCCACCCGAGTGACATGACACTGCAGATTTCAGGCAATGCAGGGTTTAACAAAAAAGAGACACGTGGATGCAACTCGCACCTAACACTGTGTTTTACTATGAAACCTTGGGAACAATGGTTTTCAAGCACGGTGAGTTAAACTGTACAGTGAGGACATAAAAAGGATACGATCCCAGGCCAGTACAGAAAACACTTTATACTGAAGCCAAATCAAAGTCACTTCTTGCGAAACTTTATGGTTATATATATAAAAATACGGGGAACATTATAGTATAATCAGAATAGCATTCTAATCACTCTAACAATTTATATTGTAAAAACTAACAGTATAAATATAAGATCTAATAAAATATAAAGTATCAGAAGATGACGCAAGTATGGATTATGTAAAAAAATACAGAGAAATTTGGTGGTCAAGTCAGAATTGGTCTATCTTACCTCCTCTTTATGATATACTTGGAAAACTAATATCGAGGTTATTTTTATTTACAGCATAGTCAATATTAAAGTTACATCAACATATAAGATATCATCTGATGGGGAATAACACGAGAAGAATGACGGTGAAGTCAGAAATGGTATATCTTGAAAACTCTAATTGTAGCATTTAAAAAACACGTTTAATGGTGCAAAATACAGCAAAATTGGCCTCCCTGCGAGTAAAAAAGTAAGCTTTATGCAAACACCAAGACGATTTATGCCGCACTTTTTGATATGTCCATGACGAGGGTGTTACGGCGCATTTGGTGTATTTGCTTACATCAGAGTAAGTGCTCATACGACGAAGTTACTTGTACTTTTATGTTAATTCTACTGTTAAAAAAATGCTTTGAACGATTTTGGTAAGGCTAGAGAAGGTAGAATCCTAAACTAAATTGACCCAACTATCATATTATAATGTGGTGTATCTGTGGATGCAATTGGAACGTGAAAATATCGTATAAAAATCAACGGATAAAAAGATATCACCCAAAAACTGTAGCAACCCCAACATCCTAGGGTTCAGACGAGAAGAGAGAGTAGAGGCTGAAAACCAAATGTATTTTGCAGCAGGGTTTAGGGTTTAGGGTTTAGGGTTTAGGGTTTAGGGTTTAGGGTTTAGGGTTTAGGGTTTAGGGTTTAGGGTTTAGGGTTTAGGGTTTAGGGTTTAGGGTTTAGGGTTTAGGGTTTAGGGTTTAGGGTTTAGGGTTTAGGGTTTAGGGTTTAGGGTTTAGGGTTTAGGGTTTAGGGTTTAGGGTTTAGGGTTTAGGGTTTTTAGGGTTTAGGGTTTAGGGTTTAGGGTTTAGGGTTTAGGTTTAGG